>JAODJW010000039.1:18527269-18572263 GCA_026777045.1 Hyperopisus bebe | reverse complement strand
ATGGCTTACTCACTGGGGGCTTTGGGTGGGGATGCTGTAAAGCGCTTTGAGACGATGTAATGTTGTGATAATGCGCTGTACAAAAATAAATTTGTTGTTGTTGTTGTCTTTACGGTGATTTCGTTCCTGTCGTCTTGCCTGAGTCTCTCCTATTTCACAATTCCAGGTTGGAGAGGTTGGCCCAGTGTGGCACTATCCAGAGACGCAGTTGGATTGTGTGGTTGCAGACCCCAAAAAGGGCACCAAAATGTACGGCCTGAAAAGCTACATCGAGTACCAAGTCACACCAAGCGTAAGTCCTGAGTTAACTAAAGGTACACTCACACTAGCCGAGTACATTTAACCCCCAAAATCCAGTTTGTTTGTCTAATCACTCCGTACTGTGCCCTGGCCCCTTGGAGAGGTTGACCAGAGCAAGATTAGTCAGACGCAGGCAAGGTACGTAACTGTGCCCGAGTACAGAACACGGACATGACATCAGTGATGCAACTGACACACACATGCGCACATGTGCGCTATATGTGACCTGGACCGGAAAGCAACGGACCAGGTGGACTGTGCAGATAATATAAGTGCCCATAAAGGTTACAGCAGTTTTTTTTCTGCTTTGTTCTGTTCATCTGTTTAATAAGCATAACAAATCTTCCCGTCCAGCACATTATGCTTGATTATTTAACCACTTAAAGCACAGCATAGCATAATGATCTGTAGGCACAGAGGCTAGTTTGATGTTAATGTAACCTGTTTGCTATATTGTAAGATCTTGCTACAGTATATGATAAAATCCCTTACATGAATCACCGACCTGAGGCTAGAGATACCATATTTAAATAGCTGACATTTTAATATTCTATATATCATGATGCGTGCAATTCTGACATGGGCTATAACTGACTTTCCAAAGTGGTTCAGACATATTGAGTCCATGGTTCTGATTTGATGACTAGCAATATATAATGTTAGAAATGTCTGTAATAGTGTAATTAGTATTCGTACAAAAGAAACGGCAAATTTTCCCCGTGTTCTTCAACACAAAAGTCATACGGTGATGGTGCGTTCTTGGGCCAGGATCACTAAGGTGCATTGTGACCACAAACCGGGGGGGGGGCAATCGTGCTCGGGCACAGTACAAGGCAACCGGACCAAGTGTGAGTGCTCCCTAAGATGAAAGCCCTTTGCTCTGTGTGTTGTGAAATTATCGCATTTAATTATGACCATTGACTTTCTCCGGTTGATGTTTTCAGACTACAAACCGACCTGTCAATCACAGATACAAGCACTTTGATTGGCTCTATGAGAGGCTTCTGGAGAAATATGGGTCAGCCATTCCCATTCCATCATTACCAGACAAGCAGGTCACAGGTAAAGGAGCCTCGTGGAATCAATGGCTGTCCAAATGCTAGTGCTTCTGCTTCTTTCCCCGCTTGAGTTCAGAAGGTGGTAAATTGTACAGTACGTAAGTTGAACGTTGTACCCATGTTGTTCTCACATGATAGTGTTATTCTTGTATCTCACAAAGGTAGCAAGAGTTCCAATTTGCTGTTCTTTCTCCACTGCTTCCTCTGCATTGCCCCATGAGCCGCATTAGAAGAGGGTGTCCTTTGAGCTTTTCATGGCTGCTCAGACACAAAGGCCTCTCCTTTTCGCTTGTTGGTCTATCAGGCCGCTTTGAGGAAGAGTTCATCAAGATGCGCATGGAGCGGCTCCAGGGCTGGATGACTCGCATGTGCCGGCACCCCATCATCTCCAACAGCGAAGTCTTCCAGCTCTTCCTCACTTACAAGGATGAAAAGGTAACATCACTGGGCAAAGGAGACCACAGCCCAACTCCCCCGAAGCACCAGAGGATAGAAGGGTCTCGGTGCGATGTGTCCTTTTGGTTACTGGTGCCCTGCTTCTTTCAGGACTGGAAGTTGGGGAAAAGAAAAGCAGAGAAAGACGAGACAGTCGGAGCCATGATTTTCTCCTTGGTGGAACCAGAGGCACCAGACCTGGAACCTCTGGAAGTGTGAGTTTCATCTACTCCTCCTCAGCAGAGAAACCCTAATGGAAAGCACACATTTAATCTTTCTTGGTATTGTTAAAAACTTCTGTAGCTTCTGTGTTATGGGTAAAATCTACTGCTGTGTATTTTATTATTTCATACGCTGTGTTTAGTGTGATTTTCAAGGCTTATTTTAAAGTCAACATGTTGTTAGTTGGATCCAATCTTCTCATGATGATGATGAGGATAATGATGATCGTGATGATTTTAACTTCTGATGAAACCACACTCTGTATTGAACAGGGAACAGAAGTGTGAGCAGTTCAGCAGGTTCACCAGAGCCATGGATGATGGTGTGAAGGACCTTCTCACTGTTGGACAGGAGCACTGGAAGAGATGTACAGGACGTAAGTCTGGTGGTGTTTGAGCTCCCATAGTGCTAAACCTCTAGGTAGGCAGATAAGTGTCCTAAAATCAGTTTGGTACCCAAGGATCACGAGTAAGATCCTCAGTGTAGGTCAAAATGATAAACATGATTTGGACATTATAAGCGGTAGTGTAGTAATAACCTCAAGGTACCTTAGATATCATCTGTCTACCTTCCAACTACATTACAGGGTCACAGCAGTTAAGCTGATAATCCAGAGTATCTGAAGGAAATGCATGTAACATGAGCTCCACAGAAGGGGGGGTGAGTCTCTACCCCCCAAACTGAGTCACTCTGGCAGTTTGCTATAGATACCCTAGAGATTTGTGTTGTATGTACTGGCCCATGTTTTGGTTTTTAACCTTTCTGTGTGCTGTGCCGTTAAGCATTACCCAAGGAATACCAGCGGATCGGAAAGGCTTTCCTGAACCTGTCATCTGTTTTTAACAGCAGTGGATATCAAGGTAACATGGCATTCTGCCGTTTCACTAATATAGTGGAAACATTTTTCGTATAGTTGATGTCCCCAGTGGCTAATTGGTTTGCTTGTGTTTTCTAATCTTGTTTTGGATTTCAAATATTTCAGTACTATTCAGCTTTGATTTTATGTTTACATACCATTGCTTCTATTTTGTGTAGTGCAGAGTTTTTATTACGTTATACATTTTGTGCAGTATTGTGGAGTAGTGTGTGCAAGTTTTTTTTTTTTTATTGGGTGTAACACAGGATGTAATGGGTAGGTCCTATGATTGGTCATGTGTTTCACAGGCGAAGCCACGCTCACTGATGCTCTGACGGCGGCAGGAAAGACGTATGAAGAAATCGCACAATTGTTTGCCGAGCAGGTACCGTTCCTCTCAGCCTCGGCCCGCCGATGCCAATCTAGACCGACGTTTTGCAAGTCCAGTTTGGTTTCTGCTTTTGCTGATTCCACTCTATACTAGTACAGCCAAGGGCTTCACAGGACATTTGCTTAGATGAATAAGGTGGGGTAAGGTTAGGCAGCTCTGCTTGTGTCCTGAAGGTCATTGGTTCTAATCCTGTAGGCAGTGCATTTAATCCTATTCCCACTGGGGTCCTTAAGCAAGGCCCTTAAGCCTACCTGCTCCAGGGGAGCTGGACTCTGACTGACCCTGAGCTTTGACTGCAAAAGTTGCTGTCATCTGAATATACATGTACCTGTGTCTCTCACAGGGAGCAAGACAAGATCTGTGCAAACTAGCACTTCTGTTTTATTCTGCTAGCGTGTGTAGTCTTGAAAGGAGGCAGAACTGTTAAACTCAATGATTACTCTCTGAAAGCCAGTGGCATTACTGAGCTGTATGTGGTGGCCATTGGGAGGAAAGCTCCTGGTCACCACACTTAATGGAGCCTCAGACTCCGTGGAACATGCCTGTTATTTTCAAAGGTCTTCTAGTTATATGTCTGTATTGGATGATCTCCCTGCCCACACTCTTATCCAGAGTCTCCCACCTTAGTCTCCCTTATAGGTTAATAATGTTTTTTTTCTAAACAATATCTTTTCTGTCCACCCCCATCTCTACCCTCTATCAAATTGTTGCTGCTGTTTTGCTCCACTGCACTGGGACTTATCTGATCTATGACTCATCATTGTAGATTAGGCAATCTAGCTTGTCAAAACATTTTTTTCTAAACCTTTGTGGCTAGTTGTTTTTCTTCTGCTGGCTCATAATCTTGGGCCTTTTGAGATAAACGCTAAAACAAAATCCAAGCTGAATTTCTGCTCATCACTGCCTGACCCAAAATTAAAACTGATGTTCTGTTTGCTATCTGAGTAGCATCCGTTAGGAGGATTAGCCTGGTAAGCATTGATTGGTTAAGACTTGTGTTCATGTGAATCCTCATGTCACTCTTGGCTTTTACAGTTTCACAGAAACCATGTTCACTGCAGTAAAGGACTTCACATGGATTCAGTTGAAATAATATCCCCAAGTTCATTTCTAAGATGTTCTAATGTGACTGCTGTTGAAGAAAAATTGTACCAATTTTAAATAATTTAGTGGTTTTCTGACACCACATTATGCATGCTAAGAATTTCTAATCATTTCTGCGTGTACTTCACCTAGTGAGCCTTATTAAAATACACACAAACCACACAGGCAACGAAGAGTCTTCTAAAGTCTTCAGCTGAGTCCATGAGACAGTCTTCATTTGTTTGCCTTTTCAGTCAAACACCCCCCATCACCAACACCAAACACAGGAAGTCTTTTTCTGGTTTGGCTTTCAGAGTGAAAGTGGTTTGTTCAGCGTGTTGGTTTTTTTTTTTTTTTTTTGGTTAGAGGCTTGAATGGGGTTGAGAAGCTAATTCAGCTGACATCTTTGCGTGACGTAAAAAGAGGTTAAACAATTGCAAACAAACATGGTAGACTGGCTGCACTCCACATGGTACAGTGAGGTAGCTAACAGTAGGCTGACTGACATAGCTGAGGAAAAGGCTAATCTCATAAGCCATTGCATATATATTGTAATGTTAAATATTTTTATATAATATATACAAAAATATTGTATATAATAGACTTACTGCCCAGATAAATAGCCTTTAGCATTTCATTTGACTGCCTAAGACTTTTGCACAGTACTGTATATAATATATAGTAAGACAGTAACATGTATATAAGAAGGCAGGAGGAGGACTGTGGGTTTAGCATTGAGTGGGGGTATAGATCGTTGGGAGAGGGTGGGGTTTGAGAATTTGCTAGCAGTTCAGAGGGGTTTCAGAAGTTCTGTCTGGGGGTGGGGGTCTTATAGTTTTTTGAATTATTTTTTTCCATTATTCATTAATAAAAAAATGATTGTCTCCCGTATACTATGCCTTAGAATCCTGATCATGTTCCATGTGCACCAAATCCTTTGTTTGCTCACTACTGTTGTGCTTCTTAGACCAGTCCTCAGGGACCCCCAGCCAGTTTACATTTTTGCTCTCTGGTAGCTGAGAGGAAGCAAAAATTTGGATACACTGGCAGGGATCTGGGAGGGAGCAAAAACATGGACTATCTGGGAGTTCCTGAGGACCGGGTGGAGATGCACAGTACCAGTGTAACTCTGTGTTATGACTTCTTTGTGTGGAAGGTAATGATTTATCGGTCTAACCATGATGGAATCTACCAGAAGCTGTGGACAGTTTAAGGATGAGTGTGAAGAAATTCAGGGGAGGGAGGGAATCCCCAAATTTGCTGTGAAATGGCTGCCCTGTGTTCTCCTTAAAGTCCCCACCTGATTCTGTTCCGCCTGCAGCCAAAGAAGGACCTACACTTCCTGATGGAGGTCAACAACGAGTACAAAGGTCTCCTGGGCTGTTTCCCGGACACCATCGGGGTGCACAAGGTACGCAGACGCGGGCACTGGAGGTCACCCTGCCAGCCACTCTGTCCTTGGGTGTCTCGATCGTCGTGTCACCAGAGAGGGCAAGTGGAAGGTGAAATCACGTGGCGTGTCAGTGGACAGGAGTCCTACGTGGCGCTGACACATTCGGTGGAAGGTGGTGTAGGCAATGTTGGATATATTAGAGCAGCTTTTTCCCTGAAGGACGATACGTGAACAGCAGGGTGGGGGGGGTGTTTAGATGGGAGAAATAAAGAAACCAGGAGAAGCAGCTAATGGGTATCTGTGGGGCAGCCAGCACCCTGAACTGGGATTCTGTGGGACATACGAAATGGAGAATCCCAGTCTAAACCACACTCCAGGAACAAGGCTCCAGGGAACCGAACCGGTACTGACAGCTGCAGTCATAGAACTGCATCACAACAGTACCGTTCAACTGCATCTTTCAGTTTCGGGTCCCAGCCTGAAAGGCGGCTGTTTTCTGCTTTGCCCAGGCGGCCATAGAGAAGGTGAAGGAGGGTGACCGGCTGGTGGCCACCAGTAAGATCACCTCGCAGGAGAAGACCACCATGGGCAAGCGGGTCAGCACCATGTCCTACGCCCTGCAAGGTAGGGCACTGCTGCATCAGCTCATCCTCTGCTGGATCTCTGTTAATAAGTATATTGATTAAAAACAACAATGTATTATGATTTACTGCCTTTTTTACCCATTTGTATAGGTTACCTATTTTAATTGAATAATTTGGGTTAACACTCTTGCTTAATTACACAACGGAAGACTCTTTCTGGGTCTTGAACCTGCAACCTATATGTAATGAACCTATATTCTCAACCATTAAGCTGCAGGAATAATAATCAGTCGGTTGCTGTTAATCATAGCAAGAATGGAGGTAAACAGGGTCTCCTAATGATTTTACCCCATGGAAAAAAATTACCCCATCCTCTCTATCCCAGCTGAGATGAACCACTTCCATAGCAACCGGATCTATGACTATAACAGGGTTATGCAGCTTTACCTAGAGGAGCAGGTGAAATTCTATGAAACGGTGAGTAGGGCTGGTTTCTTGGTCACGCTTCATGCTTTTCTTCTTGTGCAAAACTGTCAGGAATTTACTGGTCAGCGGTTATGTTTACAAAGAATGTGCATCTCCTTTGGGCTGGTGACATCACCAGATAGGTGACTGACCTTTGCATCAGCCTAGCATTAGGGAAACCAAGGTTCTATACAGCAGCAGGAACCAATCGGAGCAGACCGGTGATTTGGCTCAAGAACAAGCCACAAATGAATGCTGTTTATTTATTACTGTCTGACCACTTGATCCATCCTATTGAAAGTCTCAGGTTGAGGTGATAGTAGAGTGTAGAACATGGACATGTTCATATTTTCAAATATGTTGTTTAATATTTTATCTGGATAATCTTTTTGAATTAGGGTTGGTAGTTGAAGCTGAAGTAGCTCAGGTGACGGCAAAGCACAATGAGCTTCCTTGAATCGCGCCCATCTCTTACACAATTATCAAGGCTTTGTAACGTGTAAAAGCTTCTTGGCTGTTTCGGTGCTCTTCCCGCAGATCGCCGAGAAGCTGAAGCAAGCTCACGGCCAGTTTACCACGATGTAGAGATGGACTCTGCAGATGTCAATTCCACAGCCAAACTACTCTTTGGTTGCTTGTTTTTTTTGTGCTCTTCACATGTTATTGATAATTAATGATTTCAGCACTATATAATTAGCTGTTACACTTGGGCCAATGATATATTAAATGCAAAACAATGAAACTCAAGGTTATTATACAGTATGAATACTACAGACCTGTTTTCAAAGCACTTACAAAAAGAGCCGCTATACCTCCGGTGCCGGTGGGTGCATTTCAAAGCTTGTGTGCATGCATGAGTGCATCACATGGATGTTGTGCAGTGACTTGCAAGAAAACATGCCTGTCTTCTGATCATCAGATTGGATTTTGTATTTTTTCTTTTTTTTTTTGGAAGATGGATTTCCATTGGTGTCCTGCACATTTCATTGCTGCCTTGCTGCCTTGCTGGTCTCCTGACACACGGGGAGAGGTGGCCGGACATTTGCCTGAAGTCCGGCAAACTGGCGATAATAGAGGCAGGACCTCCACAGTACCCAGTGTGCCCAGTAACCAGACTCGCAGGAAATGTATCATTCCGGCTGCACGCTGCCTTGCATTAAGAAGACAATGGGGGGGGGGGGGCATTTGCACGCGACAGCATAAGTGTCCTTCAGCAGATGAGATTCCAGAAGGTTCCCCGAGGAGGAGATCGCTACGACTCATTGGGCACCTGGGGCAGGGCCTGGTACGGACATACTGCATGTGAGAGACCTCACCGGAATCCTGCTGCTCCCTGGCAAACACTCGGGGTCCTGTAATGCCCGCGGCTGCTGCCCTCATCGGCTGCTTTGACTCCACTCTTCCTACATTTCAACTGCAATATCTTCTGGAATTGCTCTTTGACCTTTTTTTTTTCCTAACAAGTGTAATAAATTATATATATATGTATAAATTTATAATATGGTAAAAACATGTGCTCTGGTCATTGGTGAATTTCAACGGGTTTGCGCTTAAATGGTGACGCCGCGGCTCATAGAGACGCCCCCTGGTGCCCATGCCCCCCCCCCCCGCGCTGACACCACAGAAGGCCCCACTAAGATTCTCGTACCCGTGGCACAGAATGAGAATGAGGGCTGATCCGGCCCCTTTCAAAGAGGTGACTGTTGGAGGAAGCCACAGCCGTTATTTTCTGGCAGGACCGTCTGCTGGCGGGATAAAGGGCTCTTTTACCCTCAGCCTGCACTCAGGTGCTCTTGGGGGGGGGGGGCGCCGGTACAGGCCGCTCATTCTAAACGGGGAACGTTGCTTTGATTTCTTAAACACACATGTGCTCATAAGTGCCCCGTCTTACACACCAGTATGCTGCTCTGAAGCGTTTTTCTATTAGTTTTACACAAATTATAAGCAAATTTTCTGCAAGTCGACAGTTAAATTGCAAATAAGGTGTTTCCATGAATGAATACCATGTGAATAATACTTGTTCTCACTGCGACACTAATTTTCATGTGTCATACTCCAGCTCTCCACTAGTTCATAACTCTAGAAGTAATTTTCCTACATATCTACTAATTCGGATTCTGCTGCGGCATTGCAAATGAGTCTTTTCTCAACTAGCCACAAAAGCCATCAAAGCGTACGTAAAAGCCATTTCACAATATCAGGTTTTTTTTTTTTTATAAATTTGTTTTCCGATTATTTCACGTCACGACTTTGAAATGTACGATATCTAGGTTAATATAAACACCCAGTCTGTAGCTTGCTTGTTCTATATAAATGGCTTCCCTTATCATATGTGTATATCTGCCAGTTATAGAGGTGTGTGAAGGTCATTTAATGGCCACTTCCCTGCAAAGCCCCCCTAGCTCAGATCAGTTATTCCATTTGTAATCCAACAAGGTCCTTATCAGTGGTAATACCTGTCCCCACCCCCAAAGCCCACGTTTTTTTTTTTTTTTGTTAGTGGCGTGTAACTGAAGTATCGCTTTTCCCCCTTTCATTTTTTTTTACAGTAAACATGTAGCACACCGCTGCAAAATGATGAACCATCAGTGAAAGGTCGACAGACCATATATAATCCAATCCATGTTATTCATTTTCATGTAGCTCCAAGAAAACTAAGTAGTTTATGGCCAAAAAAAGAAACTGTGCGTTTCTGGCTTTTTTTCCCCTCGAACCCTCAACGTATCCATTTGTAGAATTGGTTGAAACCTTAGCAGCCTGCGTCTGTGAGGATGCCGAGGATTCGGCTGGGATCGTAACTGCAAAGCAGAAGCTTCTTTCTCTGGTAGCTGCTCTGGGCCCTGCAGGTGCTCTCTGTCTGGCTCTGTTTGGGTCCAGTGTGACACACATGCAAAGAATGAACTCAGACAGAGCTCCCTCCAGTGTAAACAAGTTTAATCACAATGGGCTTTTGTGTGAGTCAGAGACCTGGAATGAAGCATATTTATTACCGTTGTCCATTTCGCAGTGCTTTTCAGCTGCTGTAGCCTTATGACCCATTTTTTTTTCTTGGTCATTAAGTTTGTGGTGAAATTTACTTCACAAAAAACAGTGCAGTAATGGTAAATAAAACACGGGTAACAGTGGTGCAGTGCCGTCATGCACCGTTAAAAAACGAAAGCAAAAAATTTTAACCACATGCTCAGCGACCTGCCACGCACCAGTTATCAGTGGCCTAGGAGACGGTCAATAATTCACAATTTTAGCTGTTTTAAGAAAGAAAATTACAGTATGTATAACCTGTGAAGTTTTGTTTATAAGATATATTTTTGCTTAATCTGCTATTCATGTTTTCCAGATTCTTATCAAAGCTATCACAAACACAGTATTCTTTATCATTGTGTGCCTTATGCAGGACATTCGTTTATATGTATGCTAACAGATCAGTAAAATATAGTGTGAAAAAACATTACATAAAAAAAAGGTTTTTCTCTGGCTGCAACATGGCAGTGGGCAGAGCTGCCAGGCCTTCCAGATGGAAACATGGCGTCCTGTCTCTCACCTCTCTTTAAATGACCCCTCCCCCCCCCGGCTGCATCGTCACGGTGACGGGCGGGGCCGGAACGCCCGTGGTCGGATCATCATGCTCACCTTCTTCAGGGAATAATAATCAGAGTCCTTCCAGCTGTACCAGACGATGCCATCTGGGCCCAGAGGCCTCTTGCCCCTGGGGGTGTATGGCCCCCCCTGATGAAGGAGAAACAGAAGTCAGTTGCCGCTGTGCGGATGGGCGGCTGGTTAAAGTCTCCCTGGAGGTATTTCCCCATGAACCACGCAAATATGTGGGGGTGTCGTGTGCCTGTGATCAGATGGTTGCTTGCTCAGATCCCCAAGCTGGCAGAGTCATTTTACTGTTGGGTCCCTGAGCAAGGCTCTGGATCTTCTGCGATTGCTGCAGGGACTGGCTTTCTCAGAAATGTACCTCACTTTGCATAAAAATGCCTGCTAAATAAAAGTTACGTATATATGTTCAATGAGAGGATTTCTTTCACCTGACCCCTCTGTCGTTCACCCAAGTGGATCATGAATGAGGCCGATTCTATGTGTCTAGGGTCCAGAGTGCCAGACCACTTCCTCCCACCCCAGATCTCTTGACGGTGGCCGTACCTTATAGTAGACACCATTGAGGTTGGTGAGGAAACACCGGTGATACCACCAGCCTCCGCGTGAGATCTGGGCACAAATGTTGCCCATGTCGGGGGTGCTGAAGGTGTGCTTGTTGTGGTACCAGCCGAAGGAGTCCTTCACCGTGCCGCTGAAACCGGAAACGTGCAGGCGGTACTGGGTCTCCTCCCCGTCTAGGCTGCCCAGTGAGAGACGCGTGAAGGTGTGCTCTGACCTTCCCGTCTGACACACACGCTTCTGCAGTATGGGGACATGGTCCAATCTGACCAATGGCTTGCTAAATTCAGCCTGTTGGATGTTTTATGAAAAGTCCTTTTTTTCGTCGCTTTATACACAAAACATTAGCAGGTCAGGAGCCTATTTTGGAAACAATGGGTACAAGGCAGAGAATAACCCAGGATGGGGCGCCAATCCACCTACCTAATACATATTAAACTATTATAGCTATTGGTTTCTGATGCCATGAAGCCTTTTGTGTAATAATGACTTACTTGGGTTACTGAATTTGTCAGGGAGAGTCAACTGCCCTTAATGTTTCAAACCGGTTTTCCTGCAATATGTGCAAAAACCTTGTTGTCCCGTAAACATGAGACGATTTCCCGTGTTCCCGTATTTGAGCGTTCCAGTTTCAAGGGCTCTTTGTTTCAGCTACAAAATCTATAAAGAGGCTTCTGCAGACATCCAAGGTTGCTGTTGAACACATCGAGAGGAATAAGGCACAAGCTAATAGATCTTCAGTTTGCGATTTAAGTGCTTCTCAAGAGTCTTGGATGAAGGAGCGTATGACTCAGTCCTCCCAAGAATGATGCAAAAACATAAAGGGCTGGGACTTCGTAGGCAGTCTTTTTGGGGTTTTTTTTTTTTTTTTTTGCATGTTTTTCCCTTTAAAACCTACAGTGGACAAGATTATTGTGTGCTGTCAATCACTGGCTGCTTGAACATGCTTTCTGTTGAATGCTTTTTCGGATCTCATTGGGTGAACCAGGCAGTGATTGACAGCGGATGGTAATCCCACCCACTGTGGGCTACGAAGCCTAGTATCACTCATCATTGGTTAATGTTATGATCCTGAACTTTGCTTCAAACTTCAGAGTACTACTAAAAATTAAGACAAAATGAAAAATTTTGGGACTCCATCCATCCATCCATCCATCCATCCATCCGTCCACCCTCTAACTGGTCAGGTTTGGAAGGGGTTTCTGAACGCGTCTCGGTTTGCCGAAATCACAGCTGGTTTCTCCGCCCAGCTACCCAGGGCAGCGCCGTAAAGAGGCAGCGTTTCGGGTGGCGCGGGCTGAACCCACCTGAAGCTGTCATAGGTGGCATGCTTGCGCTCGCTGCTCCAGTCCTCCAGCTGGATCCGCAGTGCGTAGCCCCCCTGCCGGGACAGCGTGTGGATGTGCTCGTTGCCCAGCCAGAAGTCGGAGTGTAGGTCGCCGAAGCCCAGCTTGTACTCCTGCCAGCCGCGCTGGAAGCTGACAGCACCGTCCTGCCGCCGCTGGATCACGGTCCAGCCGCCGCCTGCCGGGCAAACGGCACACGGTTGACAGCTCGGGGGTGGGGGGCACCAGATGGGCACAGAGCTGGGCATCCCCTGAAGAGAGAGCTTCATTTACAGGTAGCCCGAGTGCCTCCAGAAGTTCAGGGGAGGGGGGGCAGAGTGCAGTATGGGGGGGTGGTAGGTCTCTGGAAGTTACTCATCTAATAATAGCTAAGTACTCTGTAGGAATGCTAAAATAATCATTGCTAATCCCAAAGCACTAACAACACTAAAATACCTTCTACTGCTACTAATATAATCATTACTAATGCATAAGTGCTCTGTAATTATACTAAAATTGATTGTTAAAATCACAATAATCTTTACTAATCCCAAAGCACTCTAATAATACTAAAGTACCTTCTATTGCTAGTAAAATAATCATTACTAATGCATAAATGTTGTGTAATTATACTGAAATACCTTCTAGTAATACTAAAGTAACCAGTGCTAATAGATAAGTACTCTCATTAATGCCAAAGTATTCTGGACAAATACTAAATTCCCCTCTTTGCCATTAGTTTTACACAAATTATGATACTAAAATAAAACTGAATCCAGAGACGTTTTAAAGAAATGAAACCTACAATGAAATTAATCAGGTGCCTTATAGTTGGACCCAAGCTGACACTGGGGTAATACATGAAAGCAGAACTGATATAACAGTGGAATATTGGTAAAACCTCAGTGCTCACCAGCAGTGTCCATGTCGCAAAAGACCTCCACAGGCCAGGCCCCCATAGAAGGCACCACAGTGTAGACCCCTGAGCGGCGGACGCCGTCCTGATAAACGGAGGCACAGTCCATAGGACAGCTCCTCACCTGCTGGACATCTGAAACGCAGGCGGGGTCGGACACTCTTCTCCGAGACTTAGGACAATTATTGAGGTTAAAACCTTTTGTTTCTGTGTTGCATAACTATTTTTTATTCACTACATATTTTCACGATATCCATCCATCCATCTGTCTGTCTGTCTGTTGTAAAACCACTGATGCTGGGGATTGTGGTACATTTCCTCCATCACATTGCATGTGGAGGTCTGCAAAACCATAATCACTTATGGCTCCTGGAAATATGTCTCCCCCTAGTGGTAGGAATAATGCTAGAAATAGGGAGAATAAGTTCAGGAGCAAAGCAAGCTTATGAATCCGCGGAAGCATTAACGTCCCCATAAGTTATTTTGCAGAATAAATCACTGTCTGGTTTTTTGAGTCCCATTTTGCACTAAAGGTGGACCTAATTCAGCACTGAAATGCAAAGGGTTGCTATCCTCCTTGAAATGTATGAAAGCCAGCGGTTGTTAGCGGCTAGCCGGGCGGCTCGCGGCCCACCTGGGTGCAGGGCTTCGTGGGCGCTGAGCAGCTGGCTGCCACGCACCACGTTGACCATGCAGCCTGGGTTGCGACGGGCCTTCTCCACTAACGTGGCCAGGTTGTGCAGCTGCACTTGCATGTCGTGGACGAGCACGCCCTGCAGCCGCAACGTGCCGCCGGCCTCGGCGCCATGCCGCTCCGCGTTCTGCAGCCGTTGTTCCAGCGAGGAGTTCAGCCCGTTCTTCTCCTCGTTCTGGGGGGACGCGAGCGACCAGTCATCTTAATCTCATTCAAAACTGCACTTCCTGGGGTCAAGAATGGTAACTGCTAATGGCTAATTTCCCCTAGTCACAGCATTGTGAATGATCTATCTATTTATCTATGTCAATTTATCATTGGTTTGACATAGGATAACCACTGACATTACTCTGGGGATCCTTGCATCCAAAAAGGAGGACTAAGACAATAATAAAAACAGACTGTGAAATTCTATGTTCTTGCTGTTTCAGATTAAAAAAAGTCCTACCCAGCCTAAGTTTATTTCATTCGTTCAATAAAACACATAAAATAATGCAGGGAGGGATGGATGACTCTCGATCATTTTGCTTGTTCATCACTCATCGTCTCGTCGGCCTTGCACGGCTCGTGCATTTGCCGTCACAGCCTAACCTGCAGCTCCAGCACCTTGACGCGGTGCCGGTGGTGCCGCAGCTCTTCTTGCAGCTCCGAGACGGTCTCCTTCAGCGCCAGGACCTGCTGCTTGCGCTGCTCGTTCTCGCGCCGCCACCGTTGCGCCTCTTCCGTGCACCGGAACACGTCCGGGCAGCGCCATTCACCCCACTGCGTCGGCACGGCCGTGATGCCACACTGGCCTCCGGGCAGCACCCGGTCGCCATGTTGGCTGCAGGGGGGGCTCTCCTGCATCCCCATATCTCCGGCTCCCCCTGTGGGCCGGCCGTTCCATATCGCCAGGATGGCGGTGCTCTGCAGTAGAAGCGGGGCCAGTGGTGGCATCCTGCCCCACCTCCGGCGCCCTGAGGGTGGCCGTCAGCTGGTCACGTGGAGAAGGTGCTGCTGGACTCCCCTCCAAAAATTCCTAGCCTCCAGTTTTCCTTCCTCCAGGAACCAGAATCTACAAAATGAGCAGGATTTTCTCCCATCTGCTGCCACTTACAATCCCTTTAGGTTGTATAAAATAATGTTTGCAAGAAACAAACTACACTTGTGGCCAAAATTGTGGACAAAATGGTGGCAAGACTCACCTGTATCCGTGAAAAAAAAAATTGATTGAGAAGAAAAATTATGTAGGCTATGTTTTTAAATACCATGTCTGTGGTAAAAAAAAATGCATTTTGGTCAAAATGTTCATCAGAATTCGCAATGGTGTTTCACCCCCGAGCAGACTACAGTCAGCCGACCACTGACGTCCCGTGGCTCTGAGCTCCTCATCCGGCTCATTCCACCTAATCGGCTTTTACTGAACGCTGTGCGCCGTAATCAGCCGCGATGCGTCACCCGATCACGCTGCGCTCCTCTGATGTTACCGCCAGCATGATTTTATTTGCATCATATTACAGTTATACTCTTTCATACACTCATGTCCACAAAAATGCCTGTATATTTTGCCGCCTTGGTAGTGTGCATATTTTCGGCGAAGAGGGATATTACCGGCCTGAACCGAGTGTTTGGTCCCCCTACTTAAGATTACCTGCAAAGGTCTTCTGGCGCCGGACCAGCTTCGCCTGTGCTGGTGTACATTAGAGCGGCACAAAGTGCGATCGAGAGGCAGATCTGGTCCGAAAAACACTGCTATAATATTTGTGTTTGTAAATGTATTGCATTTTTTTCTTGCTCGCAAAACATACACAGCAATTATGGGGCTGTATTGCTTTGTATACAGTATACGCCAGTGTCAAGAAGTCTTTCCAGTCCCATCCAATATGTGCAAGAGCAACACGTGGTTGCGATTAATTACATTCTGCATTCAATCAGTTGATAATTTCTACATCTTTACCGTTCAAATAGTTTTCGAAGAAATTTAACCAGGACTTTCTTAAGTGTGCTTAGGATTTTAGGTGATGCTGGTAATCATCCAAATGTTATTTTTTTTTCCTACAGTACTGGTTGCAGATATCTTACCATCAGTTATGCCTTTAGTTACACTGACAGTCTTGCACAGACCACAATATATATATATATATATATTCTACTAACAGTTTTTTCCTGTGCACTGCTTTTCCAGTACATAAATTTTAAATAAACATATACCTAATACTCCAAGTGTTGTTGTAGCAATGTTGTTTTCAAATGCCTTCACCATTCAAAAACATTTTAAAAGTGCAATCTCAATCATGTTTGTTATTCTGAGTGAACTCTTAACCCTTCCTTGCTCTCCTGGATGAGTGCTAAAAGCGTCTTATTTGCAGAAGAGCACAAAGAGAGGGAAGAGACAAACAAGGCAGAAACTCTAGACCAGTCCAGGTGGCTAATGGCAACCCTTTAATAAAAGACATTTCCAAAAGTAAACATGTAAATAAAATAAAAAGCTTTAGTCCAGCAATTTTCTGGAACTCTTATGCAGTCAATTTGCACATGAAAGGCAAAAGTTATTTTTGTATCAAAGGTCTCTTCAGATAAAGACACAAATTCCTTCGAAGATGTTGTGAACAGAAATATTTCATCACATTAGCCACATTACTCAAAATTCTCTTTCCAAATTTTAAGGAATTGCTTTCCTCTGTCTTCTCTGTAAGTCATAGTTTTCTGTCCCATTGTGTTTGTTATTACTAGTAGATATCAGGAAGTAATCTGACTACACGAAAGAAAATGATCTATTTGGCTATTTTGTAAGAAACGCTGGGACTAAGAGTGAGGTTCCACAAAACCACATCAAAACCATCTATTGCAACTAGGAATGGAGGTGATTTTGTCTTCAGGAAACATTAGAATTCAAGAAGGAATCACATTGTGGTCATTTTTGTTTTTGAAGTAAACATTGTAGAAGGAATAAAGAAAGACAGCAACACAGCCCAAATGTCATTCGAGGCAAAAACTGTGAGGCAAAAAGTCTGTTTAATCTGATACCAGTCAATTATGCCCTCATATATTAAAAACTGAAAATTCACCTTCAGTTAGACAGCCTGCCATGTCAGTAAATGACTGCTATTAATAACAGAGCGCAAATGTTGATTCACACTGTTTCACCCTGTGATCTTGTGTTATTAAAGGTCAAATTCATCAATACCTGTTAGTCCAATGGACTTTCCATCTTTGTCCAGAAGTCACCATTAAGGTTTAATGTTTAAAGTTTCTGTCTCTTGAAACCTATTTCTGCCTACTTTTGGAGCAGACCTTAAATGAAGACTGACGTTATACCAGTTAAAGGCGGCATGTGCCACACTGAAGGCTTGCTTTGGCCCCAGCTGTTTTGAGTCAAAATGTAACTGCTGGTTTTCTCAGTGGGTAGCATGATGCCCACATATGGGACCCTGTGGATTTGATTTCCACCTAGGTTTTGTGCATAAGACACACACATATTCGCATTCAGTTCAGAAATGTGGATCAATATGTCAATCATTAGAATGAACTTCTAATGCAATATTTAAAAGCAATTTGTTGCACTTCGGGGAGGCATGGAACAGGGAAACAGGAGCGGCCGTCAGGTGAATTTGGGATTTAATTGAGGAGAAAACACACTCAGGAACACACCACAATGTTAATGGCTGGACTGGGGAAGCATACTTTAACGAGGACTTAAATACACTGGACTTATCAACAACAATAAGAAACAGCTGGTAACACGGGGATTCCACATGAGGTAGATGAGGGGGCATGACACACAGGAGGATTGGATGAGCGGGGCATGACAAATTTAAAACACTTATAATAGAGTTTAAATAAGTTTACAACACATTAGTTTTTTACTAACCATTCATCACCTACTTCTGAATAAAAAAAAGTTACTTCCATTTTTCAATAATTAGTAATATTAGTCATTTATAAACACATTCATACCACATTATAATGCGTTCATAAAGCATTATAAACATAGCTCTGAATATGTAACAAAAGGCATAACACTTTATAGCCATGGATATTATGCATTATGAATGCTTTATGAAGCTCTCATCTACAATGTACTATGGATATCCTTATAATATGTTATAATGGTTGGCATAAGCATTAAGGGTACTTTGTACAGCATTATAAAGATATCTGTAGTATATTATAGATGAGCGCTTCATAAAGCATTCATAAGGCATAATAAAGATGACTTTAATGTGTTATGCCTTTTTATAAATATTTGGTAATGCTTTACATTAAGTGCACCTTCATAAAGCATTCATTATGCATTCATAGAACATTCAGTGCACCTTCATAATCCATTCATAGAACATCCATAAGTATCATGCAAGTACACCTTAATAATGCTTTTATATTGCATTCATAAAACGTTCAGTGCACCTTCATAATGCATCCTAACATCCCTTAAAAGCTTTAATATACATTAATAACACTACATGATTGTACGAATATAATATTTGTTGTTATTACATAATGTTTGTTATTAATGTATATTACAGCTGTTAAGGGATGTTGGGATGCATTATGAAGGTGCACTGAACGTTATATGAATACAATATAAAAGCATTATTAAGGTGCAGGTAATGTAAATTGTTACCCATATGAATATCACTTATTTATAATAGCTATTTATCGACAGTCACTTGTCAAAGAATGGCTATCCATTCGTGTGGTCTTTTGTTTAAATAATGACAAATAGATGCCAAAATAATTCCTAATCGATAGAAATACTAACATTTAGTAAAATACTAGCAAGTAATGCACGTTTATCAGGTCGATAAAAATCAATACCCAATGTGAGCAGATACTCTCTTTTCCCCTCTTCCGTCCTCACCTCCCTCGCCTTTTGCGAACACAAAAGGGCCTGCCTCACAAAGTATTGTACTTTAAACACCGGCATATGTAGGAATCGGTATAAAAGGAAGTGCTTCAGGGCACGGGGAAGAAAACGGAGGGTAAGAAGACGAGACCCAACGAAGGCAGAGGAGACAGTGACACAGTCAAGACGACCTGTGGCAGGTAGGACCTGTTCAGTTTTAATCAGAGGGTGCAACTTTCCTGCATGACAACTTCCTTTACATTGATGTGGTTTTCTATTAACATCTTTATCCGATTGGTCTATGTCATGCATCATCACCTGTAAGACACTTTTAACGTTATCTCGGTATATGCCGCGTATTCCTGGTAATGGCACCTAACTAACCACCTTTAAAATAGTCATTGAACACTAGGTTACATATTTCCTTTAATAAAGACTGATATATTTGATACAACGTAGAGATAATTGCGATTTTAACATTTGAATCTGTAATAATTTAGAGGGACTTATAAGATTTTAATGAAATTATTAATGCCACAAAAAGGAAAAATATTCATGATCAGTGATACCGTTTATATGAATATTCATACTGTATGCATCCTACACGTATTGATTTCAGAGGTTAATTCTCACGGGAAAATGTTAATTAGGCTCCATTATATAAACCTACAAACTCATTTCTTAATGTATATTATAGTATCGTAACATCTGTACATCCACCTTACAACTGCTTATTCTGAACGGGCTCGCGCGATATGACAAAATCTTTCAGATATGTTTAAAATATACTCTTTAAAAAATAAACTTTATAATAAACAGTAATTTTTCTATTTTTCACTAGTATTTTTTTCATATCACCTAAAATCATGAGAGAACCCAAATCGTTTCCTAAAAAATAAATGAGAGAAATTAAGCTGTTTTCTGCATAGGCTTGACATACTTCAGGTATTACAGGCTATGAAATGATGCTCTTTAGCGAGCCGGGTCTGCATAGCTACACAGCTAACGTGATGTTGTTTTGCAAAGAGAACTGGATGCGCCAAACCTACACGCGAGGACGTCCTTCTGTTAGGGCGCCTTTCCTTTTGTGCCAGTCGATGAGAGACGCGCTCTTCCCGGGCAGAAACAAGTGCCATCTACGGATATTCTGCTTAGCCGCGTTGAAAAGCATTTTACAGACCAGCAGGTGGCGTAACAGTTAAAACCCCCTGGACGCTGCTTGTTCTAGTGCCCGGAGCAGCCCTGCTGCTGTTTCTTTGATATTTAACTTTCTTTATGCCTTTGAAATACCGGACCGCATATTTTAGTATAAATTGTAATCTCCTTTGGATGTACATGTATTAAAGGTCGCCAGTTTCCTTTAAAATGGTGCCCAGAGGTTTGTTAAATGCTCTCGCAAAACGCATCAGAAAACATCATCTTTAAAAAAAAAAAAAAACGATTTTTACTTTGCTTTGCTGCGCCTTTACTGAACGACGCAAAACGGAATTCATATAGCCTACAGTGGTACCTCAGAACTCGAAATTAATCCGTTCATGTCGAATCCTAAAAAGTTCGAGTTGTGATCGAATTTTCCCCATAAGAAATAATGGAAAACCAATTAATTGGTTCCCGGCCCCAAAAAATTACACCGAAATATGTTTTTTTAGCATCTAAACACAAAATGAACCGGACAAAACAAGAAAAGCATATAGGCCTACTGCACTAAACACATCTAAGCAAATTTATCAAAACAGTAATTTTTAAAGTAAGAAAATAAACGTATCCAAACAATGTGTAAAGTTAAAAAAATAAACAATGTGTTCTGCCCCGATCCTCCGCTCGTTCCGTGTGCCACGCCCCCTCGTTAACCCCGTGTGGAATCCCCGTGTGATCAGCTGTTTCTGGTTGTTTTTATTAGTTCTTGTATTTAGTCCGCGTTTCAGTTTGTTTCCCCAGTCCGGTCATTGTATTGTCCGTCTGCCTTTTGCATGCTTTACATGTAATTAAACCCCGTATTCCCCGATACCCTGACGTCTGCGTCTGCGTCTTTGTCTCCGTTCTGTCCCCGCTGGGCACGACAATATTATTATAATTAAACGTATTAATGGTTTATTATTAATATTAAAATAATTAATAAGAAATCTTTATTTTAAATGTATTTTATTACATAATAATTACTGTTACTATCATTGTATATATGTATTTTTACTGTCTAAATATATATATTCAACTAGTGTAAACATGTACGATGCTATCACAACGAATGCGAGGCTGAGACTGAAGCGTTGCCCTTTGTTTCCGCTGAGAGACGTGCCGCGTGACTAATTTCCCCGCTCATACAAGTTATCTTAGGTCGGCGTTCAGGGTTTGACTTCTGAGATTCAGATCGATTTCTAGGTTTTTTTTTCGAACTGGTTCGTTCGACTTTTAAGAAATTCGAGTTCTAATGAGTTCGAAAACTGAGGTACCACTGTACTACCTAAATATTATTACTGCGTTCAGTGGTACTGAACAAGCACAAAAAAACTCCACTTGGGGTGTGTGTGGTCATGTATATATCATTTCGCCGGGGATCAAATGTTCCTATACTGCGACAAAACCTGTCATATACCTTGCAGGGACATTCTTCGGTCCTCAGAAAGATAAAGATACTTAATCTGTATATGTATATGTGTGTGTGCGTGTGTGTGTACTGCGGTGGCCGTTCAGCGGTTACGCAGGGCAGCGATGCGCCGTGGAGCCTGGGCGTTGCTTCTGGGCGTGATCTGCGGGTGCCAGCCGGCGGAGTGCGGGCAGTGCGGGGATCAGGCGTCCTGCCGGGGGGGCAGGGTCCTGGTAAGCCCGGACTCCCCATTACCAGCAGTCTTCTACACATTTATCACAAAATTAAATGCAAGCCGTTGGTACGATGTCAAGTATCTTGTATTCTTAAAAATAAATAACCTGTTTGTATTATACAGCAGTGTATTAAATTACTTCATTAAATGTGTATTCTATTTTAGTATTTCATGGATAATGGAAAGGTACATTTGGCCTGAAAATATGTCTGTAAATACTATACCACAATCAAATGATATTCTCTTTTTGTTATACACATTATATTCTCACAGGGCAGCCTACACAGTGAGCACATTCCCACACTACACTCCTGCATAATTGTTGTATAAATTCATATTAATCACCTCCAATAAGAGTGTTAATTGTCTGTGCCTTTTCCTCTCTAACTTTGGGCATATGCCTTAATTGCATTTTTAAAGGCATTAATGTACAGAAGGACTGAAAAACAGCAAACTTGGATGCTCATTTTCTCACCAAACCATAGCATAGCACATGGATAATATTAGCATTTCCGTCAAACAGGAATGTGCACAGATGTGCAAGTCTGGCCTTGCAGCCAAAGTGGACAGCACTTTTGTGAAGAAGCCCTTCCACACCGGTCCACTAGAGGGCGACACCAATGGCCCTGTCAGAACCTTGGATTCCATGCCTTTGGGTGAACCAGGATCCAAGGGGAATGAGGAGCCATTGGCCCATGAAGACAAGCGTTCTTACCCCATGGAACACTTCCGCTGGGGCAAACCTGGAGGGCGCAAACGCCGGCCAGTCAAGGTCTACTCCAACGGCATGGAAGAGGACCTGTCTGAGGCCTACCCCACTGACATGAGGCGTCAGGTGCCCGAGGAGTCCGACTACACCCTGGAGGGGGACCAGGAGCTGGTCAATCAGAAGAACGACGGCTCCTACGAGATGAACCACTTCCGCTGGTCTGGCCCCCCTGCCGGCAAACACTACGGCGGCTTCATGAAGTCCTTGGGGGGACAAAACCAAAAATCCCTCATGACGTTGTTTAAAAACATCATTACTAAAGATAGCCATTGGTAGACAGATGATAGAACACAATTAGCCGTGATTGCGGAACCAACCAAGTCAGGCCAAAGCCACCCTACCCCCAAACCCGCCTGATCTCAACAACTTATCAGCCTGACAGTTTCAGAATGCGGCGGATAGGAAAGATTACAGTCAAACACTAATGCAATTACTTTAGCCTGTGGCTTAGCTGCAGTTGTTACCTGTTAAGCAAATGCTAACAAGCATTTCAAAGGACAACATCCTTTATGAATGAAATGTACTATATTGTAAATGACCAAATGAAATAAATAGAAACAAATGTTGCAAGCTACTTGATAGCGTGATGTGTTTTTTTCCGGCTAGCGCAAGGAAGAGAGCATGGGCTCGGACACCAGCCTGCCACAGAGCGCACGCTGACACACGCGAGGGCGCTACTCAGAAAGTCACTCTGGGGCAGCCCACTCCTAATGTAGTTATTGTTTGTGGTCAGCAGGGGGCAGACTTGGGGAAAGTGGGAGGGATACAGGAAGCCAGTCTAAAGGCTGCCGGACAGCATGACAGATCCAGAGGAGGAAAAAATGAGGGGAACTTTCAGGAGCACAGCTGGAAATTCTAGCCAATTATAAAAACTTAAAACGTAGCCATTGTAATGATGGCATTATTACAGATTGAGAGAAGATCTGGGACATTCTATGGTCTATGTCTGTCCAGGTTTCCTATATCTGCATATAGAGCAGTGCTTCAATAACTGCGTCAATATGAAAAGATTCACATACTGTCACTGGGGTTCATTACGCTCACATTTTTAGCAGGCGCTTTTGGCCAGGTGGGGAAAGCGTTGGTTCAGACTACAGGCCCTTAAGGGTGATATTACCGCTGTGTCAGTCATGGGATTCAAACCTACAACAGGATACAGGTACAGACCTCAACAGGTGTCATTATCAGGAATGGGAAGAATGCCCCCAGCTGTGTTTAAAGGCAGATGCACAGCTACACACCTGTATAGGGATTTGCTCCAAATCCGTCTCTTGCCAATAGGCGAGTTAGAGCTATGGAAGGATCACGAACTGGCTGAAATCTGGAAATAGTACAAAATTCAGGAAATCATTCATAAACCTCACTCTAAAATTGAAAACTACAAAGGGGCAAAAACACAGCATTGCACAACTCACAAACACTACAGCCTAGGAGAATATAACAGGAGCCCTGCAAGACTCTCAATATTGTTTCTTCCTACATACAGAAAAGTAGCAATCAAAATGTAACCTTAACCAAAGCAATTGCACAATACAGAAGCAATGATATCACATTGATTCACTATCAGTTTATGGTTGGATGTACTGTAGCACCTTTACACTGGTTATAATGCAGCAGCACTTAATTCTTCCTAAATTATACTAAAATCCAGTGCTCACATAAGGAGATGTGTGTCTGCTGGTATGGTGTGTGGGTCCCTTTATGATACTAATCAGGTGGTTTATATGTTAGACAAATACCTCATACAGCGTGCACAACTTCAAAAAGATCGCTGTTTTTTTATTTGCTTGAAATTATACAGATTATTTCGGTAGCCAGGTACAGACGCAGAGTCCTCTACGCGACACCGAACTGAAATGAATGACTTTTTGCACTGCAACATTCACTGTGATGCCTTATCGCTAAAGAAACTTTTCACATACCCTACGATTTCCTGGTTTGTAATATATTTACATTTCACTTACCTTATATTATTCAAACTACTGCAGCTTTTGTCAGACTGAGCGAATTCATCACCATCAAGTGATTCACGTTACTGAAATAATAATATTAGCAGGTTTCACAAAGACGCAGAAAACCAACACAGCTATAAAAATACAAGGCAAGTTATGATGAATCCATAATGTTATTTTTGCTGCAGTAGTAGTATTACTTCAGCTGCATGGTGCGAAAAGGCATATAAATGCAAACAATAGGATATGTTGAGTTATCGGATTAAATATCCACGGTCAACAGTCAATACACAGGGACATTAAACGCATGTTTACATAGGAGGTTTAATGTAACAGGGGGGAAAAAAGAACACACGACGCGGCAGACATCTTGTTAAATTAAAAGTTAGTAGTGGGAAAGTAGACCACAAACAGGATTTTTACACGTTAACTTTACGTCTACAAGACCAACAGCCGTAACGGGCGCCAGAGAAAATAGATGGTGGAAAAATCATAATAAGACAATACTAAAGCCTGACAAACGTCGACGGCGCTCAGCTTCGCTTCCGTGCAGCATCCTTGTTGGAAGTAAGACACACGACCACTTCAGGTCACCCGTCTCACATGCTACGATCCAAAAAACCACAGAGATCACGTCGCAGATGGAAGGGGGGCTTTTATCAACTAGTTGTCATGGTCTGATCTCCTTGTACATATTTTCCCTTTTTGGCACTTTCTACAATCAAAGCTGCATTTAGGAGGTACCATTTCTCATTTTTATGATTGACATGTACGGTTATTTACATAAGGCATTGTTATGGATGCTAAGAGCTAAGAGAATCTCTTCGAACTTGCAAAATGGTGATACCTGATCTGACGCAGTCAGCATAACATTCAGAGAGACAACCAAAACGGACTTCAACATCTTGAAACGAAAAGGAAAGGGCAAACATCACAGAAAACCACAAGACTCTGGGGGGCGGCGGAGTGGGGAAAGGGACAGACGGCAAGTTTTTGGGACGACTCCACGATCAGTTACTATAAGACATACAATATCCCATCGAATGCACAGGAAACTTGGACAAACAGCTTAACTACACTAATGGACACAAATGACACACAGTTATGCAAAACAAACACTGGGGGGCGCACTTCCAACGACTGGCTTTAAGTTTCAGTCCCAGAAGACACCCGCGGTAACAGAGGCTGGGGCAGCCTCCTCCCCAAAGAAGCTTACGGCCACGTGCGTATCGAGTTGTCAATTACAGCCACTAACACACAGGGGCAACTTTGTACCCCAGGATTATTGCCATGGTTTGCTCCTTCTGTTGTAAGAAAACATAACGCCTCGATTCGCTTGGGGATGTCGGGGTCCTGCGGGCTGGGTGCGATTTTCCCGACAGACAGAATGGTCGTGAATCCTGAGTGACGTCACTAGCTGGATCCAGTGGCGCCATAACCCCCTCGCTTCAGGGGTGTGTCCCTCATCGGGAAGCACCGCACGGATAGACACAGGCGCTCCGCCACAGGCCAAAACCTGTCCTGTCATCACTACACCTTCAGCTGAAGCTTAGAATACCTGCTTCAGATTCTCATCACACACGCATCTCTTTTCCATTCATGCTGGTTAGATTCTACGGTCTAAGCTACTGTACGCCTACATTTATATTTTCCAGTATTATCCAAATATTTAAGACAAAAAATATATACACACATATACATACTTATACATACATATATAGGCCTATTCTTATGTGTGACCCTATGAGATATCCATCCATTCAAACATCTTCCAAATACTTGTCCAGTACTGGGTTGTGGGTCAGCTCATTTATCTTCATTGGAAAATGCTACAAAAACTCGGTCAGTTCTGAAAATTGAATTTAGCTCACATATTAAAATGTCATTCGTGGTTCTCTCGTAATCTCACTACCAAGACTACGTTAAACGCTACTTTGTCAGTGACTTTAGTCTTCGTGTACGGCGCTGCAAAACAGCTAGCAAAAAAAGCTAGTTGAAGTAGCACAGGCTAAACAGCAGATGGCGTTTCAGCACATCATTCTCCCCGTGGAGTATGACAGCTATTTGGCTACCACCTCCGCATTACCAAGCTGACTCCGGGGGAAGGAATTCTCTGGCACCAGCCTTGTTATTTTTAACTTCAACCTGCCCCATACATTTGTATCTATGCCATGACTTGCAGGGCACATTAAATTTAATTCATTCATTCATTTTCCATACCCACTGGTCCTACGCAGGGTTACTGGGGTCTAGAGCCAATTCAAGGAACAACAGTCACAAGGCAGGGAATAATCCAAGATGGGGCACCAACCCATCTCAGGGCACAAACACACGCATTAACACCTACAGACAATTTGGCAACTCCAATACATCTCAGCATGTTTTTAAGACCATGGGGGAACTGGAGAATGTAGGGGAACTTGGAAGAAGGTGCGAACTCCACACATTGAGCTGGGGGCGGGGACTGGAACCCAGCTCTCCGGAGGTGTGATGTCACTGTGCTACATGAAAATAATAATAACCTGCTGTGTGTTTTAATCAGCCCTCTTTGAGGGGAGGGGCAATCTATTTTAAATCAGCTTTACATAATTTCTAAAAGCTTGGCCTCAGTGCCTCCACATCCATTAACTTAGAATAATTATAAAAACTTAAAACGTAAAAAAATGCAAAATAATCAAAAAAGATATTTATATATTTTTTTTTTAGTTTTTTCACCCTTATCACGAGTGTAATGTTATAGTATTGGGTGAAACCAAGCTATTGGTTGTGAGATAGGTAAGGAAGCAGAGATCACCAGGGATCACCAGGGATCTGCAGGGATCACCAGGGATCTGTGAGCCACCTGGATTCTTATCTGTCACACATAGCTAATAGGAGTCCTTATCAACATCCTCTGCATTTGAAGACAAAGAGTCACTGCAGTGAAGAAGAGGAAGATGGAGGAGACAGACGCAGGGGAATATCATGTCTTTCTCCTTGGCTCATTCAAAGCCTGAGAGCTCTTGTTTTTCCACGCACCCGGAATGTTCCGGAGTTGACAGTGCTGCCGTTGGCATTTCACAGTGCTGAGATGGACTGAGTCCCATCTGAGGGAAACAAGGAGGTTGAGAAGAATTCTTCTCCTCATCTCCCCCATGGCAAAAAAAGACTTCTACTTTCCCCGTGGCTCCACCTTCTGACCTCTCTGCTAGTACACGCAGAGGTCAGGGAACTTCATTTCATAGACGGGCACCGAGCGGCTCTGGGTCTGCCCGTATCCTGGGCCGATGGTCCCAGAAGGGCTGGGGGGTGGTCTGGGGAGGTACGAGAAGGATTCCATTAGCCTCAAAACTGCACAGGAGACAATGCCATCAAGCTGCATCAGCACCGAGCTCAACATTACAACCCCATTCCCTAAGCGGCAGTGGGTTACCTGATGGTTATCTCAAATATCTGATTGAGTTTACTCTGCAGCAGTGTGGCCTGGAAAAGACACAAGCATCTGTCTGAGACAGTTATGCAGAGTCTTCTGTGTGGACTGCTGAACTCACTGCTGCTGTATCTCACCAGCTGGCCCAAAAAACTCACCCTGGCACCACAGTGGGCAGCTATTTCCTCAAAGGGGGCCTTCTGGAACTTCTCTACCACCTGGCGTCTGCGCTCCCTCTCCTGCTCCTCCATGCCGACGCTGTCCACTGAAGAACAGATGCAGAAGAAGACAGGAGCCAGATGACTTTCAAATGACCTAGGAACCTTGCTTTACCCAATAAATGCAGGGATATATTTCAAAAAGCTGCACTTTCACAATATTTTGGAACGACTGAATTTCTATTACATGTATTAGACATGCACAAATAAAGTCAGCGTACAGCTGTCAATAAAATATCTTGAGATCGTCCAAAATATCAGTTAATTTAGTCAAGCAAATCTGAACCTAAAACAAAATTTGCTAAAACACGTGTTACCGATGGCATTTTTCAGCGTCTCGAATGTGATCTCTTCTGCTGGAGTCCTCTGCAGACACAAGGCAAACATACAGCATTAGTGTAAGGTTCAGATCTGGCTGTTTCTATTGGCCAGGGGCAGAGACTGGCAGTTTGGAGGCGTGCTCATTTAAATGACTAACTCAAAATCAATGAAAGAAGGCTTGAATTGGTTCTGTGGGAGGGGCCAAAGAAGCACCGTCAGGCTAGTGTTGCTACCTCTTCTTTCTCTGGGCTGTTTCTGGATTCCACTTCCACCTGCAGGGAGATGGTTTCCCCCACGCTCTTCCTCTTCGACAGGCGGTCTTCATCTGAGGGGAGCAAAATAAACAAGAAGCTTTAAAGAATGGAGCAAACACTCCGAGTGGAGAGCGGCTGTGGGCGTGGACGTACCGGTCAGCTGTGGGATGTAGGGAGTCGCTAGCCGGTCCGTGTTGTAGCCACTGCCCCCAAGCACCTCTGTGATCTTGCTCTGGAGAAACAGCACGTCGCCTTCCAGCTTCTCCAGGATCTTTGGGATCCTGAGGGAGATACAGAGAGGGGTGATGCCATACGCTCAGTGATCAAACACAAGGAGGGGCTGATATCCATCCTGCTAAAACCACCCATAATGTGAAGCACAGGACGTGAGCTCAGCTAATGTTTGCCGTTATTCCTTAATGATAATGAGACCAAAGAGCTTTCAGAGAAGACCTCTTCTGTTTCCTGGCTAAAAAAGGCTTGTGCCTAGAAGGTGAATTACGTCATTTGGAGACACTGATCGACCAAAAGAATCATACTAGCTTCACTAATGTCCTTTAGGATCCGTTAATGGATGATTTATTTTAAAAATTCATTAAAAACCTGTGAAATGAACAGGGAATCAGAGAAGTTACATATATCATTTTAGAGCACGCATTTTCAGGGTGTGTGCTGATATTAGTGCTCAAGCACCCTGGTCCATATGGGACCTCATACAACACATTCAGCTCAGGTATTAGTGACCAGTGGACCTATTCACGTGAAAGACCCATCGAACACACAAGAACCTTTACAGCGGGAGCTGAATAGACAGCGAACTTCATCACATATGACCACTAAAATTCTGAGACGAAAAGAGTTTAGAACTGAGGCTCAAAATGTCAGGATAATTCAAGGAAGCGACCACATACAATGACCCAGACCACAGACATTACAACATCATCTAAAATCTGATGTGCCATTTTGCTCAGGAGATCTGTGTTGATTGTAGACTTTTAAGAGAAATCCATATGTGGAGTAATTTATAAAATATATTTCAGATCAGTTTGACTGTGAAATGTCATTAGATTTTAGTAGGATTCCACTAGAAGACTCAAACTGCTTTGCTGAAGACGTACAGATGATGCAGCTCCCATCTCTTCTCACAAGTTGGCTGCTGGCCCATTGGAGCCGACACGAGGTGGTTTTTATAGCAGACACTAGGGAGGGGACAGTGCTGAAACCGATGGTGGAGGCCTTCGTGGACTGACCTGGGATTCTCCACGAAGACGTCCTCTGGTAGGAAGAAAGGAACCTCCTTCTGACGCATCTCAATCACCTGGGGATACAAAGGGAGGTGTGACCTCACACAGGTGAGCCTGGGCAGGCATGTATGGTCCTCTCAAACACTCCCTTACTCCCTCACGCAGAGCTGTGATCTCAGATCTGCAATCCAAGTGCTCCCACCCACAAACACACACACACACACACACGTACCTCTTGCACATGCTGGCAGAAGGCGGGCACGGTGGTCAGCTGGCTGATGAGATTCAAGTAGGCAGCAGAGAGGGCGAGGACAGCACAGCGGTTGTACGCAGGAAGTGTCTCCTCATTGGCTAGCGCCAGGTCCTATGGACGGGGGGGGTGGGAGGCAGAGACAAATGAAAAACAGTGCTCCGTGTCTGGGGGCATCTACACCAAGACAGGAGTCGGGGGGGCACCTGCAGGGCAAGAGCCAACCGGATGAGGTCCACCACCACCTCCTCGTTCGCCAGCTCGACGCTGATGAGGGCCAGCAGGGCGTACAGGGCCTCGAAGTGCGGCTGGGTGCTGCTCTCCTCCTTACAGGCCAGGAAGATGTGCCGGTATAGCTGCTGGGAGTGCTGGGACACGGCCGGGAGCGAGTGCGTCACAAGGGGGCGCCAGAGCACATCTATACTGGTGCTAGCATTAGCGTTAGCATTAGCAGTAGCAGGCTCACCTTCTTCATGAAGAGGTTGTCTTGCCGAGAGCACTTGTCCACCCTGAGCTTCAGCACGGAGATGTCAGAGAAGATGCTGGGGGGGGGTGGGGGGGAGATAGCCGGGGGTCAGTAATGGATCACCCGCGATCGAATTGGTCCAAATGAAGCAAAACGGTATTTGCCAACTGCATGCCCCCCTCCCCCTATGAGAAATTGAGGTTTTTAAGGTCATTGTTTCATCTCTGCTGTTCGCTGATGCGTTGGGAGGAAACTGACCTTGCTGTGGAAAATGGCTGGTGTTTTATAAAAAGGAGGTAAGGAACTGCCTCTCAGCTCCATTTCTCTATCTCACTCGGAGATAAAAGCTACAACGATCAAACATTCCGAAAAAACGGAGATCAACAAAAACATTTAGATCGATTCTGCTGCAAATGAAGGGGAAAAAAAACCTGGCGAGTCACAGGGCTGAATCGTTTCCCAGTAAATTCTGACGCTGCTGCTCCCTGGACACTTGGGGATGTTACTGTCATTTTACGGTCAACTGAGCCCGAATCTAAATGCCAGCACGATGCCCGCTTGTGTGTGTTCTTACAGCACATGGCATGTGTTCTTTACTTGAAAGGTTCCATCATCTAAGTCAGTGTTTCCAGTCCTCAGGGGCAGACACATGGTCACGTTTTTGCTTCCTCCTAGTTCCCTACCAGGGAATCAAAAACATGAACTATCTGTGGTCCCCAAGGACCAGTCTGAGAGACACTGATCTAGTGACAATGCATTATAGTGGTGTGACACACAGTATGTCTGCCCAGAGATTAATACTAGATTTAATTACAAATTATTTTCCATATGCTCTACATCAAGCTGAAAATATTTACATCTTCTTATTCAGTATTTTTTGTTGTGTGTTAGGCTACGGTCACACTGCCATGCTGAAGTGACTCAAATCGAATTTTTTGCTTTAATGTGACACAGATCTGATCTTTTCAGGGCTGTGTGGACACACAAATCTGATCTTTTCAAATCAGATTTGTGTCACTTTCATATGTGGTAGTAAATCTGATGCGTATCCGATTCACGGCCATGCGACCTGAACGCTCAGATCGGAATTCATGTGGCTTTTTGCTTATACGCATGCGCTGACATCAGCTTGCACCGGCAGCGCAGGAAGGTAAAAATGGAGGAGAGCTGCGACAACAGTCAGTGGAAGGATGGAGAAGGTGGGGATTTAATCGATATTTTGGGAAATGAATCTGTTCAAGCTAAACTGGAAGGAACCTATCGTAATAGTGTGGTATTTGAAATAATTGCCAAAGAAATGGCACAGCATGGACACGAAGGTAACATTCAACCCTGCAGTGCTGACCAGGATAAATGGTTGGAAAGTAGGTAGGTAGGTAGGTAGGTAGGTAGACAGACAGACGGACGGACGGACGGACGGACGGACGGATGGAGTTTCTGCATGTTCTGCTTGTCCTGTATAGCTACCTCATCCTCTTCTCACATTACTCTTTATTATTCCCACCCTGCTGGGGCACAAACATTTCACTGTATTCCCAGAATACATTAGACAATAGAATTTGAAACCCAAAACCCTTTATGTATGTTCCCTCCCACAGTCCGAAGAGATGTGGTTTAGGTGAACCAGGATTTCTCAATTGCCTTTTGTGTGTGGGCGTGGGTGAGAATTCATCTCGCCCAGGGTGGCCTCTGCGTTGTGCCCTATGCTTCATGAAATAGGAGCCTTGCTCATCATGAGAAGAACGAACAGGTATCAAAGATGGTTGGATGGATGGATATATGTACACCTTCATACCATATAGGAAGGGATTCACATACCTGGTGAGCAAGTACGCATTTGCGGTGTAAAGGTTCAAATGTGCAGTAATTTCTTGCCATAACGGCCCAAACGTGTACATATTTTATGCACATTTGCACTGTTATGACAAGAAATTTCCCGACATTTCAACCTTGATACCACAGATGCGTGCTTGCAAACCAGTCATGTCAATCCCTGGATATATGTATACCAGCATAATCATCCCCATTGTGGCATTTCTTCTCTCCCCAAATATTATTAAACTCAACCCTCCTCCTACACCCTGCACAAAACAGGCGGATATAGAAAATGGACAGAATAATGGACATCAAACCTTAACCTCTTGGCTAACAATGGTTTTAATGGTTTCAAAACATTCCATGCAGGACCTTGTCTTACCATTAGCATTCTAACAGGCAGGGAGCCGTACCTGATGGAGCTGAACTTGGGCCAGTTGTCATGGCGATCGATGAGGCTGAGCAGGATCTCCAGGACCAGTAGGCGGATCTCAGCATCCTCCAAAAGGGTGAAGGCCAGCAGCGGGTCCAGGAACGAGGTGGGCAGAGCCGTCAGCATGTTGGTGGTCTGAAAGCCTGTGGTCACCTGGACCAGGCCCAGAAAGAGATGGGAGACACGGAAGTAACCCCATTAACACCGGGCAGCTTCTCCATCTGGGCCGAACCACGCGTGTTAGGGTGGCTCATCATACATGATGATATCCGCCACTCACCTGTAACAGAGATTTCAGCAGCATGACCTGAATCATCCGGCTGCCCTGCAAACTAGGATCAGAGAGGTCAAGACTTTGGTCAGGACAGTTTGCGATCATTCAGTGGGTGGACATGACTTCAAAGTGAAAGGGCCACTGAGACGTTTATACAACCAGACATTTTTACTCAGGTAAGGAGCTCCAGGTTCAATGTACTATCATCAATATATCTACACAGCCACAAAAAAGGTCTATGCCATGAAACAACTTTATACAGCTACCAGGACACCAACAGTCTGAGAAACACCTTTACACAGCTACCAGGACACTTACAGTCTGAGAAACACCTTTACACAGCTACCAGGGCACCTATAGCTTTGTATACCCCTGCTGTTCAATTACGAAGCTGCATGATCTCAGTGACAGTGGACTGTGTCTAATAATGTATTAAACATTATATGTAAATAATAAAGTGTAATAAAGTATTAAACATTATATGTAAGTGTAGATGTTTGAAACCCAGCAAGCAGATTATCACCAGCAGGGTGTGTAGTGTTGAAGAACAGAGAACAATGGTGTCACCTTTAAACTGGGCTGGTAAGGGACTGCAAAGGGATTATGATGACATCATCAACAGATCATGGGAGGGGTCATAAATGGATCAGGGGTGGATCATAAACAGATCACAGGGGAACTTCTCAGCAGTGATAAATGGTGATATTTGTTTTCAGGGAGGATCACAACAGATGAAAGTTCCTTTTCCCTAAGAGACGAACGGCAGCTCCTCAATGGTGCCCTTGAGGAACCAAACCCTCAGTCATGGAAGGCAGACTGTGGCAAGGTGCCACCCTGCCCTCTTTTCAGAAGGTGCCAGCTCACTACTCTTCACCTGACAGCGCAGGCAGGACATCTGAGACCCAGATACGGTTGAGATGTTCCTGTCTGCTCTACTGAGGAGCTCAAACAATTCCTCTTAAGTACAACAAGCAGATCGAGATGCCTTGGTACTCAGCACCCCCTGTGTTTTTTCTAGGTAATTAGGGTAATCTGGGGGGGGGGGGCTGGCCCAGTCTCCTGCTAAATCTGTATTAGACCACAAAAGCAGTAATGGCCTGATGTCATTTTCCATTAGGAACACGGAGATCAGAACGAACTGAAAAGGCCTCCATTGTTCCTCGATTGGCACTTGGCAGGAGCTCAGCTGGAATATGTGAAGTGGGCATGAATGTCACCTGCGAGATCGGAGGCGGGGCTGTGACCCGCCAGGTGACCCCGGGGCGAGCCTCACCCAGATTTGGTCGACAATGGCATGGGGTGCATTCCAGGAACTGGGATCTTGCCCATGATGAAGAGCATGACTTCGGACCGCTGGTACGTGGGCAGAGTGTTGGCGAATGACCCTGCCGACATGCAGGATTGAGGAGGGGGACAATGTTATTCAGGCGGGGAAAGATCCCCTTAGACAGAAATGCAGTAAGAACTCAATGGGATAATTATAACTGCATTAATTAATCTTCTCAATAAAAGATTATACAGAATAGGAAAAGGGGACAGGCTGGTTTAAGGAACAGAACTTGTCACTGTGACACACACACGCAGAAACACACAGACAGACAGCCACACACAAACACGCAGGCACACACAAACACATACAGAGACACACACGCGCACACACACGCACACACACACACACACACACACACACAAATACACAGTCACGTGCCCTCCCTCACCGATGGTCCTGATGACAGCCTCCTGCAGCTTCCTCTCCTCGTGTTCCTTGATGATTCGGGCCCCGACATTGCTGCAGGATTCGTAGGAGCCGGTGAGCTCGTAGTCCACGCTGAGGCGCAGGTGCCTGAGGAGGGTGTTAAACACCTCCAGCACCGTGGGACCTGGAGGATGCAGTGGGCACATGGAGGCGCAGAGAGACCCAGGCCTAAGCGCTCACCCCTCAGGGCTCCGCTTTGTCTGCCCCAAGGCCGACCAAAAGCCAACCACTCACAGATTTTTTTAGGATTACTGTACGATGGAAGGAAGTGAGCCAAGTTTTTAAGGTGGACTTCTTGTATTCTTACAGTCACACACTTTCTCCCTGGTCCACCTTAAATCCTTCAGTCATCTCCGCAACCCTTGATTCGCGGCCTACTCACCGACAGAGCCGCTCGCAGCAATGGCCGCCGCCTCCAGCAGCACCTCCACTATCCCAGCTCGCACCATCGCCGAGTTCTTGCTGTTGGCGTCCAGGTGGCCCAGTAGCTGCTGGATCACGAGATGGGAATGCTGGGACTGGAAGGGACGACAGAGAGCATTTGGCACGACAGACATGGGGAGCATGGGGCAACTTCCCGCAAGCCCCGAGCGACCCCCACCCACCTGGATGGAGTACATGATGATCTTAAAGCAGCGGACGGCAAAGGTCTTACCCTCCCACAGTGAGTGGTTATCCAAGTGCCTGAACAAACAGCACATAAAACAGAGTTAATGCTGCTGTGAGGAATGGAGGCTGAGCCAGCCACAGAAGCACACAGAAATACATTTCTAATTTCATATCGTTAATATTTCAGAAGCTATTACACGATAAATGTATTGGCTTGGCTGCACTACTATGTGTCAGGAAAATAAAACTTGTTTATTTGAAAGTGGAGTCAGGGAGAGAGTGATAAAAAGACAGAGTTAGACAGAGAGAGAGAGGACTAGAAAGAGACGGGAGATTTAAAAAGAAGGACATAAAGAAGGGATATTTTAGAGACTCGAGGCAGAGTGTTAATGAGAGACTGGAAAAGAGGTAGAAATAAATCAGCTGATATACAGCCGGAGCCACACTCCTCCGTTTGGCTTTCAGGTTCCGTTTGGCTTTCAGGCCCGCAGCACCATGTGACCAGGTCGGAATTCTCACTGCATTCCAAGGCCCCCCCTGGCAGGACAGGCGGTTCCCCCCGCAGTTAATAACCTCTGTCACGGAAGGGCAGTGACACGAGGTGCTCCTGGTCTCCGAACCTCGCCGGTTAAATCCCACGTGGCGTTTTCCCAGAACACGAATTACGGGCAGCGGCAGAGCCAACAGAGACGCTCATTTCAATCCCATTTTAAGTAGCATTTAAAAAAAAAGCATTTAAAAATGGAAATGATACATGCGGCTGCAGCCTTAGTGTCTCCTGTGTGGGGAAATCTGATACCTGCTCCTAATATTCGCATTTGGCTTTTCTGTGTTTTTGAATAGTTAGAATGGTGGTTGAGTGGGCAGCTTTGAGGCTATGGGCGCCCTTACTGTGAGTGTCTGCCCTGCCCACATAGGCCACGCCCCTCTTGACCAAACCATGTTGACCACGCCCCTCTTGGCAACACTCTGTTGACCACATCACGTTGGCCACGCCCTCCTGACCACACCCTGTTGGCCACGCCCCCAGACACTCACGTAAGCACGGGTGTGATGGCATTCTTGATGTTGCCGTAGGCTGCTCGGCCCAGCAGCTCCCTGAAGCAGCGTTCTGTCAGTTCGGCCGGGCTCTCGCGCTCCCGTTCCTTCTCTGCGGTCTGCAACGGTGACGGTGAGCGGCTGGGGTTGGGGGGGAGAGGAGGGGTATTGATGTTGCTCAGTATTTCAACAAACCCACCCACACTTTCGCTGGGAAATCCCCACCCATTAATCACATGTGCTGCTTCCTTTCTTTACAACCTGCATCACCCCCACCTTCTTCCACAAATTCATGCAAAACTGACATTAATACCCAACATAAGTGACATCAGCAACCAGCAAAACTCACACCAGTACCCAACATAACTGAGATTAATACCCAACATAACTGACATCAGTATCCAAAATAACTGACATCAGTACTGAACACAACTGACATCAGTACTCAACGTATTTTTTTCTGTCTGATATTGCAAAATCATTAAAAAAAAATTGTGATATCACAAGGATGCACATAACTGGCACACAAGTATGCATTCATCTTTAAAAGCAATATGTGCGGTAATCAATTGTAACAATGCAAATGTGTTTGCATTTTATGTGCATTTTGCTCTGCTATTTTAACCATTATACCGTAAATGAAGTACAAATTAGCATATAAAGGTTAACATGCATGATAATTTCTTGTCATATCGGCACAAATGCACATAAAGTAAGAATTAATTTGTCGTTACCCTTATCGATTGCCACATGTATTGCTTTTAAATGTGAATGTGTACTTGCATACCAGTTATGTGTATCCGTGAGCATAAAACGATTATCACAAAGCTGTGATAAATAAACTAATAAAAATAAAATAGTTTCAGTAAGAAAAAGCAATCGGGATCTTGCAGCTAACTTTGTTTGGACCCCTAATAACAGGACCTTTCTGTAAACAATCCCTGACCATGAAATGAATTCACTTATAGCAAGGGAATCAGTATTTTTTGCACTGTGAATGTAACATTTTACTTGGGTTTCACGTGTTTGTTGTTTGTGGGCATATACACAGTTGTTTATGATTGGTGAGCATGACTGGCACACAAGGAGCATGGCACTTCTGATTGGTGAGAAGGACTGTCACACAAGGAGCATGGCACTTCTGATTGGTGAGAAGGACTGTCACACGAGGAGTATGGCACTTGTGATTGGTGAAAAGGACTGTCACACAAGGAGCATGGCACTTCTGATTGGTGGGAAGGACTGTCACACAAGGAGGACGGCATGAATTTGTAAAACTATTCTCAATACAGCTTTAAACCTTGGGTCAAACGTGCTGCATAGTGCATATTCTAAATAGCAGCCTTTGAGATTTGCTAATCGTATTGCTTCAAAACTGACATCGGTACCCAACATAACTCACATCAGCACCCACCCTAACTTGCATCAATACGCACTGTAACCTGCACCAACACCCACCATAACTGGAATCAGTAACCAGCATAACTGGCATCAGCCCCAAGTCCCTGAACCAATCTGAGCCCGCAGGTTCATACCCAGCATCTGTCCTCGAAGTATAAAGGATCAAGGAAGCGTGCTTCCTCCTTATTCCCTCATCATATTGCACATCAGAACATTGCACATCAGAACAAATTGTAGTTTCCTACAAAAGGCGCTATTGATTTTTAGCCTATTTCTAAATCAATAACAATGAGCATCACTTTCATTCACTGAGCCCAGGATGGGATTACAGTGTCATGTCAGGCCAATCCCCACTCATAAACACCTCCTGACTGCACAGGCAGCTCCTTGTGTCATGTGACTGTTACTGTAGCAATTCACTACCTGAAAACAGGACCCCATAGATTTGTGTGTCAAAGCTTTCCATGTCTGCTAAGAGCACATTAAAACCAATGCTAGCATTTAGCTGCAAGCCAGACTGACCTCTCAGTCCCCTCGCCCTGCTGGAGGTTGAACAGCAATGACGGGACGATCTTATCCATGTGCTGCGGGTCCCAGATGTTGGCCTGTAGCTCATCATTCACTGTCTTGCGCACCACCCCCTGCAGGCCCCTGATTCCTGCCATGCGGATCCTGGGAGGGAGCAGTAAATGGCTTTATTGGCACTATGTATAAATTATATACTCCAAGGCAGATAGAGCAAAGCAGTCTTTAAAGGGGCCCTATTATACTTATTTTCACTGCTCATAGTTTTATTTTTGGGGTCTACTATAATAGACATAGATGTTTTAGTGTTCCATAAAAACATTACTTCTCTCATACTATACATCTCTAGTCACTCTGTCTATAACTCTATCTGACAGGCTCCGTTATAGCTTTTAGCCCCACCCTCGATTACCTCAGTATGCTCTGATTGGTCAGGTTGCCCTACATCCCACCCCTGTCCTGCAGTCTGCAGACAGATTGTTGCAGGTAGGTGGCCAATAAGGATTGTGTTACAAGGTGACCTCACCATGTCACGGACATAATAACTAAAATTTCAACAAGGCATCTCAGGTAGATTAGAGAGCGATGAGAGTTACTCCCTTTGGCACGACTTTGGGCCTTAAGACTTTAAAGACTACTGTATAAAGAAGACTTTAAGCCTTTTAAGGATACGGAAATGTCAGGGGGCAAAGACATGAAATCGGACTGGAATACGACAGAATCAAGGCAATTTTATCTGTCCATTAGCAATAGCAGCATCCCCCCCCCCCCCCAGGCCAGGCTCACTTTGTGCGGATGTCAGGGTCTTCATAGGTCGAGTGACACATCTCGCTGAAGCGGGATACAAAGAAATCATAGCTGCGGTGGTAGGAGGGCGTGTCCTCTTCGATGTTAGCGAACTTGACAAACTGCAAAGACACACGACAGCATTAAAGGCCCACCACCAGGCTTTGAAGACTCTCTGAAACGACATGACACCTGCGGACAGAGACAGCCAAGCACCACTCCTGACCTTTAACCTTCTAATTAATAGTGACATGTAGTCTGGACACACTCCTTAACAAAATTAATCAGCTTGTAATTCAGTTGCAGCAGACGAATCTCAGTTACTTTTTGAACAATCAATTGACAGGAAGCATTCAAAGTGGAAAATTTCAACTAATGCTGATTAATACAATGAATATTCAATTAGATGGCTAATTGAACACCATCAAATATTTTAATGAAGGAAAATCACCGCGGGCAAGTAAATGAGAGACGTTAAAATATCATGGTATTTGGATTTAAATGCTATCCACCTTATTCAAAGCTTTCACAGGAATAATATTAGTGTCAAATTAACAATAGATATTTCTTAATAGCAGCACTTCAGTAGAATACATCCAATGTTTTTTATCGACGGCAAAACCAATATGACATGAATAATATTTCTGTAAACCAGGAAGAAAATCTACTACTTATTTTTAACCAAAGACAACATTGTTTTCTGCAAAAAACAAAAAACAGAACAAAATTAAGTCCAAGCATTAAATCATGTTTTCAACCACGCACGACTCAGGGATACAACTGGGAATCACAGTCATACTATACAGGCAAAACTGCGCAAATCACCCAGCAGTCACTGCAGCGACACGACCAGCTGAGAGTGTGACCTAAATTCCAGAGCCGTTTCCCGCATTAAAGGTATCACTTTAAAATGCGCTTTTGGATTACGCTGAATCAGAATCAGGTGTATTGCTGAATTATTTTCACACACACACACAATTATATATTTGTAGGGACTCTCCTTTCATTTCTATGGGGAAAATTCTAATCACAACATGATGTCCTTAACCCGTACTCGGTCCTATACATAGATAGATACATTCAGTGAGAACAAGGCACATACAGCTCAGCTGATATTTACAACACAAATGTATGATATGTACAACACAAATGTATGGTAGATAAACACAAAACATGTGCAAAAGTGCAGTACAAGGAATGTAGAAATGGATACAATATATAGAAAGTAATAAGTACAGGACATTATTTATTTACAATGACTTTGCGGGAGCTTTTTTAATCGCTTAGCTGCCACATGGTGCTGACTCAGGACGCTGCAGGGCCCAGTAACCGGGGCGAGATGAGGTCAAACTCCGGCTGACGTGATGGAAGGCTGTGCGTGCGGGAGGCCCACGGAGCCACGAAGCCAGGGCTAACGGGTACCTACGCGTACGCCGCATTACTGCTGCCATAGACTGAGGGGAATAAGGACACAGTGTGTGCCTCAGTGTGACTCAGCCCGCCGTTGGATTTAGGATTTACGTCACAGCGCTCCCCAGTGACTGCCTGACATTCTGCTCTTGTCTGTTCGAGCCAGTGACGACTGTGCATGTGCACAGACACACATACATAGTCACGTGCACACACACACACGCACACACACACAGGTTTGTAATTATATCTTTGTGGGGACTGTCCATTCATTTCTATGGGGAAAACTCTAATCCCAACAATGACAAGCTTAACCCATACACAGCCCTAACCTTAACCAGAAGTAACCACAAGTAATAATGTAGGGACATATAGTCCCCACAATGTGGTAAATACAAACCGGCACACACAAAGACACACAGCCTAGGTCCCCTGATGCTGGGCAGGACCCGGAAACTGGTCTAATTAAAGTATTGTCCTTGGTGACCATACAAAATAACATCCACCCGGCTATGTTTCTGTGGGAACGCACCCCTCCTCCTCCCACACCCCCAGCTACCTCTGGCAAGTCACTGCAACATTCACTTGTGAGTGCTCACATTATGAGGACGTTTGGGGAATATTTAGAGAAGCGAAGGAGGAGTCTTTGGTGTGGAAAGGAACAGAGAGATGACAGGCTGAATGGTGCATCACTGCCACTCCACTGTTTGAGGGAAACAGAATGAGGGCATCCACCCACCCATCTAACCATCCATCCATCCATCCATCCATCACCCCACCCACCGTATCCTTTATAGATACTTCAGGAAGGAACATTTTTAAATAGTCACATCTAACAGACAGGAAGAGGGAATGAAAAATAACTAGTTTACTCTCTTAATAACCCTGTTACCAATAAACTGTACAGATAGATAATCCATACAAAATATGCAGCGGAGGGCACAAGTTGGGGCTCACCGAGTTGGTGCCCAGGATCTGCAGGTTGGGCTTGTCAGCCTCCAGCAGCTTGCGAACCATCTTCAGAAAACTTTCCACAAACAGGTTGATGCTCTGGCAGTGGCAGGCCATCAGCAGCTGGTCCAGGGCCTCCATGGCGATGCACACATACCTGCAGTAGACAGAATGAGGGCACTGTTCACCCAGTACCTGCAGTGCAGACAGAAAGAGGGCACTGCTCACATCAAACCTGCAGTCCACATAGAATGAGGGCACTGCTCACATCAAACCTGCAGTCCACATAAAATGAGGGCACTGCTCACCCAGTACCTCCAGTGCAGACAGAATGAGGGCACTGCTTACCCAGTACCTGCAGTGCAGACAAAATGAGGGTACTGCTCACCTAGTACCTGCAGTGCAAACAAAATGGGGGTACTGCTCACCTAGTACCTGCAGTACAGACAGAACGAGGGCACTGCTCACATCAAACCTGCAGTACAGACTAAAGGAGGGCACTGCTCACCCAGAACTTGCAGTATAGACTGAATGAAGGCACGGCTTACCCAGTACCTGCACTACAGACAGAATAAGGGCACTGCTCACCCAGTACCTTCAGTACAGACAGAATGAGGGCACTGCTCACATCAAACCTGCAGTACAGGACAGAACGAGGGCACTGCTCAGCCAGCACATGTAGAACAGACAGAATGAGGGCACTGCTTACCCAGTACCTGCAGTGCAGAAAAAATGAGGGCACTGCTCACCTAGTACCTGCAGTACAGACAGAATAAGGGCACTGCTTACCCAGTACCTGCAGTGCAAACAAAATGAGGGCACTGCTCACCTAGTACCTGCACTACAGACAGAATAAGGGCACTGCTCACCCAGTACCTTCAGTACCGACAGAATGAGGGCACTGCTCACATCAAACTGGCAGTACAGTTTAAAGGAAGGCACTACTCACCCAATACCTGCAGTACAGACAGAACGAGGGCACTGCTCACCCAGTACCTGCAGTACAGACAGAACGAGGGCACTGCTCACATCAAACCCGCAGTACAGAATAAAGGAGGGCACTGCTCACCCAGTACATTCAGTACAGACAGAACAAGGGCACTGCTCACCCAGGACCTTCAGTACAGACAGAATGAGGGCACTGCTCACATCAAACCTGCAGTACAGACTAAAGGAGGGCACTGCTCACCCAGAACTTGCAGTACAGACTGAATGAGGGCACTGCTTACCCAGTACCTGCAGTACAGACAGAATAAGGGCACTGCTCACCCAGTACCTTCAGTACAGACAGAACGAGGGCACTGCTCACATCAAACCTGCAGTACAGGCTAAAGAAGGGCACTGCTCACCCAGTACCTGCAGTACAGACAGAACGAGGGCACTGCTCACATCAAACCCGCAGTACAGAATAAAGGAGGGCACTGCTCACCCAGTACATTCAGTACAGACAGAACAAGAGCACTGCTCACCCAGGACCTTCAGTACAGACAGAATGAGGGCACTGCTCACATCAAACCTGCAGTACAGATTAAAGGAGGGCACTGCTCACCCAGTACCTGCAGTACAGACAGAATGAGGGCACTGCTCACATCAAACCTGCAGTACAGTTTAAAGGAGGGCACTGCTTACCCAGTACCTGCAGTACAGACAGAATGAGGGCACTGCTCACATCAAACCTGCAGTACAGATTAAAGGAAGACACTGCCCACCCAGTACCTGCAGTACAGACAGAATGAGGGCACTGCTCATATCAAACCTGCAGTACAGACTAAAGGAGGGCATAGTTCACGGAGTACCTACAGTACTGACAGACAGAAGACAGGTTCCTTAAACAGATTTAGTCTAGTATCCCTGGAATTTTTTCTCTGAATAGATTGATTAAGCTATCCAAAAAGAGAAAAAGAATTTAATTTCAGCAGGTAACTCAGAACTAAAGTTCTCAGAAGGGGGCATGCTCTTATACTGTACCCTTGAACATTTGTAAACCAAAGAGCCAAAGTGTCTCTTGACAGTAAGCCAGCTCTGCTCCCACCCCTTGGTCCTCAGGACAACTGACCCATATCGGTGTCGAGCCACGTCTCTGGACAGCCTCTCTGACAAGTACGCCCCGATCCGGTCCAGCTTCTCAGGGGCTGAGAGGGCGTAGAAGGTCAGCTTCTCCATGTTGGCTTTTACCAGGCCGTCCTGCAAGGCAATAGGGTGGTGATGCCAGATAACTCAGCCGGATCAAATGCACACATGGCGGCGCATGCTGGGAATCCCGCCTGTTATGATTATCTGGTATCGAGCTTAGCAGGTCATGCTTACACCGAAGGCTTAACCAGATATGATACAGAAACAGGAGACCATAAAAACCTTCCTGCTCGACACACCACAGGTCTAAGAACGAGACTTGGTCTTAAAAACCTACCCCGCTTTTCCTGACAGTTGAACCCCCGCGAGCACCACCCCCGCAGCACATTCTGCCCGACATGGGTGGAGATGCCCGCCGAGGATTATCCTGTCACACTCATCCTGTCTGCTTGTATCATGACCCACTTCAGAAATGGCCTAGTTTTCTTTTTTTCTGCTCCACAGCCAGCCAGTGAAAAATGTCCAACATGGGAATTGCATCGTCAAAATAAAATACTTTGTAAAATAGTTTGAATAGCATTTCCTCATAAGACAACTCTGTCTTTACTTAAACCTTATCCCCAATGCAGACTAGGTATAATGAAGAGGACTAACCAGGATATGTGAACCAGGTTTCCAACCAGGGAAGGGGTACACACCAGGATTATTATCATTTTGAATTCTTAGAAAATTAAGAAAACATTTTTGTAAACTGAAATTCAAAAAAAAACCAAAAACTAAAAATATTGCTTCCAAAACTAACTGAAATAAAATAAAAAAACAAATGTCACATATTTTCCTTTACCGTTTTTAACTGTTGAGTTAAAGTAATGACTTGTTTATCTTTACTTACCATTAATAGTACCTGCGACATGGTTTTTAGGACATTAGTACATAATGTGCACTGTGTATTCAGGTAGGATCAGGCGCATAAAATAGCTCTACAAATTTCAGTCTATCCCTTAAAAAGTGCTAAAACCTAAACCTAAACTATAATATATAAAAACTAAATAGAAATAAAAAAATGAACTCAAATTAAACCAGAGTTCAAAACTGAAATTAAAAATAAAAACTCTGAAGAGCTCTCATCTATGATGCACTATAGATACCTAATAATGCATTATAATGGTTCATATAAACATTAAGGATGCATTATAAAGCTATAGTGCATTATAGATGAGAGCTTCATAAAGCGTTCATAATCCATAATAAACATGACTGTAATGTGCTACACCTTTTTATAAATATTTTTAGCTGTGGTTATAATGCTTTAAGAATGCACTGTAATGCATTATGAATGTGTTTATGAATTACTAAAAACATGGCCTTACGTAAAGTGTTACTGCATAATAATAACAAAATGAGAAAGAGCATGTTTTTAATTCTGAATAGTGTAATTTAGGACCATCTGGGAGAGGAACACAGCAATAGGCCACATTCTTCTCTCTTCTTCTCTCCTTACAGCTCACCACCG
>JAODJW010000039.1:18504090-18517535 GCA_026777045.1 Hyperopisus bebe | reverse complement strand
ATCTTACCATTTCTGCATTGTGAAGCACCAGGCAATGCACTAAGCACAGAAATAAACCATAACCTGTAGTTTTTTTCCCCTAAGAATAGTGACAAATCACAACCCCACCGAATTATCTCAGACTCATAATCCTATATCATGACATTCAGGGTTGCGGAATAATGATAGTGATAGCGTTATTATTCTTTATGTTACTGATTAAAATTGTTGTTTTAAGAGTCAATGTTTTATTACCATTGTTTCAATTTTGTGATCGTAATTGATAAAAAGAATCGATGCGGCTTTTCTGATTTGCACCGGTCGGCAACCGGCCGCCTACCTGTCATAGCCAGCCTTCGCCAGCAGGCGTCGTCTTGTGTGATATAGGCCGGGCACCTCCGTGGCCGACGGCGGCAGAAGCAAAGCTCTCGTTTCGGTCTGCTATCAGCAGGAAAACCGCAGGATGTCAGCAGGCCTATACGGATCCGTGCCCGCAGTTCTACAAAAACGAATTAAATCGTTAAAAAAGGACCCTCGAACATGTAAAACGCAGGACCTACGAAGAACCCCTCACTCCCATTTGATTTTTGTATATCCAAAATATTTAAATAAACTTAAATAACAGTACCAAGCTAAATAACTTGGACACAACGGATGCAGTCACGTAACGGTAACTAAACTTCATAATAATTTCCACCAACTAAGTCCAAGCTCAAGAAACGTTTAATACAACAATCCCGCGTCTGGGTATAATTAAGTCATCATGCCAGCAACTTAATGTTGCCCACCTCTTTTTATCCGCTATTTTATAATTCCATTTTTTGTATTATAAAATGTGAATGGTGTACAAAACTGACACATAAAAGATATACAAAAATGCATTTATGTTCAGTGATCGCGCGAAAATAAAGGCAGATGTGACACATTTTCTCTCCCATCTTAAAGTACACAGGACGTTGGATTTACTTTTCCAAGCTGGTTAAGAAGTCTTGCAACTGCGCGACACAACTCTGAAAACTGTATTCCTATATAACAGCAGGTTATGAGTCTGTATAATACTAAAAATGTATTTTATAAGGACCGACTCGGACGGTCATAAATATCACCGCAAGTGATCCTGGCATGACAGTCAGTAAGTACATGAAGTGCAGCCTAAAACGCACGATAACAAAATGTCCATTGTTCACTTTTTTCAGGTTTACTAACATGCAAAAGTGCGACTCCTACTTCAGTGGCTCGATGCTCCGTTCAGACCGGGTTGCCAGCCTTTCCAGGTTAACTAGCACCGTGCGGGACACTCAGCGAACGTTACCCCGCACGCATACAGCATGCAATAACGGTCGCCCTCACTCCTCACAGCCCTTCCCTAAGCGCCGGTCTGCCACGCAGCATCCGCATGCCAGATGGCTGGGCTCCGTAAAATAAATAGCAAATAATATTTAAAAATATTACAAATCAAGCGCGATGGTACTACACGAAAATGCACAGGGCAAAGAGTATAATAACATACTTGGAAAAAATAAAATTAAAAAGACTCCTTCGTACAGTCGATGATCGTATTTTAAACATCTAACCAGGGTCGCATAAAACAGATGACCGCGAGGGGAATAAACTGAAAAAGAGAATAGATATACATATCATGAACTAGGTTATTTTAACTCCCTGCGTGCATTTCAATAGTAAATTATTATAGGCGTGATCATTTTTAATATCCCCTATAATAGGCTATCTACCTATTTCAGTGTTAAAGCAGCACGTTTACGGCTTCTGGCGCAGACAGTAATACTAATAATTTAGACTGTAAGGGTTGCCTATGCAGATAAAAATGAAAACACCAAAAAAGTATTTTGCACAGTGGACAATAGCTAAATTTATTACAGTCAGTTTAAACGCAATGGTGGAAAGCAGATATAGTTACAATGCAGGCGGGATAACTGTTATGCGTAGCATTTTGGTGATGGAAATTGATTGTAAATGTGCACATACTTTACTTCCTATTTTATATGTATTTATCTTTAATGAAACTGACGCGCCCGGTTTTCAAAATGAACCTAAGCGTTTACTGTTACCATGGATACTGTTTATCCCTCAAGCCCTCGAACGGTTTGATGGACAAGTGTCGGCTGCGTGTTAAAATGTTCTCAGCCTTCATAGCATCTGGCTACTAAGTGTTCAAACATCGTGTCCATTTATATATTTTTTTTTTATCCGTTGATTTTTTTAGACAGTGAATCTGCTGCAGGTACCCGACAGAAATGCCAGGGAAGAAAGAAACCAGCCGGAAACCCTCAATATCGATTGCAACGAAGGGATTTATAAGACCATATATAAAACTCCATATAAACCAGCAATTTGCGACTTTATATGACTATATAACTACATGAGAGAAGCGAAACTAGATATCTACAATTAAATCTTAAGTCGTACCCCCCTCCCCCCCCCATCCCCGGCATGCAAATAGTTAATTCTTATCTGTCATTCGTGGGGAATTGCTGTAGCTGCGTGGAAAAGGTAACTGCATTAAACAGGCATGTCCTGCGCAACATCCCGAAAGCAGGCTAGTTAACATTTACCTAAATATGAAGTTATAACCTCCCACGCATGCACTTAACCAAAGCAACAGGACAGCACCGCCGGCGCTTATCACTGTGATGCAGATAGGCATCGTGTGTGTTTGATTTTGTATAGCAAGCTTGCGACAGAGCCAAAGAGGTGGAGACATGGAGACAAATTTGCAGAAGAGGCGTGAGAGTAAGAAATCGTTGCGAGTGAAAGTGATCAGCTTGGGAAACGCAGAAGTGGGTAAGGTGAGGAGCCGTGCAGGCCAGGTGCAGTGTGGCCACGGTGGGACAGAAATAAGGGGGATCCGTAATTATTAGTCATCCCACATTTCATTTGTTCATAATTAATTTAGTCGTTCTCAATGGTGTGACATTGTTGCCAATGTGCGTCTCCTTATTCACGCTATTCTTTGTCATGTCACGTTCTACAAAGCTAGCCTAGCTTTTTGACATTTATTATATGTGTAGTTACACACCTAGGCTATACAATTTCCCTTTCCTCTTTTCTCGTTTTCGGCTTTTTATTTAATTATATGTTCGAGAATGTACCGTTTGTTTGGATCCGCACCGCAATGCAGAATGACAGCTGTTTTCTTTATACGTGTCTTAGTAAATTTTATCACCGAGGGTTACTAATCAGTTAGGAATTGCCATGCATTCACTTACGATTTGCAAAAACAAGTGTCACGTGGTCTGGGGACTGTACATGCAGGACAGGCGAAGCTTCATAACGAAGCGTCTTCATGGCATATTATTCCCACTTCAGGCTTCTCACTGAAGCTGGTTTTCTGACATTTTCGGGCAGCGGCGCCCTGAGACCTTCCATGACATACACTACTTCCATGTCATCAGTTTATTCTGATGATTGTTCAGCCTTGCCATGTACCTTCCGTACAAGCTTTGGTTTTTCAGTCATGGGATTGAATTATGTTGTTTGGCTAAAAACACCATAAATAGAAACATGTGATAACATTAAACTTTATCTTGCTGCAAATTTATAGAATTAATGCAGATTAAAAATAAATCATTGTCTGATAGTTACTGGATGCTCATAATATTCACGTTGCCGTTAATCTGAAATTATTTTCATATCATTAGCCTACAACCTCAGCCATTGGCAGGGCTTCTGCAAACCCTATCATACAGTTAACAGTTCCTCTGTATACAGCAGCACACTATCCAGCTCCGTTACTCATAAAACAAAATACCACTCTTCAACAAACAACATTGTCAAATTTATATTTAGTATTTCAGTAAAATATGCCAATATATTTACACAACAATTGAATGACATGCTATTTTAAGTAACTACAGTGCTTTCTGTCCTGTTAATGTGTTAATGTGGCTTTCGATGTTTTTTTCTACAGCTAGTCAAGAAATATTCAGTCATATTAGCTTATATAGTTTGTGATATTGTCTTATCTGTTTGCAGAGCTGCATCATTAAACGATACTGTGAAAAAAGGTTTGTCTCCAAATATCTGGCCACTATTGGAATCGACTATGGCGTTACAAAGTAAGTTATTTTCTATTTTTTTGGTGTATACTGACGCTTTTTATTTAAATGTCTCAAAAGGTTTCGTTGAGTCAAATTTCTGACTCATGAGATTCAGGATCGTCTTGCGTTAAGACTAATACAGAACTGTTAAGTCAATCAGCTTCCAACAGTGACCATGCAAAAGAGAATGAACAATGCAGTCTTATTTAATTTATCTTCAGTAATACCACTAGTATTTGAAAGATTTATTATGTTAAATATGACATATATTTTAAATGAAGGATGAGTGACTCCTTAGAATTAACTGCATCCACCAAATATTTTATTATGAATATATTAAATGTTTCCAAATGTGTTTATTCTTAGCTGTTCTGCATCAAATTCAATTACCATTTATACTTATTATGACTCTATGAATCCCTTGTACCTAATTTTTTTTTTTAAATCTATCAGGGTTCAAGTGCGGGATAGAGAGATGAAAGTGAATATTTTTGATATGGCGGGACACCCATTCTTTTATGAGGTAAACAGACTGTCTGTCACCCAGACCTCGAAAACTTTCACCTCAGGAAGTGATTCACATATAGTACTCACTTCAGGCTGATATATTAATAAAGGTTCTTTCACACTGGAAAAGTTTAAGGGATTGAAATAGGGAAACAGGGAGCTACTGTGAGAATTCTTTCCAGGAAGAGGGTATTTTTAACAAGACTGTGACTGTGTTGGTCTTGCTGGGCCCTACCTCCCCCAGGTGAGGAATGAGTTTTACAAAGACTCTCAGGGGGTGATCCTGGTGTACGACGTGGGCCTGAAGGAGAGCTTCGATGCTCTGGACAGCTGGCTGGTGGAGATGAAACAGGAGATGGGCTCCTACACCAACATGGAGAGCATTGTCTTCGTTGTGTGCGCCAATAAGGTCATGCTTCCTCCCAGAATTTGTTCTTCATGTCCACCATCAAGCACTCAAATTCATCCACTTCTCATACATTAAAAGCTGCTGGATATACTTCTAAAAAACGCTGGCAATAACTTTTGCTCAAAAATTATATTTATATTTTGCTCTTCACGTTATTTTCCAAATGTGTTTTAAAAGTAAGTTAAGAGTTAAGGACAGGACAATAACAATTTTGAAGTAAAATTAGCAGTATGGCCGTGTCTAGGGACAAATCTTACATATCATGTTTAGGTGGATCTGACGAAGCGGCGAGTGGTGGACGAGAGTGAGGGTCGACTTTGGGCAGAGAGTCGCGGTTTTCAGTACTTTGAGACATCAGCACAGAGCGGAGAGGGCATCAGCGAGATGTTCCAGGTGGGCGAGTCGACCATCAGCACCTTCTCACCACGGAAGGCTGACATCTATGTGACCTTTCTGTTTGTCCTGTTCCCTGTTGGTAGTCCTCAGGCTCCTTAGCGATCGCTGTAGCATGTGAGGACTAACAGCCATTGACCCTGATGATGAACCAGTGGCAAAATCTGCAGTTTAAACTGTGGGAGTTAAGGAAAAATCTTGGAGATAGTTACCCAAGTTTCTCCAGATTTGCAAGGCAGGTTATGAGGTCTGACAGCTAAGTATTTCTGTTTTCTAACTGCAGGCAGCAGAAGTGCAGCCCTCCTATGAAAGGCAAAGCCAAGAATGCGGTGATGTCCACACAACTTTGAAGTTCATTTAATATTCCGTGATGTAAAATCAAGTGGTTCATTACTATATGAAAGAGTTGGTCTGAGTTGGGTGGTAAACAACCATTCATGGGAGTTTTACTCACACAAAAATGTTCTGAGGGCAGAACGAAAAATGGTTCGGTTGGTCCCACATCCTGCAGATCCTTGGACCCACCTCCCCTGTAATCTGATTGGTTATCTCTCTGAACCAATTTTTCATTCTACCCTCGGAGCATTTTTATTTACGTAAAACTCCCATGAGCTAAACAATCAAGTGACGTGGAGGTGAGAGGAAGGAATAGGGAATTTATTTGGGTACAGAGGTGGAGAAAATGGTAGAGAGTAGCCAAAACAAGGGAAATAAAAAAAAAAAAAACGAGTATCAGGTCAAAGAAAGGGTTATTTATGGGTGCTAATGGCCATTAGGGTCTGAGGGATGAGCCGGGGTGTTCTTAATAGTAACAGATTTTATTGTATTGATCATAAGCCACAGGTGAATGAATAGGTTCATCACATGACCCCGGACCCGGGCCCTGTTTGTGTGCACCTCCACCCCACCTCCACCCTTCTGCAGGCATTCTTCTCCTCCATCACGGACATGTGTGAGAATGGGGGCCGGCGGCCGTCTGCGGGCCTCAGTGCTGGCTTCACGCGCGAGCAGGCGGACACCATCCGCCGGATCCGCAGCAGCAAGGACAGCTGGGACATGCTCGGGGTCAAACCGGGGGCCACCAGGTGAGGACGGGGTACCGGTGGAACAGCCAATGGCTGTGGAGGAGGCGGGATGAGTCGGGGTGTTCTTAAAAGGAGCTGAGACTGATGGATATCTTGCATTTTCTGCTGGCAGCTTAGCCTAAGTCATGGCAAGTTATCCATTTTGTCTTGCCGATAACCACAACATCTGGTGAGAGGACATTCTTCTGTTGTGGGACCCCATTTTAGTTTGCTGTTGGAAATAGCCCTGGACAGGCTATTGGAGCCACCTGGGAAGCAAGACTCCCATTAGCCAATCAGGAAGCAGCAGAAATTAGTAAGCTGCAGTGTCGGACTGCACCTAGATAAAGGCAGTTAATACAGCCCTCCTTCCATCTATCATCTCAGTGCAAAAGACTGCAGGTCCTGCCTCATGCAGCCCAAGGCACAAAGATACAAAATTTGCCTAATAGTGCAAACTCCCATCTGACCCTTTTAGGTAAAAAGCAATGTTCCCATTAAGCAATCAATTGGAACGGCTGCTGTGTCGCTGGGCAGGGATCGGTAGCTTTGCTATCCCATATGTTGGTACCCTGAAAGTCTCCTGCTGGGTCTGCCTTTCAGGGAGGAAGTGAACAAGGCGTACCGGAAGCTGGCCGTGCTGCTGCATCCGGACAAATGCGTGGCGCCGGGCAGCGAGGATGCCTTCAAAGCTGTGGTGAACGCCCGCACCTCCCTGCTCAAGAGCATCAAATAGCCTCTCCCTCACATACGCCACATGTCCACCGCGGTGCCCCACGAGGCATTTTGGGGGGGGGGGGTGGCCGATGTGCGTGCCGCATACCGGGGTCTGTGTCTGTGACTCTCTTCACTACACAGATGGTACACAGTCATATTATAAGCCTTCTGCCCGCACATGTATCACATACACACTGCACATATCACATACACACTGCACTAAATGTCCTCATCCTTCGGCGCTCCTGTTTCAGTGTTTACATGAAGGAACTGCACCGTAAGTCTGGGCATATTGGATGAGTTAATCAAGAGATCTGTTTGTGTCCATTTCTAACTGGAAAGGCACACTGGAGTTATGCTGCATTCTCATAAAAATGCCTTACAAACACACTCAATGTCTTATATGTGACTTATATGTCATTTATCTAATCAATGTTGTTTGGTAAGTAAAAAATGTTATTAACATGACTAACATGTTAATGTTTATATGACAAAATATATTTGCTAATTTGCTTCTTGGGTAATATGTAAACATTTTGTCAGTTAGGAATAAAGGATTAGACAATGAGCGGTCAGTGAGCCCTGTGTATCACGATGGTTGGCAGATTTGGTGATCAGTCTTTATGAATGTTATTTGTTATGTAACAGTCCTATATTAGTCTGGCAGAAATATGTCAGAAATGTATCTGTGAACGTGTCTGTTCCCTGTTATGCATGTGTGTTGGTGTAAAGCTGGGATTTCTTCGGAGAACCTGAAGCCTATGGCTCAGTTGTTGGAATCCGTTGGCTCTCCGTTGATGTTTGATGTTTATATTCCTGTTTATACACCTGCACCCAGAGATGGACATTTCAGGTCCGGAAAGTGAAAGTCCAAACCAGGATTTTGTTTCAACCAACCAGTTGAGCATAAAGAGTCACAGACACAGAGTACTCAACTGGTTGGTTGAAACAAAATTTTGGTCTGGATTTTCACTTTCTGGACCTGAAATGTCCATCTCTGCCTGTACCTTTTCTCACCTTAGATTACCCTATCTTCCATATTCTTTTCTTCCTTTCTGCCATAGGAAGACCATACTCTTTCTTTGCTTTTTAGGCTGTGGAAAATGAATGAATGAATAAATGAATGAATAAATGATTAGCTTAAAATAATTTTACTTTTTAAGAGGCCTATTCCAAATATCTGTGTTGATCTCTTGGAAAACAGACTGTGATGAAATGCTGAGATGAATGATTAGGCTCCTAATTTACGTTAAACACCATATTGTGAGAAATCTCTTTACCTCAATATGACTTCGTTCCTCATAACAGTGACAAAGCAAACTGTACACCTCCTTAACGAACAGAAATGCTGTTTCTGTTCTTAATTCTCTTCACTGAAACCCCTTGACTTAATTACCTCTTCTTGAGGCTGACTCAGAAATGTGTCCTTACTGAAAGTTGTTGAGGTATTTTCACATTGTTATGAGGTACAGGTTTATTTTAGAATTTTAAATTATGCTTCAAAATACATGTATTTGTTCTGTTCTGGAATGAGTAAGCTTTACACCTGGGTCAAACTTATTTTCTCTCCATTACCTATATATATAAGGTATAGAAAATGCCGTACCCTCATGCACTCAGCTTTTATTTCTAAATTAACACTGTGATGCTATTTCTCCCCTATAATGGTATTTACATTGCCTGTTTCCATATTGCACAAAAGAGATATTTATGCAAACGTGTTGATGTTGCTCTTACAGAGTACATGGTTTCCTTTTCATTTGGCTTTGTAGTTAGGTTGCTGTAATTCTGTTACAATAACTGTCACCTGCTTTGAGTTCAGTTACATCTGCTGGAGGTGTCATGTTACCTCTCACCAAAATGAAGATACTGGCTCAGATATAAGTTATTTTTGACTTTATAAATTATTTAGCTTCTCTGCTGAACTAGTAATGATATCATTACAGTTGATTGCTATGGAGCTCTCTGTATAGTCAAATCATATGCACTCCATGTTTAAATATGAGATTTTAAATGAGATTTTTTTTTTGGCTGTCTATGCTTTACAGTACTCAAAATAGTCATCATGTCACAAAAATAGGTTTGTCTATTTTGCATATTTTTTGTTTTAATGCATAATATGATCATTGATTTGCCTTAATTCTGTATATCGCATGTACTTCATTTATCTCTGATATTTAAAAAGTGGTAAACACTGTACAGTGATATTCTGTGTGTCCTGTTTGTTCACACTCACAGTAGTACATTAGTGCCTTTACTTCTGCTATAGACTGATACTGATACCCGTGGCTCCGTTACCAGCTGGGGGTCACGCCTCGGTCTAATGCATCCTTCGTTTCCTTAATATTATGCTAGTTATGGCCTATCTGGTCCTATTAGCAGTTCTAGAACAATATTCTGAAAAGAATCCAACATTAGCCATGAATTTCCATCCCCCTGTCACTCCCTCCCTTCCTGCTGGGTCCTGTTCTGAGACATGTTGACGATGAGTAGTGGATAAAACAAGTTGTGAAGCTCTTGTTCTGCATTTATGATATTATGGTGTGTTTTCATCAAATATATACTGATATCTCTGTGTCTAGAGTGGCCTCTGTTTTGTGCACTATACTGCCTGGGAATAACTTAAAGCTCTTTGTGACCCCGTACCAGGTAAGTGATTACACTGTCAAAAAAGAGTACCAGTTTGTACCTTTGCTTGTCACTGAGTTTGTACCCTTGAGGATCTTCCAATTGTACCCTTGCTGTAGGTAAATGTACCTTTTAGTCTAATTTAAGCAGGGATTAGAGCAAGTCATTCCTTGGTGAGTCCACGTCTAGTCTTAAGTCAAATCTGCAGTCTGAGTCAAATCTGGTGTCATTTGTCCTCAAGTCTAAGTTGAGTACAAGTCTTTCCATCATTTTTGCTATCAAGTCACGAGTAATCAAATTTCTGATTCAAATCCAAGTCGAGTTGTGAGTCATTAAACTTGAATTCCAATCCATGTCATGTTTTTTATCTTTAGTGGTTAAAACTTGCCACAGCAAAAACCTGCCACAGTATGTCGAGAGTATAAGAGAGATTGCAAAGAGTGTCCATCACCATTGTCCTCACACAACGGAGACCTTGGATTCAGCCAACTGGCAATGCATACAGCAGAGAATTAATATACACTGAAATTATTATTATTATTATTATTATTATTATTATTATTATTACATTATTAATAATTAACATTATGGTATCCAAAGTCATCTTGAGTCAAAGGGCCCTAGTGAGGTCCAAGTCTCGAGTCATTTGCCTGCAAGTTCAAGTCAAGTCCAAGTCTTTCCATCAGTTTTGCCAAGTCATCAAATTTGTAACTTGAGTCACGAGTCAGTGACTCGAGTCCCCACCTCTGAATTTAAGGTACAGAAATGGACTCCAAGGAACAACCTCAAGGTACAAACAACATTAATGTTCCTCATAGTCCAAGATCTGTATCTTAAAAGGTACAAGTACCTACAGCTAAGGGTACAATTGGCAGACCCTTGAGGGTACAGCCCCAGTGACCTGCAAAGGTACAAATTGGTATTCTTTTTCTCTGACAGTGTTGAAGTTGGATGCATCTATTATATGCAAAGAACTTGCAGTGAAATAACTAACAGTTTCACATTGAATAAACCCCACACATACTCAGTCACACTCCTACATATGAGCGCCTACACCTCCTGTTTATACATACAAATTATAATTGCATAATCAAAAACAACCAAAATGAGTGATGCTATCAAATATTTAAAGGTTGCTAAATTGTTTGCCTGGATACACGTGCGGTCAGGGCCTTCATCAAACTGAGCCAAGATGAATCGCTAGTTAGTCACGACATCATACTTAAAATTGCAATCACGCCCTTCAATAAAGTGAAAAGGATAATCATTATGTAAAGGCTGGTTATCTGACCATACTGCATTGATTATGCTCAGCAACTTCACACAACAATAGATGTTTGCTGTATCTCCATGGACACAGCAATGGTGGTTTTTATGCAGCATGACAATATGAATATCAGAAAGAAGAGATGCACGTTGTTACATTGTTACATGTTATTTCCACTGTCTCCATGTCCTATCACCTGAGTCACATCTCAGTCCGGAAGCTTCGCACAAAACGTGTGTGCGTGTGTGTATGTATGTTTGTGTGTGTGTGTGTGTGTGTGTGTGTGTGTGTGTGTGTGTGTGCAAGCAGGTATAACTATTCTTCTGGGTACACAATGTCCCCATGTCAATGTCTCTGTTCCCATAAGGGAAAACTCGATTTTATAAAAATCAGTGACTACTATGAGAAAACTAAAAATGCAAAAATTCTTGTATTCTGCTTGGTTACTCATGGTTATGGTTAGGGCAGGGTGGGGATTAAGGTTGTCACAGCGTTAGCATTTTTCCCATAGAAGTGAATGAGCAGGCTCCATAAGGATAGGTACACCCGACATGTGCAAGCGGGTGTGTGTGTGTGTGTGTGTGTGTGTGTGTGTGTGTGTGTCCAGTTATGGTGCAGGTCTGCACCATCCTATCAGGCTCCCTGCAGCTAAGCCAAGGGGGCTCATAAACGCTCAGGAGGGGCTCCCGCCTGCCCACTCTCACTGCATTGCTCCCCTTCACTGGCCTTGCCCTCCACTGCAAGCTATGCTAGAATATCAGCGTGACTCCTCTTTCACGTGGCAATTGACAGGCTCCTGATAAGTGGATTTACTAGGACAACGAAAAACTTTGTTCTATAATAACCTAAGTTAGCTAATATAACCCCCCACACACACAAATTTAAAATCTCATACACCACAAAATCCCAGCCTTCTAAAAACAATGGCTCTTACACATACTAATGAGAGGGAATCTCTGGGGTGCCTGACAGAAATATAGAAGGATCACATGACCTCAGTCTCCACCAACTGGCACCGATGCAGCATTCAATATCTCCGGGATTCAGGCCAGCCGGGGGCAGAAGCAATGTCTGAGTCCCTTTGAACTGGGGCATAATTTAAGTGGCCAGTTCTTCAAGAGCTGGGCTAGAGAATAAGGCCACGGCTCAATTTGTAACACCTTTTGTTGTGCTTGCTCTCCCTTGTATGTGTCTCATGTAGTGCATGCTGGGATAGGTGAGAACAGAATATGCCGTCGTGCATGAATGAAATATCACTATTCTATTCTATGTTTCACTAACTGACATGAGTATGAAGATTTCCTGGATATTTACTTGTGTTGATGCTTCTTGACTATTACATAATGTACTAATTATGCTGCTGATGGGTTTTAATCAAAGTGATTTGACATATTTACCAATTTAAACAAGGTAATATTTTGTTAAAGTAATTCAGGTTGAGTAGAATGCTGAAAGGCATTACAGAAAAGTCCCTCCTGGGAATTTAGTCATCAAGCCTCAGGTTATGAGTTCATGTGAAGGAAAAGCGCTGCATCATTTTAATAATTCCTGAGTTTCTAGTAGCTGCTGTGAAACAGAAATATAGGCTATATGACATGATCAAAACAATACTGTCCGTTGTCATTCAGACATTAAAATGTATGGATTTTAAACTCTCATTCATGCCCTACAAGACTTACAAGATCTGCAGAATTTTATATTCAGTGCCTATAATTCTTTGACTGGCCCAGCACAGCTGATGCATTAAATTCTAAGCCTTAGTTGGTTACTAAATGATTATAAATTATAAATGACTCAAATGAGGTGCACCATACAACTATATCTTACCAAATATTTATTGAAATTTAGGGACCCAGTGAAGACCCCCCAGGCTCTGTCTGCCCAGCTGAGCACCAGGTGTCATGTCACGCATTTGCTTTCTCTCAGCTGTTCCTTTAATACGCACAGAGCCCCAAGCACGATCTATACAGGGGCACCGTTAAGGAGCAGGGTCGGTCTCCAGGCAACCTGCAGTGAAGGGCTCTGCGGAGCTACATCTTCCTGTCTGATTCCTACATCATTTTTATAGACACTCCAGATAAAGAATGAATGCGGTATATATAGGAGTAAGACCAAAATAAGAACCATGTATTATTCATTCTGGACGTGTCATATATCAAATTAATTCACGTCCAACCTTGTAGTTCCTCTATTAAATTTATACCAAATATTTATATCATGTAGTGTGTGAGATTTCTCTTTTGATTGTGACTTCTTATACAAGCAAGGAAATTGAAACTAAAAATATGATTGATGGTGGGTGAATGAGAGAGAGAGAGAGAGAGAGAGAGATTGTATGATATTTTTACAGACAAACTCTAATGAGAAAAACATCTTATCTGTAATCTTTTCAGACATAAATAGTCTCCTGGGCTGTTCACATA
>JAODJW010000039.1:18476956-18501570 GCA_026777045.1 Hyperopisus bebe | reverse complement strand
TGTGGCTCATCAGAAGCCAAGTAGGATAGAAAACCTACTGGATAGTAGCTCTCCAGGACTGGAGTTGGAGACCCCTGTTGTAGAGGAACAGTGGTCAGTTGAAGCTCACTAACAGGGACCCAGGCCCTGTTTTCAGGAAAAACACGTGTTTTGGGCCTCACAACGCAGCAATGTAGCCTATGGCAGGTAGCCGTTCGGAAGCAACTTTTATCAACAGCCAATGCAAAAAGAAATCTAACCTGGTCCAAGGAGCACAAAGCAGTGGGGGGAAAGTAATATGGTGAGGTGATTAATCATTCACCCTTTTTTGTACATCTCAGAATGTTTTCACAAAGGATGCCTTCAACCCACAATGTCTATTTTTGAACATAAGAACATATTAAGCGATTCAATGACGCTGTATACAGCCAAACGCTTTGTCCGAGTTTATTTCTTGTACTGTAATAGATTTTTTTAACCTATCGGTGGTCGATTCCTTCTGTCTAAATGGCCCGCTCACAGCGGTCGTCGATCGATTACTCCAGTCTGCGTCAGGGCGCTTCGCGGGCGCGTCGCACGCGGCTTTTGCATTGTGCCTGAGTTTTGGGTGCTTGCACAGTTTGCAGTCTTGGCGACGTTTCAGCTATTTTTCCTTTTTAGTCCCGGCAATAATGGCGGATTCGCACGACGACAAGCTGTACAAGGCGGAGTATGCAAAAAGCAGCCGTGCATCTTGCAAAAAATGCAAGGAAAATATTGCTAAAGACTCTCTCCGGATGGCAATAATGGTGCAGGTATGTGGGGGGACGGTATCCTCCTTTATGTGGAAGTGCTGCCGCGAGGCTGCTTAGTTAGGATGTGTTACAAGATCAGGATAATTCGGCCGATTTGCTTAAATGTAGCCTATTCCCTTTTCTTGTGACGTTTTTAAAATCCGGGTATTGTCTACTCTTGTTTCCCAAGCGTCGTGGGCCTGGAGTCGCTTGTTTAGAGGGTTCATTCAAACGACTTAACAGAGATTTCGTTGCTGCGGGGTACGCCGGATGCCCCATGTTGTTGTTGGTAGCGTGAGTCTGCATAGCCCGAGAACCTTAAGTAACTTTAATCGCTTATAGAGACTATGTTAAGCCCAAAGGGATCCCGGTATTAGGAAATCAGCCCGGCGATCCTAGTAGATGCTGCAAGAAAATGTTGATCACTAGTATAAAGGCTGTAGGTCTGCCTTCTAGGAATTGATATCGATTTTAGAAATTATTGGCGAGCAGTTTGTATTTCGCCATGAACGTCACTTTCCGTTTTCTCACCTGTGATTTGTGTATGAGCTGTCATGTTATGTATTCGCGGGAAGTCAGTTGTGGTTCCGATTGAATCACTACACGGTGATCTAATGATTTTGGCAAATATGCTAAACGAAAAGATGTCATAATCTTATACATGGTTGAGGATGTTTTAAGTCATTAAGATTTCAGTTCCTAAGTCATAGCATCAGTGTTCTTGTCTCTTTATTATTTGATTAGTTACTAGAAGTTACTAGAAATTTGACAGCTGAAATATCACGCAGGTCCTCCTGCCAGTGTTAATGACCTCAGATACTTGTTTTGTTCCTTTTCAGTCTCCCATGTTTGACGGCAAAGTGCCCCACTGGCACCACTTCTCCTGCTTCTGGCTCCGAGCGTCCGTCCAGTCCCCGTCGGATATATCTGGCTTTTCTGACCTTCGCTGGGAGGACCAGGAGAAAGTCAAGAAAGCCATTGAGGGTGGAGGCGCCACAGGAGGTAATATGTGAGCGCAAATTTGGAAAGGCTCACTGAAAAGTGTGTCATGTTTTCTGTGTACCTGTAAACAGGGGTGTATGGTAAAGGAAGGCAGTTGATCCTGAAGCATAGGCTAAGTAGCAGCTGAGGGGAGAACCACCGGCATTACAGGTTGTTAGCGTTTGTTCAGTTAGGCCAGTTTTCCTCGAACTGGTCCTCAGGGACCCCTAGACATTCCACGTATTTGCTGTGAGCAAAATCGGGTACTGTGGGAGCGTAAATTTGGAAAGAGTCACTGAAAAGTGTGTCATGGTTTCTGTGTAGTGTTTTTGTGTGTGTGTGTGTGTGTGTGTTTTTTTTTTTCTGTACGTTTACATTGAGAGCAATGGGAATGAGTCGTATTCCATTTATGTTTACAGTAAACATACTTGGCCAATAAAGATGATTCCGGACAGTCTGGCAGGGAGCTGGAAGGGAGCAAAAACGTGGACTGTCTGTTGGTCCCTGAAGACCGGGTATAGAAACGCTAAATTAGGCTAGCATTGTGTTGTGGTTCTTTACATAAAGACTGGAAATCATGTGATACCAGTAAGGCAGGGATGCTCAGCCTCTGTCCTGGAGAAATGTTGCTTTCTCCAGCTCCTGGTATATTGGTATATTAAATCAGGTGGTTCATGCGTTGCAGTATCTTGAATGTACTACCAAGTGTACAAGTCCAAGTGTTGCTCTTTCTCTGATGTTAAATGGAAGCTAAGCTCATTACGGGTGTCTTTGTTCGGTTCCGTAGGAAAGGCAGACCAGAAGGGAGGGGCCAAGGGAGAGAAGACGCTGAATGACTTTGCAGTGGAGTATGCCAAATCCAACAGGAGCACCTGCAAAGGGTGTGAGCAGAAGATCGAGAAGGTAGGTCACACGTAACATTGGGCTTTACAGTCCATGCTTTCCCAGGCCTACAGACACACAGTGAAACACTTAAAAACACTATTGATGCATGTTGTGATTCCCCTGCTCAGATTGACAGAGGTGTAATATGACAGATATTTCAAAATCATATGTATGGATGTTTACATGTATTAATGGAATGTCTGCTCTTCCTGGGACATTGAAGCAGGAAAGCTGTTACTTTATCTCTCGATCCCCATATAAGTTTCCCCCTGAAGATGTCAGTGGTGGCCTGTTTTGTGTTCCAGGACCAGATCCGTGTGTCGAAGAAGACAGTGGACCCGGAGAAGCCCCAGCTGGGCCTGATCGACCGCTGGTACCACCCGGCCTGCTTTGTGAGCCGACGAGAGGAGCTGGCCTTCAAGCCCGAGTACAGCGCCAGCCAGCTGAAGGGCTTTGCCGGCCTGAGGGCCGAGGACAAGGAGGAACTCAAGCTCCGGCTGCCAGCGGTCAAGACAGAAGGGTATGGCGTGCCGCCGAGGCTACGGGGGGTGGAAAGTGCTCTGGTGTCGCCGTGTCGTCACCTAACTGTCTGTTGGGCAAAACCGAGCTTTTACATGCAGTAAACGTCCAGGATCTTGTTTTGCTTGACCAGATGTCTCTGGCTCATTCGGCTCAGCTGAGACGTGTGGGGACATCAGAAAGTTTTAAAGCTTTACCTGTAATAATTTTGTTGGATATTTATGTGTCTGAGTGCTTATGCTCCTTCATATTTTAATCTGGTCTTTCAGACCCACATTAGCATTTGTCAACCAATTAAAATTTTTTTTTACTTATCAATTTTAATGGGTCATTTGTGGAGCACAGTTCTACCCTGGTTTTGGCAGTCTTCTAAATCTTCAGCTTCTCACCTTGGGTTCCCTTTGGAGGTTGTGAGGTTCTGAGTCAGTCTGAAGGTGAGCTACTTTCCTACTTTACTTTCTTCTGGGCGGTTCTTTCGAACCTGTGGTCAGGACCTGTGGACCGCGGCCGTTCTGTCATCATCTTGGTTCACTGAAGTCCTGCAGCAGAGAAAGATGGCCTTGAACGTGTGGCGGAAAGCTTTCATCTTATAGGCGTAGAGGAAGGGGTTGACCGCAGAGTTGGCGTGGGAGAGAATGATGGCGGTTAGAAGGAGAGGGAGGGGCACGGGGCAGTGGGGGCACAGCAGGAGGAAGCAGTTGATGATGTGTAGTGGGATCCAGCAGACGGTGAAGAGGAAGAGCACAAGGAAGAGTGAGGTAGCTGTCTTCATTTCTTTTTTCATGTCAGCCGCCCGGTTCTCTTGCCCCTCGCCCGTTGCCCGGTCAGCAGCGATGCGCCTCATCTGCTTCTTCACGGTCAAGAAGATCTGGGCGTAGATGACGAACATGACCAGTAGGGGCGTTAGGACACAGGCGAAGAAGTTGAAGTACACCATATAGGTCATGTCCACCACCAGGACGAAGAAGCAGTAGCCGGATTCGGGTGGAGGCTTGTGCCAGCCCATGAGGGGCACCAGGCCGATGAGGAAGGCCAGCATCCAGGTGATCAGGATGACCAGCACTGCGTTGCGTGGCGTCATCAGGCTGTGGTATTGGAAGGGCAGGAGGATGGCTATGTAGCGTTCAACGGCAACCGCCAGAAGGCTGAAAATGGAGCTCTGCGTGAGCATGATGAGCACGGACAGCATGAGCAGGCACAGGTACAGGTTGTGCCGGGGGATACCCAGGTCGGTCATGATGGCACACGGGATGGCGAGCGCGCCCACGCACACGTCCGCCACCGCCAGCGACACCAGGAAGTAGTTGGTTACCGACTGGAGCTTCCTGTTCATGGCCACCGCCACGCAGACCAGGATGTTGCCTGCGGTGGAAAGGGCGGCGATGACCAGCTCAGCAGCCAGGTAGGGCATGTTGGGAAAGACCACAATTTCAATGGATTGGGTGGCGTTGGCAGCGCTCATGTTACCGGATTGGTCCATCGCCCTGTTTCTCGGAGGTTCGACCAATTCCAGCGGATCTGGTTCCGACGGACCGGGTCCACAGCTCCTAAAACGAGATGTTGTACAAGTCGTCTAATGATTTTCCAGTTGTGTGATCATTTTGAAAACCGAAAACTTGACTCATGTTCACATCAGTGTTTCTGAACAAGAAGACTGGTTATAAGATTGGATTCTGGGGAACTGACAACATGGTTATTTAGGACATGATAACCAGTTAGATGTTCTGAATTAGATGGTTCTGGAAGTCCAGAAAGGGTCCTTCGACCAAATTACTCTGACACATCCAGCAGTAATCACATAAAGCCATATTATATAGCACATTTTAAAACAATGTTTGCTGTACCACAGTTCTGCACATCAAAACAATACATTAATAAAACAAATGGTACAAGAACACTAAGCACAAAACAGTAAAATCAAGATAAAACGGAACAAAAGGCCAGAGAGTAAAAGTAGGTTTTTAAGCAAGATTTTAAAGTATCACCATAAATATACTGCACACTCAAATATAGTGAAAGACTACTTTGCCCAACAATAACACGTTGTCCAGGTGACCTATTGAGAAAGTGGAAAACTTACATAGAAAGCAATCAAGGCAGCCCAGGGAGTTAGGGTGGGCAATGACGGGTAATCGTAGACTGGTGATATAGTCGAAGGCGGCCGCAAAATTTCCAGAGTTCAGACTCATCCACTTTAGCAATCCATGTTTTCCAGATCCGATACATAGCCAAAGAAAAAGATTCACTGAAACACTAACCAAAGAAGGAAATACAGTGGTACCTCAGAACTCGAACTTAATCCATTCAGAGCTTAGGTTCAAATCTTAAAAAGTTTGAGTTCTGATCAAATTTTCCCCATAATAAATAATGGAAAACCACTTAATTGTGTAACTATTGTGTAACTTTTTGGTGAGCAATGACTAACAAAATGATATGAAGTACAATGTATTACCTGATACGGTATTTTCAATAAAAAAAAAAGCACCATCACCAACAAACAATGCTATCACAGCGAATGCGAGGCTGAGACTGAAGCGTTACCCTTTGTTTCCGCTGAGAGACGTGCCGCGTGACTCATTTCCCCATGCATACAAGTTATCTTAGGTCGGCGTTCACAGTTTGACTTCTGAGATTCAGATGGAGTTCTAGGTAATTTTTTTTCGAACTGGTTGGTTCAACTTTTAAGAAATTCAAGTTCTAATGAGTTCAAGTACTGAGGTACCACTGTACTTGTGTTCCTAACTAATGTCTTACATAGGTAATGTTATTACAAGTGAGAAAAAAATTATCAATAATTTGATCTCAAAATTCTGCAGAAGTGCATAGAAATATCGGTCTTCTCTCGAATATCATGGGACAGAATGACATTCTTTCTGTGGTGATTAAAGCGCCAAAAAAACCCACGTTTTTCAGATTTACGCTCACATATTACCTCTTGTTGCAATATTTTCTGCACCGTGATATGACTGGTGCGAGGAGTTCGGTAGAAGAAAATAGTTCCTACATTAAACTGCTTGCGACAAAGTCTGTGGATTGAGTAAGCAGGTCTTCACTTCTGGTAAGAGACATTGCTGTTGGATTTTTCAGATGTATTTTTTTTTTAATCTTTAATCACCAAAGAAAAAATGCCATTCGGTCCCATTATATTTGCGAGAAGACAGACATTTCTATGGCCAGTATCTCCAAATTAGGTGACTCTCAGTTGAACAACCTAGATGACACCATAGATAGCACTAAAGTCCCTCTAAAACTTACCTTTCAGTTTTGTAGTGACCTGCCGCTTAATGCATGCCAGCTTCACCACTGAGGAAAAGCACCTGGTGACAGCAGCTTTGCCTTGAAGATGGCTGCAGTCCACAGCCCAACCTTTTAGTCGGTGCTCTTGGTACTCAGATTTCAGTTGTGTTAACCTCGGGGTTAATGATCTTGAAGCTGTACGACATGGTGAATTATTTAGATGACTTTATTACGTGTTGCAGGTGTAGGATCAGAATAGAAGTACGGCATGACCAGGGGCCTGTACTACGAAGTGGTGGTTACTGGCTTATCGGGGTTACTTGTCAGATTTAAGGTACCACAGTTTAAATGGACTTCATATTCGTTCAGTTACGTTTTGCCCAGACTACCTTAAATCCGACAAGTTACCCCGATAAGCCAGTAACCTTGCTTCGTAGTACAGGCCACAGGATACTTTCCCTTTGAGCTGTTGTGGTCAGCTTTCCTGTCATTCATGTTGTTTATTTTACTATTTGCTCAGGCAATTAAAGATGACAATGAGTAGTAAAATCTATAATGATTCTGTGGTCAGCAGATGCTACATCCGAATGACCAGGCTGGTCTCTGGGGGGTTTGAGACAGTCACTTGGTCATTGCTGGGTGGCTGGCTGCACAGAATGCCTGGATAAATGCCTGAGAAGATGTGTGACTATGTGGATCTGTGCCCATATCCGGAGTGCTGTGGGATTAAACCCATGAGCGGATGAGCAGTCGTATCACTTTTGGGCCCCTGAGCAAGGCCCTTGCCTCCAGCTGCCCCAGGGACCCTGGCTGACCCTGATCCTCATTTGTCCATTTCTTTAGACCGGGGGTGGGCAGTCTTATCCTCAACGGGCCAGTGTGCATTTGGGTTTTCAGGAAAACCTTTAGGTGTGAGAACTCTTCAGTCAGTCCTCTAATCTAAGGAGTCGCTGTCAAATCCCACACAGACAATGACCCTTTTCGGATGAGACCTTATTTAAAGAAAAGCATCTGCCAAATAGAAATGTAAAAAATGTAATGTGACTCACCAGGGTGCAGGCTGCATGCCCGTGGAGGACGGGGATGAACGGTGGCTGTCTGTAGTGGTCAGAGTCTGGCAAAGATCACTGTCAGTGTCAGGCTTGACAAGACCCCTGAGCGATGTATCTGCAACTTTATGCGCAGGTCTCCTTCCACCAAGACCCTGATAGAAACCCATAAAAGATGCAGCAGCTGCTGTTGGAATGGCAGTTTTATAAATCTATTTGCCCACCTGCCCCCTCCCATGAACGCCCTCTGTTGTTTGTCGTTGTTTTCTTTGACATGCATTTTGATTTGGTGTTGATGGTAAGAGCAGTCCGTGGGGGGGGCTTTAATGAAGCCCCCAGGGATCACATCAGGACGTGCCGGATGGAGGGGCCCTCTGAGATAGCTGATTATTATTTATTATGACCCCTTATTTTAATTCACTCTGGCACAGTGCAGTTTCCAAGAACGTGTTTGTGCAGGTGGTTGATGTGTTATAATTAATTTTGCAGACCAATGAAGAATGCCTTTTGGGAGGATACCTGGTCATTTAAAATGTCACTGTCAAAGCAAAACAAAATAATTGTGGATACCCCTGCCATCTTTGTTTTTATTGCATCATTTTCCAAGATCATGCATATACAGAGTGACAAATAAAACCTATTTGTGCTATTTGGTTTTATGTGTCATCGGTCAGAGCAACCAGCGGAAAGTTCTGATCTTTAGAAGGAGCATCAGATTGTTGGTTTAGCATGTTATGACATTGTTGACTTATAACCAAGGTGATGGGGAATTGGATGCTCTAAGGACATTTTTGGTTTGTAAATCACGAATGTTTGATTTTCTCTGTTGTGTGTGTGAACCATGTTTTACTAGTAAATCAGAATGCTCCTTTTACTTTCTGCAGTTGAACCACTCATGGGCTAAAATTTTCTCATGTTTGCAGGAAGAGAAAGTCTGATGAGATTGACGGCGAAGCAGCTTCAAAGAAGACGAAAAAGGAGAAGGACGACAAGGAGGAAAAGCAGATGAAGGTTGGGGTTTCCTTTTGGTTTTGTTTTCCTTCTCGCTATGGGTTTCAGGGGCTGCATTGAACCCTTCTCTGTCTCCACAGGAGCAGAGTCAGTTAATCTGGGGCATCAAGGACAAGCTGAAGAAGTTCTGTTCCATCAACGACATGAAGGAGCTGCTCATCGCCAATGGGCAGGAGGTGCCTTCAGGGGAGTCAAATGTAGGTTTCATCTAAGGGTCATAGTTTAACAGTTTTCTGTCCACTTCTTGTCCTGGATTCTCTCCCAGTTCTGCATTGCCCCTGGATTTCTGTGTCCTCCCTTCAGATCCATTCTGTGTTGTTCATTTATTTTACTAGTTACCGTAACTAAGAATTCATGACCTTGTCCTCCTGTCCCATGCCCATTCAGCAGCTCTGGTTTTGCAGTAAAACTGTCTCACCAGCAAAACTGCAGCTACATAGATGAGATTTAAATGCAGATTATGAGTATAATAAATTGTCAGGCCTTGCGATATTTAGTGAAGTGGTCAAGGTTGTAAACTTGTGCGCTAAAGGTTATACTTTGATGGGCGAGGAAAAGATGCTGTGGTACTGTTACGCAGACTGCCCAACCTTAATTACAGAATCCCCCAGGAGGTCCAGGGAATTCTCACTCAGTAAAATATCTGTGGTCAGTGGTAATAACTGTTGGTCTGGTTGTCTGCTGGTCAGATTGTGGACAGCCTGGCGGACTGCATGGCTTTCGGGGTCCTGCAGCCATGCGAAGCCTGCCAGGGCCAGCTGGTGTTCAAGAGTGACGCATACTACTGCAATGGCAACATCTCCGCCTGGACCAAGTGTGTCTTTAAGACCCGGACGCCCAACCGCAAGGATTGGGTCTCCCCCAAGGTTGGTCCGTCTTGATATCCCCAAGATGTCCGATTTGAGTTGAGGCTACAGATCCTGCCCAGGCTTTCATGTTCTTAAAGCTTTTCTCTGCTACTCTGGTTTCCTTGTAATGTCCAAATGCATGTGGTTAGGTTGATTAGTGTCTTTAAGTCGCCCATAGTGTGAATGAGCTCTGCCATAGACCGCAGTCCCATTCAGGTTGTATGCTTGCCATACTCCCTCTGTTTCCTGAGATTGGATTTAGCCTCATGATGACTCTCTACTGGGTAAGTGCTTATGATATAGAGATGGGTGGATGGATTTAAGTACCATGGCTAGTAATGGCTATTAATTTTTTTGTTCATTTGTTTTTTTTTTATTTATAATGAAGCTTCTGTGACACATCACACTGTATCCACAGGAGTTCCACGAGATACCATTCCTCAAGAAGTTCAAGTTCAAACGGCAGGACAAGGTGCTTCCCAAAGAGTCTCCCAGCGCTCCAGCCCCATCTGCTCCAACCACCAGCGCCTCCAGTGCCGCCTGCATGTCTGAGGGTCAGCCTGCACCCTCAGGTCTTAAGATTTTCCTTACAAATCCTTGGAAGAATAGAAACAAAAGCGAATCTGAGACTGGCCGTGGTGACCTACAGTGCCCTGGTTAATTCTGTGTGTGCCATACTCCATTCACAGATAAGCCTCTCACTGGGTTAAAGATCCTGACCGTGGGCAAGCTGTCAAAGAACAAGGATGAGCTGAAGGCAACCATTGAGGAACTGGGTGGGAAGGTCACCGGGACGGTCAACAAGGCCAACCTCTGCATCAGCACGAAGAGTTGAGTCATGTTGCAGATTATGAATGGGAATTCATTGGAATTCATTAGGGCTTTCTTTAAATCCCTCTATAATTATGGACGTTATGAATAAGGACTTTAATCAACAAAAACAGCACAATATGGAATTGTAACTTTCCAAACATAGCTAAGAGACAAGAAGGTTATCAAACGGATGCAGACGAAAACATTTGCAAATGAAGATAGACGAGAAACTGAAGATAACACCTTTACTTGGTATTAGTTTAAGGTGTCATAGACAAGTGGAAAGAGGAATCTGACCTGTTGGTGTCATCAGACATCATCAGAGCTCATACCATAACTTTGGCATTGCTGCCAGTGTTTTAAGGATAGTGTGATCAGTTAGCAAATTTTCTAGTCCATCCATGTATGTTATGTAGTCAGTGATTTACATGAAAGGATGGAGACGTTTGGGGGTTTGCAATGTGGAAACGTCACAGTAATGCCATATTGGAGTATAGAAAGGCCAAAACCATGAACACGCTCTTTAAAGGGTAGGATGTAGTGGTCCTGTCTACAGAAGGTTTGCTTGGTAGTAATATGAAATTATTTGACTGATTCTTCAGAGGAGGTGGAGAAGATGAGTAAGAAGATGGAGGAGGTAAAGGAGGCCGGGGTGCGAGTGGTGTCCGAGGACTTCCTCACCAACCTCCGGGGCTCTGGAAAGGACAAGCAGGAGCTCCTCTCTGTTCACGGAATCTCCCCCTGGGGAGCTGAGGTCAAGCTGGAAGGCACAGCCCCTGCTGCAGCTGCGCCCACTAAGTCCAGCGGCATGGCTGGGAAGAGCACCGGCAGAGTCGAAGAAGAAGGTGGGCCACTCAGTGGGTTAACGCGGTGTTTCCCAGCCCGGTCCTAGGGCACCTCCAGGCAGTCACATTTGGCAGGTAGCTGGGAGGGAGCAGATACATGGATTGCTTGGGGGTCACCAAGGACTGGGTTGGGAAACACTGGGTTAATGGAGATATGCTATCAACTATTCAGAGTAGGTGCATTAAATGTACAACAGCAGAAATCCTTTCTAGTATTTAGTTTTGAATGTGCTGCTCTGTGTCTAAGCTCTGGGAGTCCTGGGCATGAGGTAGGGGACATGGTGGGAACAGGTGTGATTTAAATAACTGTAACCTAATGTCATCGTTGTCTCTGTCACGTGTCACGGTCATCTTTACATGTTTCGGGCGTGCTTCTGTACTCCTTCATGACCTTCAAATTGCCTTGTGACCCAAAATCTCCTCCCCAACCGCAGACACGCACAAAAAAAGGAATTTGCACTAGGCTAAATCTGGTCGACACAAGCAGTCGTGAGGAGTGGAGATGGGAACCGGGGGAGGTAGAGATTGGCCTAGATAGGATCCGAACTTCTGGGTGGGGGTGGAGCTGCTTTTTAGTGGAGTGGATGAGCAGTATGTAGTTTGAAGGAGGAGGATATCATGGAAGACTGGAGAAATATAGATGGTGGATGGAGTGTTGTATTGAAGTATAGATGAGCGATTCTCAACCCATGGGTCACAACCGAAATTTGGATTGCAACAAGTTCTGAAAGGGTCATGAGGCAGAGTTGGAAATGTATGCATTTCAAAACCACCAAGTTCCTATGCTGATCCACGATCAAATTTCCCAGCCCCAATGCTAGAATTAACCTATATAAACGGGTCTTCGGTCTACAAAGGCTTAGTGCAAAACTAGTGAGCACTCAACCAATCCACAAAGCCAAACCACAGATGCTTAATTTAATATTCTCTGGCACATCCAGTCAGATTTGTGAGATAGGTATTGATTGGCGTAAATTGCAGAGTGCACTGTGTGCTTGATCGCAGCATTAATTTAAGCGTATACTTGATGTACAGTCATGACTGAGCTGGCATGGTAAGGATTGGGTCACTGTGCAAAAAAGGTTGAGAACCACTGGTGTAGATGATGGATGGAGTGTTGCTCAGGTCTAGTGTGCTCAGGTTGGCTGATCACTGAAAGGTACAAGATTAGGGTCCCACCTCGGACTCACTATTGAGTTTGATGTTGAGTTTGGAGAAAATAATGGAGATATTACTTTTACTCTCTAAAGAATGCTGTGGATGTTGTATTTAAGGAGGGAGCAAAGCCAAGAAAATGAAGCTGACGGTTAAAGGAGGAGCTGCTGTGGACCCAGATTCTGGTAGGAGCCTAAAGACCGCTGTTTCTATGTAGATGTGCGTGTGTGTTTGGAAAGCGGCAGAGCTGTGAAGAAACAATGTGTTTAGTACCTGACACTTGGGGTGTTTCATGCAGGTCTTGAGAACTGTGCCCATGTGCTGGACCAGAACGGTAAGATTTTCAGTGCCACGCTGGGTCTGGTGGACATTGTCAGAGGGACCAATTCATACTACAAGCTGCAGCTTCTGGAGGATGATGTGCAGAAGCGGTGAGTCGACAATGAGACTGTATCCATTAATTTAGCAGAAACCTTGAGTGTAAACAGTACTGCAGTATACTATGATTTGCCATCAGGTGGATGGCTGTGTTACTGTACCTGGCAATTTCTTTAGCTAGTCGTCTTTGATTTATTTTAAACTGCACTGTTTAAAATCCAATTTCAATTGACAAAGTAACCATTGAGGAGGGAGTTAAACGATCTGTTATTGGTCAGCACACTTAAAATCCCCACCTCTTGTGTCATAGTGTTGTTTCTCCAGCCAGTAGCATTTCATAATACATTCAGGTCTACCTTGTGGATGAGGGACACAGTTGTTGTGTGTGGGTAATTGACACTGAAGGTGCACAGTCCAGCTGATGGCTCTTCTTCACCATTCTCTGCAGCTACTGGGTGTTCAGGTCCTGGGGTCGTGTAGGAACCACAATTGGAGGAAACAAGCTGGAGAAATTCTACGACAAGAATTCGGCCATGGACAACTTCCAGAATTTGTATGAGGAGAAGACGGGGAATGCCTGGACCTCAACCAGTTTCACCAAATACCCCAACAAGTTCTACCCTCTGGAGATCGATTATGGACAGGTGTGGTGATCTGTGGGGGCGGGATGATTTGGGAATATCTGGTGTATAGAAGGTCCATCGAAGACTAAGCCATCTCCAGGGTATGGTTAAGATGCATATGCAGGGTAGTTTCTGGTCAGTAATTTACACTGTAAAAGTTGTGTTCTCGCTCACGTGGAAATATTTCTGAACTGAGGAGAAAAATGACTTGAATGCTTTACTGACATGTAGTTTATGGGGCTGACCAACTTTCATTCTCATCCAGGATGAGGAGGCTGTGAAGATGCTGACCGCCAGCGCCGGCACCAAGTCCAACCTGGAGAAACCGGTGCAAGACCTGATAAGGATGATCTTTGATGTGGAAAGCATGAAGAAGGCCATGGTGGAGTTTGAGGTGTGTTCATGTGGAAGACTGAAGGACCTAGTTTTGCTTTTTTGATGCTACCAGTTCATATGTTTGATAACAACAAGCATTAGCTATCTAAATACCAATCACATGCTCTGGAAAAGAATAAATAATCAGGGGATATCTTGAATTATAAGAATCCAAACAATAGTATTATTCACATGGTTTATCCTCTGCACTGTGCAAAATTGTTTTTATGTACCTAACAGCTGTTCTTTCTTGAGGTGTTCAGAGGCAGCAGGTGATAGGTTAGCTGCTAACGGCTAATGGTTGCCCTCCACCCCTCAGATTGATTTGCAGAAGATGCCCCTGGGAAAGCTGAGCAAGCGGCAGATTCAGCAGGCCTACGCCCTGCTGAGCGAGGTGCAGCAGGTGAGCAGGGCCTGTCTTACGAAACGCAGCACAGGCGTGCTTCCTCTAGCACACGTAAATAACCAATGTTGACTGTGTCCTTACCTTCCAGGCTGTGTCTGCTGGTGTCACGGAGTCCCAAGTCCTGGATCTGTCCAATCGCTTTTACACGCTGATACCTCATGACTTTGGGATGAAGAAACCACCACTGCTGAATAATCTTGATTACATTCAGGTGAGGCCTTTGATCACGCTTGGCTTTTGATGCGGTTTTGCCTGTAAGCACCATTCTGCCGTCTTGTTTTGATTTTAATATTTATTTTCTTTAATTCTTATGGCGAAGTCTTAAAAGCACTCAACAACAAACTAATTTGACCAGATACTAATTGTGTTTAAAGGGAATGTATATGAAATGATCATGTGTCTCACCTCACAGGCCAAAGTGCAGATGTTAGACAACCTTCTGGACATTGAGGTGGCCTACAGCCTCCTCCGCGGTGGGGCAGAAGACAACAAGAAAGACCCGATTGACATCAACTATGAGAAGCTCAGAACCAGGATTGAGGTGTTTTTGGTCTTAGTTTTTAGTGTGCCTGTCCCATATCCAATTCACACAAGCACCTCAGCATCCCTTTCAGTGGTTCTGCCAGCTCAATCGGCACATTATTCACACAGGTTGTGGACAAGTCTTCTTCAGAAGCTCAGATTATCCTGGATTATGTCAAGAATACTCATGCTGCAACACACAATACCTACACGCTTGAAGTAGAGGAGGTGAGGGTTTTTTGGTATACTGCCGTATTAACTGTATGCAGTGGTCATGATTTACTTAATTGTATTGATTTTAATTCAATCAGCTGGAGGGGATCGAGAATGTTTTGTGTTATTAAATAGCATGTGGGGGGGGAATGGGGGCCCTATGACTCCAGGCTAACTGTCTGCCTCTTACAGATCTTCAGGGTGGTAAGGGACGGCGAGTACCAGCGTTACCGGCCCTTCCAGGATCTGCCCAATCGGCAGCTGCTGTGGCACGGGTCGCGCACCACTAACTACGCTGGCATTCTGTCTCAGGGTTTGCGCATTGCGCCCCCAGAAGCCCCAGTGGTGAGTGACAACGCACTATGATCCTACGACCCCCCTAGCACTGAAGCCTTTTCTAACATGTAAACAGACCTAGTCAAACTGTGACTTGGTGGCTTAAACTGTTTTCGTGTGTTTGTGCTCTTTTCGTGGGAAATTCCAGACAGGTTACATGTTTGGAAAAGGCGTGTACTTTGCTGACATGGTGTCCAAGAGCGCCAACTACTGTCACACCTCCCAGTCCAACCCTGTGGGTCTCATTCTGCTAGCAGAGGTCGCCCTTGGCAACATGTGAGTGTCTCTTTAAAAAAACAGTACGCTTCAGTAGTAGTATTAAATTTTATTGTAAAGCAAGATGGAGTTTTAAATGCATGTTTTATGTCTTGGCTCATTGGGCCACACAGTTAATTTCGGAAGCTATCAAGATATGAATGGTGATTCTCAGTTGATGTTCCCAGTACAGGAAATGTAGTGGTTTTCTGTTTTTTCAGTGGTGGTCAGTTTGGATGCAATTCTCATGTTAATTACAGCATAATCGCAGGAATATTTTCTTCATGGCATGAGCTGAAGTATCGTCTCACACAGTCTTTATAACACTAGCAATCCCATTATCAATCTTATTTTCAGTGTTAAGACTTCTGTTTCATCTCATTCACTTGCGTTCACCGAAGCTATTACTGAAAAATCCTCAGTTTAACTGCTTGGTCGTGATAGGTGTAATTTGTTTTATGATTTGTATTCTATTCTGGGTTTCTTTGCACGTTGAAAACATGTTATGGTGAGTGTATGACTGTGAGTGTATAATGTGTTGTCTTTTCACAGGCATGAACTGAAGAAAGCTTCACACATTACAAAACTACCAAAGGGCAAACACAGCGTTAAAGGTAAAGATCTTACACAACACAACCGATCCCACAATATGATCTGCAGATGTGTGCTAAATTAATCTACAGTTTAGAATGCTGTTTGCTTTGTGGCTAATGAAATGGCTGCTTTTCTGCTCCTCTTGTGCAGGTCTGGGAAGAACTGCCCCAGATCCCAGTGCTTCTGTGTTTTTGGATGGCGTGCAGGTGCCCTTGGGTAAAGGCGTCAATACCAATATCGACGATACGAGCCTGCTCTACAATGAGTATCCTTTTCTGTACATGGAAGGCCAGTACTGCTCCCACTGAGTAATATTAGAAAGACCCCAGGGAGGGTTTCTTATTGGCCAGTGAAATTTCTTGCCCACTTTCTCAAATGTTTCATTTTACACAGGGGGTGAGAAACCAGCATAGTCCTTACTAAATGCTGATCCTTTTGTTTTGTATGATATTTGTCTACAGTCGTATTGTTCCCAGACTGGCTGATTTTAACAAATATTTTACCAAATAATTTTAATGGGGCAAAATGAACTAAATTTTGTGTATTATATAGATCATTGTTTCCAGGCCTGACCACATTTTTAGTTTGTTCCACAGCCTGCATGCCTGGGCCAGGTAATCGGGTTTGGTAATTTGCAGAGTAACACAATGGGGTGAGGGATAGTATTAATCAACCAGATCAGTAGTATGAATACTGGTACATTGTAAGATGTATGACGTAGTGTACATCTCACAGTATGGAAAGTACACATTGTGAAGCTGATGAATAAGGGTGATGATGATGATCTTCCAGAGGATTATTCGGTATTCCTTAACCTCCCCTTTTCTCTAGATACATTGTATATGATGTGGCACAGGTTTATCTCAAATACCTGCTGAAGATAAAGTTCAACTACCAGACGTCCCTGTGGTGAGGCTGTCAGATCTGACGAATCGGCATTGTCTTGGGGAGGCTCCTGGCCTCCATCTCGCAGAGCGGACGTCCTTCAGCTGACGAGCCTCCGATGTCCAAACGATACCCGTCTCACTCTTTATGTCAGTAGTTTGAAATAAGCGAAACGCTGTGTAGTGTCGTAAACTGAAATCAGATTTCAGCACTGCGGAGTTTTTTTGTCTTTCAGTTTAATTTGTGCTTCAAAGCTTTGACTGGCCTGCACTGAAAGCAGATTAATTTTTGAAAGTGGTTCTGCCTAAGCAGTCCTGGGGGCAGCAAGTATTGGAAGCTGAACTCTGTAAGCAAACAAAAAAGACATATATCAGGTAGGTAAGTATAAAGATGCAGCCGATCCAGCTTTTTCCACTACCCCATCCCCCCCCCCCCCACTATTATTTCTGCAAATTCGAAATACAATAGGAATTGTTAGAAGTAAGAATAGTATGCAAAGTCATAGGTGAGGTATTCAAAACTTATATTCATTTTGGATATGCAACATTTGTATCCAGTGCAGAATGCATCTTGTTTTTAGGCAACACAGTGCTTGCACAATATGGGTACAAAGAACAGTTATAGAAAATGGCTCATTTTTGAAGAAAGGTGTGGACATTCTCTTGGGCCCATATTCAGAAAACACATTCAGGGCTCATTCACTTACTGTTAATGATCATTACTAGAATTCCTAGTATAGCTATTAAGGGGAAAACAAATCTTATTGATCAAAATGAGGACTTCAGTTGTATTTTTGATATTGTTTTCTGTCTTCATGAAGACTAACTGTTAGTTTTCAGGTGTTTTGGGGATTGTAATGTTACAGACTTTGTAAAATTATTTCACTCTCACTGATAGAATAAAGCTGTCTTTTGCCCCATTATAAATTGCATTGTTTTTTTCCCCCCAAGTAAGACCTACAGTACATTTTGCATAAAATTCTGATGATGTTTTTACAAAAAAGTTTTTTTTCCTTGACTTGACGTATCCAAAATAGCTCTAGTAGCTTTTGTCCATTCTGTTTCCTGAAGCATGTCATCCTGTTTACCATGCCATAATTAGTGATGGAAAGTTCGTGCTGTTCATCCCCAGAAGACCCACTTAAGATTTCATTTGTGTTTTATCTTTCAAGCAAAGGGACAATGAGGTTGTGATTTCAGTAAAATAGGTTTCCAACTAACTCTCGGGAGCGTTGTGATGTGCAGTGTAAATTAATTATTTAAGATATAATACACCGCATCAGAAGTAATTGCAGTTATGTTTTTTAACCTTCAGAAACTATTCACTTTGAAATCTTGTATTTAAATGCATATTAGTCCTTAAGTTATTTTTGTGTAGTATTGGACATTTAACCAGTGATACATTTGTGAAGAGTTGCTGTGGCGCTTGTCAGTCGTTGACCCAGCTATTTATTTCGAGCCTCTAAGTTATGTTTTACTTCATTCGACAAGAACCTCAAATGCTTACTGCTGACAGTGAGCGAGCGAATAGGTTCGCTGTTTTTTGATTCCGTTATTTTATACACTGCTACTTATTTTTCAGATTGCGTTCCACAGTATCAACTGAGCTTCAATATATCCAGACTGCTTTTCATTTCGTCGTTTTGTATGATTTTATATTATAATTCCCCACAAATAAATGAAACAAAAACCAGCAACCGCTTTCAAACAACCCTCCCATTTGCAACCCCTGTCCCAGGGTGCACCGCAGCATCTGTCCCATAATGCACCGCAGCCGCCATAAGAGGGTTTCTGTAAAACAGGAACGCCCCCACCGTGATGTTTGCATCTGGAAACGAAGTACTGGCGAACCTCAATGGAAGAAATTAGTCGCGAATATATTTGGACATACTCCACTTCCAATGAGATGTTCTGCAGCAGTTTGTCATCTTTTACATTGTCCCTTCCCCATTTCGTCATCCCTATTCTTGGTACAGGGAAATTCCTTGGACGTATTCAGACCCTCCTGAGGCAATAACGTTTCGTTCTTTTTTGTCTGAATCCAGTGGATGAGAGGATGAGGGATTTCTGGCTCTGTTTGGATTTATTTTTAATTATATGTCCGACATGAACTTATTTATTAAAAGACGAATCCCTGTGTACTGTGCTTGCAGTGTTCCTGAATCAGAAGATGAGTGCTAGGAAAGTGTGTAAAGTGCTAAAACAACCAATTTGTCTCTGCAATTGCCTTGTGAATATTTAGCTATCCTTCTTTTACAGTATAATCATACGGTGTATGTAGCCTTGTTTGTCAGCTACAGTACACTTAGTTATTGCATCACTCGGTGCAGTCTGTATATATGTGTATATGTATGTGTATTTTTGGGTCTGCAATATGTGTAATTGTGTGCACTAATTGTATTATTTATTATATTTGTTACTGTGTTTTTGGTCTGTTTCTTTTCTATTGCTTTTATTCACTGGCTGTAGCAACAAGTAAATTTCCCCAGTGTGGGATCAATAATGTCTTATCTTATCTTATTGGTTGTAAATTATTCTTAACATACAAACACAATTTAGGACCAACTGTAATCTGTCACGTCTGATTATGATGTTCCAGCGCTCCTCGGGAATTGGAATTGGCACCTCTGCAGTAATCTGCCTATTTTTAAATGTCCGGATCACGGGTTCATAATCCTTGTCCTCTCGACCCCCTGTCCTGTATAGGTATTTCTTACACCAAAACATCTTGCCTTACACTGATAATTAGTAGATGGATCAGGGTTGAGGTAGGAAATAAATCTAGGGCAGGCTATTGGAGGATTCGCTGTCTAAAACAGACATGTAAACGGCAGTTAAGTGAAACCTTAGTAGCGGTATCATAATGCGAAAGGTATTCAACCAAGTTAAGCATTAGTAGCAGCTTAGAACTATTTATATCATTGTTTCTCACGAGAAAACGGTTTTAATACATATAAGCAAAGTAGAAAGCCCCTGGCAAAATTTGTTTCCTGGTGTGGGCATTACGTTAAGCGTAATGTCGGAAGAATCAATGAGAACGATGAGGGGCGTTCCTTTCGGGGGCGTTCCTCTTTCTATGGGAACGCCTCTCACTGCAATTGGACCCTTCTCCTTTGAAAAGCGGCGCGGCGGATACAAGATGGCGGAGCTGGAGCGGTTGCCTGACGAAAGTGAGTAGCTAGTCAAATTAAAGTGGAGGATTTCTTAAAATAGTCTCTTCTAAAACCAGTTTTGTTTAAGTAGTTACGTTATAATATTATACATTTAGTCGTGAGTCATGTGAGGTATGTTAATTTCAGGCTATATCTGTCCACCGCAAATATTCGTAGTTATTCGTGAGTCTTTAGCTGTCTATTTATTCTCACTAAACGTGTGTTATTTTGATAGCTTACTGTCATTCAGTGCAATGGTGTTAGACAGTACGATGGTTATGACACTAGATGTCCTGAATGACTGTTTTACGGTGACCTCAGTGTTACGTGTGGTTAATTTTGCACATAGCTCGTAAGCAAGCCCTGCGAAAGTGGAAGGGTAGTAGACAGGGTAGTTAGTTATGTTGATTTCTGCGGGGATGCCCCCCTCCGTTGACAGTATTACTGCGTTATTCAGTTCACCCTTTGGGCAGCTACATTGATTAGTTACATAGCTAACTGGTCAAACGGGCAACAAAAGACGGATTTTCTATGTGGATAGTTAAGTACGAACTGATCATAAGGGTATGGATATTATGCGACGTAATAACGTTATTCAGGTTTAGGTCTGATTGCCTGTCACTATAATTTTGTTTTGGTGTTGGCTGACTTGTCAGTCTCTCTGATTCGACAATTCTCCGAATTTTCCGGCAAAATAATAGTGAGGCTTTCATGTTATGTGTTTTTGATGGGAGCTGAATGACTGTATTTCTACCACTTTTTTGCGGCTGAATCTATGAAAAGTTTATCCTAGGTCTTTTGCCATTCAGTAAACTTATTAAACCTAAGGATGCCACTGCTCCATTACAAATACTGTCTTGCCAGCTAAAGGACGTTCTAATAGCTTTCCTTTCGTATACAGCATGAATATATCCTATATAATTCTTGAACGGGAATTGTAACTGTTCTGTTGCATTAAATTAATTCGACATTTTTGCATATGCACATGGTGAACCCATGGTTGGCTAATTGTCATGTCGGCCTTTACCCCCTGATTTACATTGAGTGAATGAGTACCGTCTAAGGTGATGGTGACCGAGGGTGATGCCGGCCTCCCCGGTGGAAAAAATGAGCAGCTCCTTGAGAAATATAATGCATAGTGCTGTTGCTTGTCTTTTTTCAGGTTTTTTTTTTTTTTTTTCCTGGTTGATAATTGTAGTTTTCGCTGCTGTGTTTCTCATGTGTAATTGCTGATCTGAGGTCTGTTACTGGACAGCCTCTGTTTGTTGTGCTTTGGTTGCCCCTAATAATGTTTTCTGTTGTGTTTAGGCTCCTCAGCTAAAGCTCTTGTGAGCCTGAAAGGTAATGTGTAATATCAGGTCACACTGGGTTTGACAGCATGGTAAAATTCCACAATTGGACAGTGGATAATGATGCTCTGTCTGCTTTGAATTTTTTTTTTTTAAAAACAATTTTGAAAACAAACGATAGGTTCATATACGTCCATACAAATTACCTTATTGATGACCATGTGGGACCCTTCAGAGGAATTTTGGGTAATTTGCCTCTTTCATTTCTTGTATTCCAGAAGGAAGTCTGGCAAATTCATGGAATGAGAAGTACAGTGTAGTAAGACCCCAGAATTCCAGGGGGAGGGGTACATGCTCCCCAATGGAGATGGTAAGATGCTTACCTCACATTAACAACCCAATGTGACACAAATCATGTTCACTGCATTTTGCATTTGTCTGTCATTCCATTTTAATTCAACTAATTGCCAAAACAAATCACTGTTTTTGATGAAATTCAAATTCAGCATGGGATTACCCCTTTTCTTCCATTCTATCCATTATCCACCACTTATCTGGGGTCGGGTCACGGGGCAGCAGTCTAATCAGGGATGCCCACACCCCCTCTCACTAGCCACCTCCTCCTGGGGGGGGGGAATAGCAAGGCTTTCCCAAAGAGAGAGAGAATCTCTCCATCTTGTCCTGGGTCTGTCCCAGGGCCTCCCTCCAGTTGGACATGCCTGAAATGCCTCCACAGGATGCAGTCCAGGAGGCATCCTAGATGGATGCCCAAACCACCTCACCAGGCTCTGCTCACTGTGGAGCAGCAACGGCTCTTTGAGCCCCTAGCCCCGTCTCTAAGGCCGAGCCCAGACACCCTGCAGAGGAAGCTCATTTCTGCCACTTGTATCTGAGATCTCATTCTTTCGGTCACCACCCAAAGCTCGTAACCATAGGTGAGGTAGGAATGTAGATCAACTGGTAAATGAAAAGCTTTGCCTTCCTGCTCCGTTCCCTCTGTACCATGGCAGAATGGTGCAGCGTCTGCATCACTGCCAACGCTGCACCGATCAATCTGTCAATCTCCTGTTCCCTTCTTCCCTCATACCTTTAACGGACAAGGGCTGCTGGTCCTGGCCGTGCGCATTTAGGAACATGCAGAAAATGCATAGAATATAACAGAATTTCGCGTATAATGGAATTTTGCTTATAATGGAAAAACAATTTAGTCCCCAGGGCCGCTTTTAGCTAGTTTTGTTTGGCTATAACGGACATGCAGCTCCGCCTGCAAGGCGCGTGGCGTGCTGGTGATATCCAGTGCAGATACGTAGTCGGGATTATTAATAGTCACACCTGTATGGTTAGGTAAAGTTGGTTTACTACCTGTATAATATAATAACCTATACCACAAGTCCTGTAGTTGTGTTCTAGGCCTACAGCAACTCTCGATATAATGGATTCTGCATATAATGGACTGTTTTACCAGGTCCCTTGAAGTCTGTTATAACGGGATTTTACAGTAGAGTCTTTGCTTCACTGTGGCTATCAAAAGAGACTCCACTAAGGTGCTTAAGTCAAAAAGGCACTTAAGAAGTTGCGTGCTTTTGAATTGTGCATATTCTGCCCTCACCAGCATGCTCATGTTCACCGTGCATAACCCGAAGAAGACGGTTCAGCCATGCAAAAAGCATTATTAATTCATCAAGCAATAAAAGGGTGTTACACCCGCAATGATTTTGGCTACCAGCAAAATGTGCTACTTGGACTCTTTAATTTGTATTTAAAGCTAATAGAAATCCGCATAACCCCTTAGTTTCATAATAAAAGCATGGCAGTAGCCCACTATGCGTATGCAGGAAGTCCCCGAGTTAACGTCCGTTTTGCAGCATTTTTCATTTCTTCTGTTCTTTTGGGGGTGTACATCTCATGAAGGGGACCATGTAATAGGTCAGGATTTCATATATATATGCCATTTGTATACTGTATGAGTCCTGTAACTGTATTGGTAGTCACGGCTTATTAAAACCCCATTTTTTTTATTTATTTTTTGCCTCCTATGAAGAAAAAGGTGCCTTATTTCTTATTTTAACAAACATTTCTAAGTTCTGGATGGTAGGTATAAATCATATATCTGTTTTGGATTCAAGCCAAGAAGCTCAAAAAAGAGCCGTTTGGTCTGTGAGGAGGACAGCAGACAGGTGGTCAACTTCCGGTCTCCTCGAAGAAGCCAGCGGGTGACCACTGTACCTCAGGTGAGCAGAACAGCAGAACCCTCAGAACAAGTAAGATCTGTTCAGTTAGTCTTTAGGCACCGTCATTAAGGCAGAACCGGGGGCGGGTGGCATTTGTGTACATAGAGGTGCATATGAAATGTTTGGGGGAGGAAGACTCCTTCAGGGTGATTAAAAAGGTCTGTCTCTGGTCTCTGCCACAGAAGTTTGCAAGTATTCCAGCACCAGACAAGAAGGCTTCACAGAAGATAGGTCTGAGGTTGAGGAACCTCTTGAAACTTCCCAAGGCCCACAAGTGGTGTATTTATGAGTGGTTTTACTCGGACATCGACAAGTAAGCCTTCTCCAGACTGAAGTAGTCGCACACCTACAATTCAATTTTTATTTACATAGTGCACTTTCACAACATTGTTTTGAGGCAATGTACTTTACATTATTGCCTGCCCAAAGCCTCCAGTGAGCAAGCCAGGTGTGATATCTACAGATACAGATACAGATTGTGGGCTTGGTCGTCTTCTTTTTTTTTTTTTTTTTTTTTTAAATTCCGTTTTATGTTCTGGTTTCTTTTCATAGGCCCTTGTTTGAAGGCGACAATGACTTCTGTCTTTGTCTGAAGGAATCTTTCCCGAACCTGAAAACGAGGAAGTTGACCCGGGTGGGATGGGAAACGATAAGGAGGCTGATGGGGAAGCCGAGACGGTGTAGTATATGTTTATATATTATCTTTTATAGGACTTTATATAGATGTTGAGTTGTAGGGTTGCAACAAATCAGGCCATGTATGAGGAAAATAAACACTACAGTATAATGGGGGGAAAAAATGGGGGTTTTATTAATTTCTGTGGGGAAATTGGTTAATTTTTGTACATTCTGTATCGTTCTGTGTCAGGCAAGGCACACATGTACAGCTTTGGGGAAAAAATTGAGACCACAGCAAAATTTAGTTTCACTCATTTCTCAATGTATGGGTTTGTGCCTGTGAAACTCCAACCTGGCTATTCCCTGCTTCTCAGTGATAAAGAGCTTCTTCCTTGCTTTATAGGACTTCAGTCCTGCTTCTAACAGCATGTTACGAACTTGTCCTAGCAGTGCACCTCACACCTGCACTTAATGTTTCCTATTCTTTTTGAAGGTCACTTGATGTCATCCTCCAATTCATTTGGCATTGTTGAAGGTCATCTCTGGCATTAGAAAGTCGCTTCTGCCCTCTACCTGGCAGGTTTCTCGTCATTCCCTGTGTCTCATGCTTCCCGTTGTTCTTGTGTACTGTTGTCTTAGAAAT
>JAODJW010000039.1:18454210-18468179 GCA_026777045.1 Hyperopisus bebe | reverse complement strand
ACACACACCTCCTCGCGACTCCCCCCCCCCACACCCTTCCAGGCTTATCATTCTCAGATGATGCATGAGTCTCTGAACTCATTGGGTATTCTCCAATGTCATTCTTACTGCAACTTTGTTTGAAGAAGGACACAATTAAAACAATAAAGTGATGTGTGTATTGCTTTTATCTCAACAACATGGATGCCAGTTCCTCCCTCCTGCACTGTCAGAAAAAAAGAGTACCAATTTGTACCCTTGCTTGTCACTGGGGCTGTACCCTGTAGGAAATACTGAGATACTGAAATGGACTATGAGGAATATTCTTGCACCATTGAGGGTACATTATTGTTGTTTGTACCTTGGGGATATTCCTCTGAGTCCCACAGTGACAATCAAAAGTGCAAAATGGTACTCTTTTTTTTCCTAACAGTGTGGGGGTGTACCCTCAAAGGTCTCCCAATTGTACTGTGTAAATGTAGGCAAATATGCCTTTTAGTCTAATTTAGCGTGCAGAAATGGACTCTGAGAAACATTTTGTCCCATTGAGGATGCAAGAATATTATTTGTACTTTTGGGAACAAAATTGTACCAGGGCTGTACCCATTTTTCAGACAGTGTGGGTAGATCTCTCTGATGACACGGCAATAAATTGTGTGTCCAATATGCATGCAGTGTTTGAGGAGGGAAAACACAGGTGCCAGTACTCCCCCTTCGCATGCAGTACTGGCAGGGGAGGTGTTGTGCGCAAGATCTGTTCCCAGGACTATGAAGAGGAAAACAAAGTTACCGGTACAGGCCCACTTCAAGCACTGGGTGCATATGATACCAGCAGAAGTTTCTGCAATTTTAGTCTCCAGATGCCATTGTAAATAAGAAACTGTCCTTAAAGCTTTGCGAGGCAAAATAAAGGTTATTGAATGAAAAAAGGCATGGTGGAGACCTGAGGGCTTTCCTTTTGTATGACTAGAGTAAGTAATCTTACATTAAACAGAACATGATACAGTGATTATTTTGACTGCTCATTGATATCAATGAACTAATATAAATTAAGTAAATATAACTATTTTAAGTAAACAAACTGATCTATATATGGTATAAAAGCAGGATTAAAATGATATTGCTATGAATAAAATTGCCACTGACTTAAAATCTTTAAAGGTAAACTATAACGGGATTTTTTTTTTGCGTGAAAATCATTAGGGAGCTCATACAATTGAAATTCAGGAGCCGGGCGTGGGAGGTAATTTCAATGTTGATTCAGTTAAAATAGGAGGAAATGTGGTGCACGGACTGCAGAAAGCATAAGACAATGAGACGATCGTTTGATCTCTCCACCCCATCTTTTTTGAAGTACTGACCGACACTTGACACCAACAGGGCCGTAGCCCGAGGACCGGACCTCGGTAATTTTTTAAGAGCTAAAATAATATTTAAAGCTAAATATTCACCTGAATAAAAAATAGGCTAACGTTTCACACAACTAATTAATAAAAAAAAAAACCGCTTATGAAGGGGACCGTACCAACAATGTTAGCTACGGCCCTGGACACCACAGACGATGCATCGGCGATGCATCTTAAAGCTCTTAAAATAGCATTACTACAGAAAAACTGAAAAAAAGATATACTAGCTGAAGAAGATTTAAAGAACACAATCTTAAAAAGATGTGTCTATGAGTTTTAGTTTCGTTTATATAATATGCCATTATTTTTTAAATCCTTCATATTTGTGATTTGAGGCTAAACGTGACGAATTTTACTTCCGCATATTCAATAGCTTTAATAGTACGATCCTACTGTAACAGAAATGGATAAAAGTTGGCAGATAGATAGATAGATAGATAGATAGATAGATAAAGAATATTACAAAAGACGCGGAAGGCGTTACTCTATAGATGGTAGTGGGCAATCACTTTCATTCACTGACAACATTGTTTTTTTTATGAAACAGATGTCCATACAATAGATCCAATGCAGAAGATTAATATTACAAAATAACAAAATATGGAGCATACAATCATATTGGCAGAAATTTAGAGAAAGATGGAGGTCACCTAACTTCCCAAATCAAACAAAAGTCCACCATGTAGTGATTAAAAAAAGGAAAAAAAACAAGGAAGCGCTTGTACACTGCCGTTATTGTCCTGCAGTTCATTCATTTCTTGCGCATGGTCCTTGCGCATGCGTCTTTACGGTCCAAACCCCTCCCCTCGACTCCCTGATCCCGGATGTTCCGGCGCTCCACGAGCCGGAAGTTGGTACGTGGCCGCTCCGGCTGACTCTCGGCGTGATGGCGACGGCCGCGCGTAGACCCGAGTCGAGCGGCGGCGCCGGCGGCGGCGGCAGGGGCTCTAGCCGCCTGGAAGTCTCCATCGACGGCTTGACGCTGAGCCCCGATTCCGAGGGCGAGCAGGAGTCCGTCGAAAGGCTGAATGCTGAGATGCAGGGGCAGGATAAAGGAGCCCCGGGTGCCCCCGATGGGACGGATGACGAAAAGGGCGACACTGCCAGAACCATGGAATTAAAATGGGGCTTTTCTCTGCAAGAGCTCTACGGGCTGGCCTTGAAATTCTTTAAAGGTATCGTATGCTGCGCCTGTTAAATTGTCAAACCATTGTATGGCGTAGTTGTAGTTGTAAGATAAATTGATCAGGCTTCAAGCCTGGCATGGGGTTGAATGCGCGGTGTTTGACGTGGTCTGTATGAAGTTGCTCAAAATAAGTGACATTTGGCGCAGATCTGTTGTGCAGCATTTCAGTGCAAGGCAGCCAGATATTCTAAATTAGGACGAGAAAATACGTAATTTGCTTGCCCACTCCTTCATTCATTGCCTGATTCATAGGCTGTGTCAATCTGTAGGTGTCGTGCAGCAGATTTTATATGGCTGACAGTTAATTTTCGCTGGATGGGCTGTTTATGCGAGGCTTTAATTTGGTGGTGGGTTAGTTAATCATCCAGGAATGTTTGTATCACTTGGACTGCCGCCTTGGTGGGTGGTTTAGATTTCAGTAAAATACGGAATCAGAACCTATGTTGGTTGCTGTGTTTGACTGTCCTGCATCTTTTCTTCTGTAACAGTGCAAATCTCTGTCTGTCACAGAAACGCTGGACACATTTTGGTCAAGGGAAGTTAGGGGACTGTAGGGATGTCAGTATGACGTGTAGCTTAGCGTTTAGGGCACGGATCTGTAACCTGAGGTCCCAAGAGGGATTTTGAAGTAGCACTTAACCTATATTGCTCCAGTAAAATATGCATTTAAATGTAAAACTTTAAAATTAGCACAAACACAATATGGTAATAATTATTCTGCCTTCCCCAGCTGCCTGACATAAGTGTTTAAGTGAATACAGTGTAAATGTATCTGTTGTAGTGTTGTACTGGTATTTTCCGTCACTTAGCACAAGTAAAGGGTGTGTAAATACATTAAGATCATTGTCTATCCTCTTATGCTTGCTTAGCAAATGACTGTGGGCCATCTTTGTGGTCATTCCCGGAAGCAAATGCATCCTCTGTTATCAGAGGCAATGGAAAGCAATTTTCGTAAAAATTCTGTGAGGATGTTGTGTTTCCGAGACCGAATTCAGTGAGAGTTCACTGCTGGAAGTGACCAATTGCATTGTCCATGAGTGTGTGTGTGGGGGGGATGAACTTTGACATACAGTTAGATGTCATTCCAGGACCTATGTCTGCTAAACAGGACAGGTACTGCAGCAATGCTGTCTAATTAGAGGCAGTCAAGATAATATCCTCCCAAGTGTTGGTGTGGATTACTGTAGTAGACAGGCTGCATTGATGAAAAAAATAAAGGTGTCCCTGGTCATAAACTTAGATAAGATTACAGGAGATTACAAGCAGTCTCTAACTCTGTTCTAAACTGCCGCTGACACATACGCCTAGTGAGAGGTCACACTGTCTTACAGTAAGTGCAGTCAGCCTCACGTCGCTGATGCTGGTAATTGTTAGAGGTTAAAATGGGTATTCATTTGTTCCTACTACGAGGAGAGCACAAAGGATATTGGGAAGGCTGGCGATGGCTGTAACGAAGCTGAGCGCACATCCCTGTAGTTAAAATATAATTTACTGCTCTGTAATTCACACCCTGGTGGTTAGAAGGTTATCTGATTTATTATTATGCACCGGCAAAGTTACCAGGCAGTCAGCCTTGTTTGCTTTACCTGCTCACACAGCACCCACTAAGCACACAGTTAGAGGGTGACATTTGACTTGGAGTCAAGAAGCCACGGTTAGAAAGAAATTTGATTTTTAAAAATTATGTTGCGATAGCTTATCTAGAGGAATATGGATTACATGGACAAAAGTACTGGGACACACCTCTTAATTACTGAATTCAGGTGTTTCATTCAGACCCATTGCCACAGGTGTATAAAATCAAACTTAGTCATACAGTCAGGTTTACAAACATTTGTAAATGAATGGGTCATCCTGAAGCACTCGGTGAATTCAAGCCTGGTACTGTCATAGGATGCCACCTTTGCAATAAGTTAGTTCATTCTTACTACTTGCTAATCCACTATAAGTGGTATTATTGTCGGGAGCTTCATGGAATGGGCTTCCATGGCCGAGTAGCTGCATGCAAGCCTCATATCAACAAGAGCAACGCCAAGAGTTGGATGGAAAGGTGTAAAGCACGCCGCCACTGGACTCAGTGAAAATGTCTTCTGTGGAGTGACAAATCACGTTTCTCTGTCTTGCAGTGTGATAATTCATTCCTTTGGAGACTTGAAGAATGCTTTGGAATGAACTAGAATGGAGATTGCAAGCCAGTCCTTCACATCCAAAATCAGTGCCTGACAAATTTATGGCTTCTGGATAAATGATCAAAAATTCCCACAGACACACTCCAAAATCTTGTGGAAAGCCTTCCCCGAAGAGTGACAGCTGTTATACCTGCAAAGGGGGAGACCAACTCCATACTGATGCCTATGGATTTAGGATGGGATGCCATAGAAGTTTTTGGGGGTGTAATGGTCAGGTATCCCAATACTTTAGTCTATATATAAAGGCATAAGGACATTAGGCTTTCTGTTATTAATCACTGTCTCTGAAGGATAAAGATATATGAGCAATGCTGCAGCTATAACCTGTGTCCACCAAATGATGCAGTTAATATATTGAGCCTTATGTCCCTGCTCAGACTCTGAGCCTTATTCTCTTGCTGAGGGATGGACTGACGCGGTTTAGATTCTGAGCCTTATTCTCTTGCTGAGGGATGGACTGACGTGGCTTAGACTCCGAGCCTTATTCTCTTGCTGAGGGATGGACTGACGTTGTTTAGACTCTGAATCTTATGTCCCTGCTGAAGGATGGACTGATATTATATGCACCAATGCTTATGTCCTTGCTTGGTGACTGAGTGACCCGATTTATGTGGTGCAGCTTATGTCCCTGCTGAATTATGGGCTTTTGGCCCCTCCTTGGGTTTTTGGCTGTACCTGCTGGGCAGGCAGGACATGCAGGTCCTGGTCTTGAATGGGTCTTTGTATCTATGGAGCACCGGCTGCCCTCTTCTTCCCGGACAGGAAATGGAAGCAGTCCTGCCGCGGTGGGGGACATACACACCGTTCTCTCTCTATTGCTTGCCTGTTTAATCAAACTATTTCTTTCCGCCCAGTTTACCTGTAACGCAGGCTTCTGTGTTGTATGTTAGTCTACATCAGGATCTCTAACAGTCTCTTGTCAGGATGGTTTTTCGTGGTCTGTGTGGGACGTCCTGTCCTTTCAGCAGTACAGTGATTATTCATTAGGGCCCATGCTTCTCATGTCTTTTAGGTAGAAATTGAGGACACAGCTGCTTTCATGGGGCGGGGTAGCTCTATCTGTTAGCTTTGCTAGTGGAATTGGAGGCACAATGAGGATGATGATGATGGGGATTGAAAGTTCCTGTATGTAGGAATATCCCAGACTTTGCAGGTTAGGGAATTTGGGGTTACATTACATTATTAAGTCCATATTGGTATTTCTTATGGTTTACTGCATCTTACTTCGTTAGGGAGTTTTGCTGTAAAACTATTTCCTATATTTTGTTATTGCTAAGTGTCAGTTGTAAAAACCCATGTAGACGTGTATGGGTAGTATTGTATGAACTATTTTTAATGCGAGCCTATAGTGGTTGGGGTTGGGGGGGGTAGTTTTCTATGAAAATGCAGTTCATCTAGATCACTATTAGAAATTCAACTGGGTGCTGAGCTGGGTTCTCTGCAAGGAAACCTAATTATGCAGCAGAAATGGATGTTCTATCAGGAACACGCTTCCTCTGTACGGATCTTGGCCACCACACTTCTGCGAAATAATAGGGTCACATGACAAAGAATCTGTGTGACAGGATGAGGCAGAAGAGTCTTTTCCTGTTTTCACTGTGGAAACAGTAGGTGCAGAGGTTATCTTTTCTGGGCCGGGCCCAACCCCTGTGTTCCTCTTACTAATGTCGCCCTGCTCCCTCCCCTTCTAAACCCTTTTAATGTGGAAAAGCCCATCAGCACAATGCCAGCGACTTGGATGCTTCTGCTACCAGAGCACTGTGGGCGGCTTGCTGCTCTGTCATGTTTGGCGGCCCAGTCAGAAGCAGGATTATTATCTTTAATGAAAACTAAAACCATAACAAAATATTTTCATAAGCTGAAATAAAATTAGATATCAAAATAAAAGAACTACAACTAAATGAGAGCCATAAATTACTGCTTCGGAAACGAAATAAAAACAAACGGATATTTTCTCTTACTAATTATTAGCTGAAAGTAATGATTTGTTTATACATAATGACCATTAATAATACCTGGGAAGTGGTTTGCCTATTTTGAGGGTTTTAGTACATAACGTGCATTGTATCTATCTTTTAAATTTTGTGTATATCTTTTAAATAAAAAACGCATTAAAAGTAACTAAAACTAAATTGGATTTCATATGAAAATAGAAAATAACATAAAGATAGTAAGTAAATAAAAAGAAACGAATCTATAAAAGTGGCTGGGAGTCATGAGCGATGGCCCCTTCCCCATCCGTCACGCCAACGCTGCCTTTATCTTGAGCCTTGCTTGCCGCCCGTGTTTCGGTTACACTCAGATGGGCACATGGGAAGGGGAGTCGCACCTTCGCACTCTCACGTTGAACCGACGTACGTCTTCCCGACAGAGAAAGACGGCAAAGCCTTCCACCCGACGTACGAGGAGAAGCTGAGGCTCGTCGCACTGCAGAAGCAGGTGTCACTGGGACCTTACAACCCCGACGCCTCGCCTGAGGTCGGCTTCTTCGACGTCCTCGGCAACGACCGACGGTAAGAAACGTCTCCCATAAATAGCCGCGGTACCTAAGCGCGTGATGACAAACTCGAGGCTGATTGAAGAGTAGACAGGCTACATGTGCATTCAAAGTCCCCATTGGTTAGATGCTAACTTTGTTACACTGTTCATTTTCATGTTATACGTTTAGCTATGATATTTAGCTCATAGCGACTTAATTAGCAAAACGCTCTCCATACCGTCGGTGATATAATATGTCCCTGGGAACGTCCCCCTCAACAGTCGCTTTCTGAACCCACTCACCAAGTGTCCTGCCGGTCAGTAAGGGTGAGGGCAGCAGGTAAAGATGCTGTTCCCAAAGGTTGCTGGTTCATTTCTTTCCACTGGTGGTTGTAGTTGTAGCTATATCGAATGGTGCATACAGTGATAAATAGACGGCACAATCAGCCAGTGGTCTGGATCCCTGCAATCTTTTGATACATCTCTGCTCCTGCAGGAAAGTATGGGCTTCCCTGGGCAACATGGACAAGGAAGAAGCCATGGTGGAGTTTGTCAGGCTGCTGAATAAATGCTGTAACTTATTTGCTCCCTACGTCACGTCACACCGGATCGAGAGGGACGAGCAGGAAAGGAAAAGGTGCTGCTGGTCGGCCTTCAGGCTCCGCCTCGATTATGGCCGCCGCGGAGGACGTGTGAATATGTGATTGGGAAGATCTCGTTCGGGCACTTAACACCTGAGTGATGGAATGAAACGACTATACGCAGGAAGGAGGAGGAAGAACGGCGGAGGAAAGAGGAAGAGGAGCTGGAGAGACGGCGGCGGGAGGAGGAGCGGCAGCGGCTGGAGGCGGAGGAACGACTGCGGCTAGAAGAAGAGAGACTGAGGGTGGAGCAACAGAAGTGAGTACCTGTGCCATTTCGGGGAAGATGCTGCTAAAGCTAGCCGCAGGGTGGGGGTGATTCCCAGAACTGTAGGCCTTACAATAGGGCAGTTTCCTTAATTATATGTTGTATTGCATCTTATTTATGGTCCGCTAAGGGGGATGGTCGTGTGGCGGCATTTTTTAAGAAGTACCACAATCTGTAGTGCCCTCTAGCTGCAGGGAGGAATAAATGACCTGGAGGTCATTGTTTGTAGCAGTGGAAGAAATTAGTTTCTAAAGTTACCATGACTGGCATAATTGGTTCTTTGTTTAGTTTTACGTTTGCTGGATTGTCGTTAGGAATGGTTAATTGTATTAAAATGAGAATGAGATAGACGGTCCCTACAAGGACAGCAATGCAAGCTTGTGCATATGCATGTCTTGACCTCGCATCTCTGCAGGCAGCAGATTATGGCAGCTCTGAACGCCCAGACCGCGGTCCAGTTCCAACAGTACGCAGCCCAGCAGTACCCAGGGAACCTGGAGCAACAGATGGTTCTGATCCGGCAGCTACAGGAGCAGCACTACCAGCAGTACATGCAACAGCTCTACCAGGTCCAGCTGGCACAGCAGCAGGTGGGTCTCAGGTCTGCTTCTGGTCACATGTGTGTCAGAATTATTTCTAAGGGGAGCCATTCTCTCAGGGAAGGTTCTGGAACTTGTCCTGACTGGGCCCCCACCTGTCCATCCACAGGCTGCCCTGCAGAAACAGCAGGAGGACACAGTGGGGTCATTGACAGCAGAGGTGAACATGAGCGCCGTCGACGGCATCGCTCTGAATGGGCAGCACAGCCCCGAGAGCCCAGACAGGGACTCGGAGGTGGAGCCGGCTGAGGAGCTGACCGAAAACGGGCCCACAGGCATGTCCCGTTCTCATCGCCTTCGCCGTGACGGACCAGTACCTGTTATCAGGCTGATGTCTAGAAATCCCATAACCGCTGTTCTGAGTTTGAAAGCATGATTAGGAAAGTCCATAACCTGACATACTTTAGTTGCATAGACCCATATATAGATTGATAGATGAATTGGTGATCGATAGATTGATTGATTTATTAGATGATCTTAGAAGACCTTGTAGGCCCTAATTGAAATGTTGAAGGCAAAATGCACCTATCTGTTTTTACCTGCCATCAATAATACTGCTCTAGCTGAAAGGTTGGATCCCCTAAAATTTAAAGGGATACCACCCGTTTGTTACCTGTGTCCGTGTTTGAGAGTCCCCTGTCTGCCCTCGACGCAGAAACCAGCCAGCTGATTGCCGCGCCATCGATGTGGACACGGCCGCAGATCAAGGACTTCAAGGAGAAGATCCGGCAGGATGTAGACTCTGTGATCACGGTGGGCCGCGGCGAGGTGGTGACAGTCCGTGTGCCCACGCATGAGGAGGGTTCCTACCTTTTCTGGGAGTTCGCCACCGATCATTACGACATCGGCTTCGGGGTTTACTTTGAGTGGACGGACTCGGGCGACACCGGCGTCAGCGTGCACGTCAGCGAGTCCAGCGACGACGACGAGGACGACGGGGGTGAGTCGCCTCGCGGTTCGCGCCTCTGCCGGACATGTCAGGCTTTTCCTCGAGTAATTAAGCTGTAGTAAACATTTTGTAAAAGCTTGTACAGTCCAGCACATTGTGTCCAGATGTCACTTTGGTGAGCTGTAAAATCTGCACAGTGCTTACACTACACTCTGATTCCCCATATTATCTATAACCACAGCAACGACAACGTGCATACAGTGAAAAATGATATTGTTTTATTTCAAAACAATGGGGCTGGATCTAAGGGCATAGAGTAGCCCTACCTTTGGATATACAGATACTCCTCAACTTACAATGGAGTCAGGTTCCGATGAACTCATCCTGATTTGAAAATATCTTAAGTCAAATATGATATGATAAATGAGTAAGTGATCCAGTAGTATGAGACGTTGTTAAACACAGTATGAGATGTTTACGATGGCGATCGCTGCAGAAGCTGGAAGTGTGGCTGCGTGGATGCTGCCACGGCCTGGCATCAGTAGAAAGTATCGTGCAGCGTGTTGCTAGCCCAGGAACAGATCAGAATCCAAAGTTGAGTACTGAATGTGCATTGATATCGCAGCATCATAAAGTCGCATTTTAAGTTGAACCATCGTAAAGTGAGGAGCATCTGCATAGAATCACGTCTCGCTTTGCCTCGCAGCTTTCTTAGGATATGCGCCTGTTTTAACCGTCCTAAATGTACCCGACCTTGCTGGTCTTCACAGGGGACGGCCTTAACGAAGAGGAGAAAGCTAAGAAGACCAGCAGCAAGCCTCAGGTGGACGAGATCGTGCCGGTATACCGGAGGGACTGCCACGAGGAGGTATACGCAGGGAGCCACCAGTACCCTGGCCGTGGCGTCTATCTCCTCAAGTTCGATAACTCCTACTCCCTCTGGAGGTCCAAAGCAGTTTACTACAGAGTCTACTACACTAGATAAGCCAGGAGGCAGATGGAGGAGTGTACAGGCCAGACCCGAGTGGAGACACTGAGGATGATTGTCACTGACCCCTCAAGATGATGGAAGAGGCGCGGAGACTGTTTGTATCCCGCTTTGGGACGGGCCTCTCTTCCCGTTTGTCTGGATTGAGGAAGAAAAATGAAATTTGTCTACCACCTTCCTGCTCCTGTGTTTGTGAAAGTCGCGCATCTGTTTCCGAGCGACCGCCCGCTGTCCTGCCACAGTCATCCTCCCTTCCTGGTTCTGCCTTCGTTCTTTTCTGCACTTCTTTTTCTTCTCCGCTTATGTTTGCTAGCTGGTTAATGGTTTGTGAACTGCACTAAGTGCAGTTAATCATTAACGAGGAAACATCTGCCTCTCATCCTGTTACCCTCAGCCCCTCCGAGGAGCGGCCTGTGCAGCCCCTCGGAGCCGTGAATAATAAAGTGAAAGAAACCGCATCAGCGAAAGCCTGTGTGAGGATCTTAAAGGGACGGCGCCATTTTTGGGCACACACATAGGGAAAAGAGCTCGGTGTCGATTTGTAAAACAGCATCTTTGCATGTGGGAGATATTTTATGAAAGTATGGGTTATAGAAATTTTGTGTGTGGGAGGGGGGATGCTTACCAGTGCTGCTAAAGGGTTTAAGCTGGTGTTTGTGGGTGGGTGTAGGAGTGAGTGTGTATCTGCGGCCCATAAAGAATACACCACAAAACTGTATAGTTCTGGTTATTTGAGAAGAATAGTCTATTTAACACTGACCTGGGACAAGACAAGGATTTGTTGCAGTATTAGGTTGCCAAGTGTTCAAGGTACTAACTCTGGGTTTGGTCAGATAGTCATCTTGATGCTCATTACATATTATGGCTCAAAGCAAAATATACTTAATTATTCACTTTGAATTGTGGTGTGCTGATGATGTCAGTAGGGCTTATTGAAATTGATATTGGATCAGCTGACGCAATTATTTCCCCCCATTATGTCTGGATTAAACATTTAAAATGAGCACAGCAGAATAAGGTTTAAATGGCATTTTGCGAGCAATGTGAACAGATACATTGATTCCGGAAGGCTGTAAATGGACATATTGAATCTGTATACTTGTATTTTCGTCAGATCTTTCCAATACTCCTCTCTCGCTCTGCATTTGATCGATCTCCCTCCCTCATCTCTGTTGACAACTTTCTGCTGGTCTCGTTTGAACTCAGCATTGCGTGTTAGGCAGGGAAAACCGTCATGGCTGAACGGAAGTCTGTGTTTATCTTCGCACCTTGTTTGGGCTCAATAAACAGGAGGATGCCTTTCGCATCGGTCAGTGTCACACAGTACTTTTTGTGCTGTCTGTCCCTCCCCCTGACTTTTTCAGTTTGGTTCATCCCACCTGTATGACCATCACTTCTCTGCATTACGCTTACTAATGCAGGCAAGCTACATGCAGCGTTAGCACGTTACTAAGAACAAAAACCTGTTTGGCCTCTCCTAAGCGTTAAGTTTACTTGTTCCTTTCACACTAAAGCAGCTCACTGACTGTCACCTTCATTTCCTTTAACTTGAGCCCCTTTTAACCTGCGCCGTATGCTTTCTGGGTGAACTTCTAGCTACATGCTGCCGCCATTTCCGCACTTTCTGCCGTAATTCTTGCACTGGTTTGTATGTGATACTTCAGTCCCAGTTGCCGTGGACCTCCCAGGGTGCCGTCTTTACGGCGTAGGACAGGTGTCCGTGTACCGCACATTGCCCCCTGTCACTGTTAACGTTGATGCCAGGCGGTATGGGATGGGCGTCTGTCACCAGGACCGTATCACCAACAGACTGGGCTCTATATGCAAACTGTACTTTTCAAATGTTACGATGGGCAAAGAAGGATTTTGGTTTGTTGGGGTGTAAATCTGTGGGGTGTGTATTTTAATCTTTAATTAAACTTCTGTCTACCTGTAACACTGGACTGGGCTCTAACTCTTTGATAAGTAGCAAATATGTTTGATCTCCTAATTAAACCTGACCTAATGAAACACTATTTGGAGGAAAATCATTCATGAGTAAATGTGACATGCTATCTTTTTCATACAATAATAGTGTCTCTGTTACCCCCAGGAACCTTCTCTAGAATATTAACCTGCCAGATTTGAAAACTGGGATAGTCTTATTTGGATTTAGTTCTGGTTTAAAGATTAACCTGCTTTACAGAGCTTTGTCAAAACCATTAAGAGGCCCAGGAGCGGCATTTGACCTCCAGATTGGTGGTAATGACACACTTTGTTCACAACACCCGAGTGCTCATGTGATGAATGTAAAAAGCTTATGATAAATGGTTGTAAATGTCAAGGTGTTTCAAGGTATTATTACTGGTCTCTTTGGCCTGGAAGGTGTTGAAAGGCTCATGTTTTCACTGCTTTGCTAGCCTGCAAAAAGGAGGCGAGTCATCACCAGCTGTTTTTCTGTACGGTATGTAATGGTGAATTAATATTGTCATAGGCCTCCCTCTCCCAGTTTTCATTGTGAACTAGGGCGTGGCTTTGCTCACATGGCTTTAACGTGCCCGTTGACCTTTTCGCCGGCAGCCCCGTAATTCCGCCGTCCGAACAGTGGGTGTCGCCAAAGAGGCACGAGTGGATGTGGAATCCAGCAGTTTAATACTCTGCGGAAATGGGAGCCGACTCGCCAGAAGCAGGTCGCGTAACCTCGAAGATGGACGTGGAGTTGCACCCTGCTACATCTTTTGTGCTTTATCACGGTCATTTTCGTAGCTCTGTCATGCACATCTATCGCAGGAGTAATTTCACGTGATTCTCTATTGATGGTGCCCATGTTAATTCGAGCTTCCGCTGAACCCGTTTCTCCAGTTTTTCCATCCAGTTTTCCTTAAGGGGTTGATAGAGCTCATTGTTTCTGGAAAGAAAGTTGCGATATTTATAAACCATAAAAACACACACCTGTACACTCACTACTGGTGTTACTACCCTTTTTCAACGACTAACGATAACGCCAACACCTCCCCCCGACGGCAAAAAGTACTTGTCTACCACCGCCCCCCACCCCCCGTTTGAGCACGTACCCCTCGAAAGGGTTATCTTATTTTATCCGTTTATAAAAATAAATCCGGGTATATCACTGTTTTAACAAAAGTAGAATTAAATTAGAAATCCAGTTAAACAATATACACAAGGGCATAACTTTGGGTCGAGTACTGCCGGGGGTTGTTGTCTCCTCTCATTGAATTGTCTGGTTTTGGTTATTGGGGAGGTTATAACCCCCCATAATTTACGCCCCTGCTACATCGTATTAAAATGAAGGCAACGTTGAACTGAGCATATAAAAATCTATTTTAAGTGAATTTATAATAAACTG
>JAODJW010000039.1:18440272-18452581 GCA_026777045.1 Hyperopisus bebe | reverse complement strand
TTTCAGGGGAAAATTCTTGTGCGTACAACAGCAACATACATATAGTGCCTTACAGACCATGCAAGCATATACAATGGCACAAATGCTATGGAAAGGAATTCAGAAAGAGGAAATACAGGAACCTATGAACATCTGAACTTAGATCACATACCATAAGTTAACACTCTGAATGAAACATTTAAAAAAAATTACAACAGCATCAATAACAAGTGAATCAGGAAGTGAATCACCAAGGAGAGAGATCATGTACAGCCTTTAAAGTCATCAGAAAGGGTTTATACTGTATATGGAAAGAGACAAGTAACCAGTGAAGTTTATAGAGGGGGTGAGAGATGTGTGAAAATAAGACTCTAGCAGTTGCCTTCAGGTCTCGAAGGTCTGGAGTAAACCAGTAAGAGGACTGGGAGAAGGGGACAGACCAGTGCTTAATGGGACCGTGGACACCAAGACCATTAGACATAGCCAGGGTATAGGGAGAGAGAATCTGAGAAGGACAGGATAAATTAGTAATATCTGAGAGATAAGCTAGTAAATAAGCAGAAAATGCAAGAGTGTCAATAGAATTTAGGTAAGGATAGGATATGGTAGCAAACCAAAAGTGGGAATGACAAGACAACAATAACAATGACCAATGGGGTAACAGCACAGGCAGGCACCTATATACACAGGTAATGAGTTATAAATGGGAGACTGCTGTGAGTAATTGAGACACTGGGTTGGGAACCATTAGGAGCACATGGGACAGCCAGTGACAATCGCTGGCAAAGCAGGAACATGATGGGACTGGCAGAGACAGATCCTGACAATGCACAAAATGCTGCCGGCGCCCGTTCTGGCCCAATACAGAGAACCATGCCACATCACTCTGATTTCACCATCCTTACACTGGTTGCTGGTGAAACTTAGAGTACATTTTAAAATTTTACTGTTTGTTTTTAAGGTGTTGAATGGGGGAGCACCAGCTTATATCAGTCACCTCATACATCCGTACTGTCCACCGAAAGCCCTGAGGTCATCTGATCAACTGCTGCTCTCTGTACCAACCAGCCGTTTCTGCCCCCACCATTAAATGTTTTAAGTGGAGGTTAAAAACTCATTTATTTGCTGAAGCATTTTAGACAAATGTGATGTGTGTTTTTTTGCAATTATTGTGATTGTAATGTCTGTTTTATTATATTTTACATTTTACTTTATTTCATTTATGTTTTATGTAAGTTGCATTTTCCCCTCTCTTTTTATGTATGTTTTTATTATTGTAAATCACTTTGGTCAGTCACTGATTATTTTTAACAGTGTTATATAAATAAAATGACTTGACTTGAACTAACAATCCCCAGTCGTAAGTAACAACCACTTTTATAAAGCCAATACATCAAAATGTATCAGGAAAAACATGTTTTTGCTTATTACAGCACCCCCCAGGGGTCAAATGACACGAAATTTGGTCCTCATATGGTGACACATCCTGAGTGAAGCCTTTGACGCCAGTTTTGTTTGGCAATGACACACAAACGGCTTTGATACCCCTAAGGCTTGGTATGACGATTATCACTGACAAATTTGGTGAAGATCAGTCAAAACTTGTGGCCTGTGGAAAATTCTTAAATTTTCAATAAAATCCAATATGGCGGCTGCATCAATTAGGAGGACATAAAAATTCCCATGGATCCGCCTGGGGACATCCCACGGTATTAGAAGATGCAAGATATATATATTTTAAATGCAAATCGATAACATTATTAGCCAAAACGCATTTTTGCTTATTGCAGCGTCCCCCTAGTGGTGGAATTATACCATTATTGTTTGGCTTCCTCAAAATTGACGGCTCAAAAGTTACAAGCAAAAATGTACCTTAAATCTGGCCTAATGGTGGCGCTATAGGGATGGATAGATTGATCTCAGATTTGGTGACTGAATACACTGGACTGTCCCCTATCAATGCCAACTAAAAAAAACTATACTAAGCGAATTTATGGGCTGCCCTAGGCTCCCATGTCAGAAAGTATAATAATAATAATAATAAAAAATATCTAACGATTACAGTAGGTGCCTCGTGCTTGGCCCCTAATAAAACCATAATAAACCAATGATGTGCAATTAGAAAACAGATATCCGCAGCGATAGGATGCGTTCTGGCGTGTTATGGCTGCGTGTGGGAGTGGCCCGTCGGGAAGAGGTGCTGCGGTGTCTGCTGGCTTTTACATTTCTCATCGTTACTTAGAAAATCATTTAAAAGTGATGCATATTTCACCTGTAATCAGTAATAAAGATGTAATGAGATAAGCTGTAAAGCAGGTTTGTGTAGGCCTATAACTTCCCAGTATACTCGATCCGCTCCTTTCCAGATATTTTAATAACAAAACGTGAGTACATGCATTCCGGTTCGTGTTTTCCTTGGAGGAGTGCCGCTGGGGTCAGGTAACTCAGGGATTCCAACTCCGGATCCCGGCCACAGGTGGCGGTATATGCGTTCCGGGTTTTCCGCGCACCGCCCGCACTTTTCCACCGGCACTTCTACTTCCCAGCTTCTATACTGTCAGTCGGCTGAATTCGACCAGCGCTGGGAAGCACTAATCCGCGCATCTTCCACGCACAATGGCGGCATCTTTATTTTCTGCGGATCCGCAACTTTTTCAAGTAATGAAACACTTATTTTCACTTTAAAAGATTATTTTACCTTAGCTACTTTTTCTGTAGTATTTGTAGAAAATGCCTTTCCACCAAAGGACAGTGGCTCCGCGCCTGCTGTGCAGGTTGAATCAGAAGGATAGCAAGTCTCCGGTGCGGGGCGACCTGGACAACGGCAGCCCGGCCGGGGCGACGGGTCACCCTCAAATCCAGAACCCGGTGCTGTTTACGAACCTGGAGGAGGTGTGCTGTCACGCACTCCTCGGCGTGCTACACCAGCTCTCCGACCTGTCGCGGCACGCCGGCTGCATCTTCCTGGAGATCGAGACCGAAGTGCGGCATGTGGCGCGGAGGTCCGGCCAGCTGCGTCTGCGCCTGGAAACGTTAAAGAACACAGTCCGCTCGCAGGATCCCAAGAAGGTCAAAATCCGTAAGTTAAACTAAACTTTCCATTCGCGGCTGGTAAACGCTTCACTTCTACTACATGTTTCAAAGTTTTTCACTTTGATCCAAATAAATCAATGCACTCATAGATAACAGAAACCACAACACAGAGCTCCATTGTACAACTGCTGCTCAATATATCACTGTTTCAGTAGTTTAATACATCAAAACGAACTTTTTAATGCATAACCGCGTTTCTTATAATTTATTGTTTTTGCGGTGATTGAAGTTTGTCTTCCTTTTGCCTTTTATCGGTTTAGATTGATATTCGAGCTCCGTGTTGCACAGGGAAGAGGGATCGGGGCAGTGCGACGAGGGAATCCCCGCGGATTTGATGGATGCTCAGTCCCTCATTGACCATCTGCGTTGGGGAGGGGGGGGGGTTCGGTTCGGCATGCGCCTTGTAAATAAGTACTTGAAGTAACGCTGAACTTTGTGCCCAAAGCTGCACCGTTTGCTCTTCTTTGAGAGGGAAAAAATATTTTGTCTTTGAAATACGTACGAGTGCAATGATTTTAGTGCAGGCAGAGCGTGTTAATTTGTCAAAGGAGGAGCGGATTTGTTTTCGGAGGAGGTCCCACTCCGAGCCCGGTGGTTTTGCCAGCTTTGGGTCTCCCGAAGCATGTCGGATGCCGGCCGCTTCGCATCCACACGCCGTTTCCTTTCCTCTCCTTCCCTTTCCTCCCTCTGCTTTTGTTTTTCCATGATATGTCAACCCCCTTCCCCTGGATGATGCGTGGAATGCTATGCTGGGCGGAAGCAGGACAGGGCAGATCCCGAGGGGCCGGCGATGACCCCCGATGTGGCTGTTTGGCCGGTGCGCGGCTGGCAGGGGAGGGGATGGGATGGAATGGAATGGGGCGAGCCGGTGGGCATGCGCGGCGTGGGGGACACGTTTGGACGCCAGTTCTCTAGCGATACCCATAATGGTGTATAGAATTAGGCTGTAAATTCGTCATTAAATCAATAGTCTACAATAACCCTCTTAAACATTTACAAACATTGCTGCTATTTTGGGTAATTAAGCTTTCAGTTGAATTGAAGTTCTTTTCTCGCCTGTTCCCATTTTTCCGTATGCTTCGTGAGAGGTTTTCCACGTGATGTTTTCATGGTCCCCAGCACGCGTGGACCAGGAGTTTAAGCTTTGTCCTCAAAGCTGTTTAGTTCAAGGAGCAGGATTGTCGGTGGTAAATTTCTCCGGAGCTGTCAGAGAAGCGTCAGATCCGTTTGAATAAAGGTAAGGTCAGGAAAGTACGTGTACTTATTTTTGGGTCCTGAGATGCACCAGCATCCTGTCTAAGGTATCCCTAACTGTTTCCTGGGATGGTTCATTGTCATTCTCTGGTCATAGAAAATACATCAGATGAATACACTAGCGACTAGCGTTAAGGAAATGTCAGTATTCCGTATATACTTATTATATAAATATAAAGACGTCTTTGCCCCGTTCCCTTTGGATTTGAAGCAGCACCAAGAGATGTTACTTGTTAGACAAACTGTACGCGATCATCAGGTGCGCGGGTGGTCACGTAATCAAAAGGTACTCAGGGTGAGTGGGAGGGCGTGTTATTGCACGAGGGAAGGGGATAAATCAGCCAATGATCTCGGAGGTGAGGCAAAGATGGGCATGAGCATTCATAGGAGTTTAGTTCCAAGTCAGAATTTAACACATGACTATTTGTGCATTTATTTGCTTAGGAGCATTGATATGATGCATTAAGTAAAGTTTAAGGTTTGAGAGAAGTTTCCTGTGAACTGATCCTGCTCCTAATGTGTAATTGACAGCTTCTTATGTGTAGGTTATAGTATGTGGGTGGACATACAAATGGCCCATATTGGTGATTGGTGGTGGCGGCAGGCTAACAGCGATGAGACTCTTCCACTCCGATGCTTCTCTAGATTCTCTCGCTCTTATTCTCTTCTGCTCATTCTGGAAGTTTCCAGACTGGATCCCAGTGTGGTGCCTCGCTCACAGCTTTTCAAAGAACCCCCCCCCCCCGGCCACTGAGCACGGCACGAGCGCGGCTAACCCGTTGCAGGTGTGCGAGATTTTCTGTGTAGTCATGCGTTGAGATTCACCTCCCTATACTGTCCCGTTGTCCTCATAAATCATTTTTGACAGCCCCAATGTGTCAATGCATCACTGGTTGATTGCATCTGTAGTTAATTTCTAAAGTAAAAGAAAACATAATTGACGCTTCAGATTTTTCATTTATTGTTTTTAAAGTGAAGTAATTACTCATTGTTGACACAGTGCACAACAATGAAATGTGTCCTTTGCATGTAACCCATTTGTGACATTGTGACGTAGCAGGAGGCAGCTAATTCAGTGCCCAGAGAACAGTGCTTGGGGGTGGTACTTGTCGGTGGTCAGGGTACCTCAGTGGTACCTTGCTGGTTGCAGATTTGAACCAGCGATCCATCCAGCTGTCTTTCAAGCAATTAACAGTGTGCTTCCCCAACCATTACTCCACCACTGCCCCCTTATTGCCAGTGTGTTTATTTTCCCAGGTGATATTTTGAAGCTAGTGCCTGGTGGGAGGCTGTCTGGCCTGAGCTTGCAGTTTTATGTCCTTCACGGTGGACTGAGGCAGTTTATAAATCTGCTTGTAAGCTACCAGTATGCTTCTATTATTTTAACCTAAAATATGACCTGATCTTTGTCAGTCCTGATAGAATATAAAGACGGGTTGATTAAACAGACGACACAACATTAAATATTCTGATTTGTTTTTTTGGATCCAAAAATTCACTGTCCATCCGTCCAGCTTTCTGTCGTTTATCCAGCAGAGACTCACGGTGAATCTGAAGTCCATCCTAGGAGGTGCAGGGCTCAGCTAAGACGGGCTATCGGTCTTGGTCGGGAACAGTATGGTGATAATCTGCTCCATTTACTGGTACTTCAGCAACTTAATGCCAGTGTTCACGAGCCATTCTATAAGGAAAATGCTGCACTGGGATGCTGTCCTGGGACTCTGAGGGGGAAACCCAGTGCTGTCCTAAAACGACATCACTTCCGGTATGACATTTGCTGAAGACTTCCTCAATGATTCAGGATGCTTTCGGAGAGAACATGTTCTGTGGGTACATAAATTGAAAATGCATAGTTTCACATAAATTATTAATGTTACATTTGACAGAAGTGGACATTGGGTCCCAACAAAGGATTTTCATCCCAAAGAGAAGTCTTGGTTTGGGGCCAGTTTGTAGCCATGGGGCTTAGATGGCCAATCGGTGCCTTGTGGTTAATACCAGAAAGTTCTATGGTGGACTCCAGAGTATCCATCCATGCACTGATGCTTAACAGAGAGAGGGTAATGCAGCTTGACTAACTTCATAAATATGCTGCTGTATCTACAAGAGGATTAGAGGAGAAGGAGGCGTCTAGCACTTAGGAATGGCTGAATCAGACCTGATCTGGTTAAGGTTGACCAACAGGTCCTGGGAAGGTCACTGCTATGTCATGTAGTAAAAAAAATAAAAGGATCACCTAATTTTTAAAGCAAAGCCTCTGTGTTTTGGATAAGTAAGTGTTCAATCCCCTCCAAAATATTATGACAGATGATGATCAGGTGACCCCTGTCCCCGAACTAGATAAGCTACTGGAAGATGAATGGATGGTTGGATGGTTGGATGGATGAAAACTCAATCAAAATAATATGAATAGTTTCAAAATTTCTTCCTGTGTATTTTCCTATTTCCTGTTTTCTGAATCAAATTTGATGTGAATTCTTACAAAGAGGGAAATGGATCCAGCAGGATCATCCGTCTGCCCGAAGGCATATTTCTCATGCTGTGAAAAGGAAGTTAATGGACTCCTATGTTTTGTGATCCCAGAAAAGCGGACGGCTAGAGATCTGCGGTTGGTGGAGTGCTGTCATGTGACTGCGGCTAATCTGAGGAATTCCGTAAGCCAGATGCAGTTCCCCAACGTCCAATGAGCAACAGCGGATGGCCTTACTGTTTGTGTATGAAGACGGCAGCGAGTGGGGGGTGAAAATCTTGGGGGGCGGGGGTGTGTGTGTGTGTGTGTGTGTGTGTGTGTGTGTGCACGCAGCTGTATCATAGTGCCCCGAGGAGATGAGAGTCGCCCCCATTCGGGACATGCTGCATTCCTCCGCTTATCCTCCGGAGGTATTTAAAGCACGGCCCTCTTCAGCTAAGGCCCCATCGGCATGGACCATCTCAAATGCACATTTCAGTGAAATATGAGTCATATGCGAGTCAGAACCTGCTGCGAGTCAAAGTTCAAATTGACCTGTTCGTTTCGAAGGTCCCCAAAACCCATCGGTATTTGAGAAGAAAAAAGAACCAAATTTTTGTTGTTGCCGATCCCAGGGCTGCACTTGTTGAACTGGTCCCTCCCGGTCCGGCCTAAATAAACATATTTACATACAACACCCTGCGCCGTACGCCCTCTCTCTGCCCGGAGGCCTCTTTCCAGCCAGAACAGGAGGCCCCGTGTATCTCATTCAAATATTTATGAATCTCTCCCACCTGTTGCTAAAGCTTCGTAAATATTTGCCATGACATTAACATTATTAGACATCCATAAAACTTAATGGCTTACTTCATAAATCTTGATAAACACATTTACAGAAAGACTTCATGAGTGCCGTGATTAATGCTGGTGTTGTGCATCGCGGCGTAAACCTCGCCAAATTTCCCATAATCCTTCATGAAAATTGAAGTGCTGTTGATAAATGGATCGTTAGCACTGAATTTACAAAGTTCTGGAACCAACGTGGCTGCGATATGGCCGTGAGGAGGCTAATCGTAGATTAAAGCGCGATATCGTTCTCCGGCTCCCGACGTCTCCCTCCCACCCAGTTTCACGCGTAGCTTCCCGTTTGGCAACTGCACAAATCTGGGAATGACCTCCTTGCAACTTTCCCAGTTTGTCCTGGGCCCTTAGGAGGTTGGTAGACTTCAAAGGTGCCTCTCAGTCAGGCCACGCAAGTCTAGCGTTTCATAAATGGACTATATGTCAAAAGGATTCGTTTTTCTTTGTTTTTTTTCTCAAATGACCTTTTTTATTTTTAGACAGAGTTCAAAGGGAGGGGGGGGAACCTTAATGTGGCCTTATTCCCGCCCTTTTCCTGATTTCCCTGCCCCTTACTACCTGCTCATCCCAAAGCGATGATATGCAGAATTTTCAGGAACCCACAGGCCGTTAAATATACGCCGGCAAATACTTCACCTTGTGGCAGCTTTGCTGGAGGAAGTATTTCCTCATGCCTCGGCCGCCCGTTCTGCTGCACTCCCCAGCGTATGCAGATTGTAATACCGATTACAATAACACCAGTACACTGAAATGAGATACAAGCCTTTGTATTTTAAATTGTGACGTGTGGTTTTTGTTGGAGCGAGACTGTTAATGGTTGATGTTTTTAACCAGATTGAGCAGTCTTCATCTCATGAAGACAGCCTGTTTGTAAATTTAAGCTTGGGAGATTTATGTGTTACTGTCTTGCCGTGCCTTGAAGCAACCAGCAGTGTAACCATTAAAGAGCAACTGATTAAATAACTGGACTGAATTGCATTCATAAATAACTCATATCGTTATATAACTCAGGCGTTATATCGTTATATAACTCATATGAGACTTGTTTTGGCTCTGACCCAAAGGGGTGGGGTTTGTACTTGATTGGCCAATCACAGTAGAGGGTGGAGCTCCACTTTTTAGTCCACTTGGCAAGGTTGGCATTGTGGTCAGGATTAGGGATCTGATAACCTGCTGCTTGATGGGTGGAGTCAGGGGGCTGTTCTGCATAAAAACCGAGGTGGGGGGGTCCATTTAATCTTTGGGTTTAATCTTAATACACCGAAGCGCCTGCCAAACTCTATAAAAATTGAGCTTTTCAAAGCTTCCCTGCACCAGCATGCATAAAAACAAAACCATGGGAACAGGGCCTATATCTACTGGCGACGTGCCACTCACCTACAGCCAGAAACTTCGTTCGGCAAGGAGAGCAGCCTTGTGGCCCTCACAGCGCTGCAGGAGAACGGCGTCTGCGCCTTGTGGCCCTCACAGCGCTGCAGGAGAACGGCGTCTGCGCCTTGTGGCCCTCACAGCGCTGCAGGAGAACGGCGTCTGCGCCTTGTGGCCCTCACAGCGCTGTTTTGACCTTTACAGTCACTTCACTCCCAGGTGACCAGGGCAGCTCTAGACAAACAGACTTGTTTTAAAGATGGCATCCTCTGATGGTGCCAAGTGGAAAGTTCCTTAGCTTTCCCGTAGGCCACCCATTCTGCTGGAGATTGCATTCCTGCATGCTGAAATGTATACCTGTGTCAACGCAGTGATTTAATTAGCCAGTTATTCTAATTAATAGGAGTGTTTACATACTTTTAGCCTTAAAATGTAATTGGAGGATTTGGACGTGTGTAATGGTTGGATTGTGTGAATATCTGTAATTTATAAAACGTGTCAATGTCTGTGATGTTTGGAGCGCTTGGACTTCTGTGACAGATGTGAATATCTGTAAAGATTATAGTGTTTGGATGCCTGTAACTGATGGAGCATGTTAATGTCTTTAAGAAATGGAGCCTTTGAACACCTGTAATGGATGGGATGTTTGAATATCTGAAATGAATTTAACCTTTGGTCATCTGTAACAGCTGAAGCATAATCTGCTTGGTAGAGTCCCAGTGATAGAATTTGTTTGTTTGAGAGCAGGGTCAGTGTGGAGTAACTGGAGCTAAGGGCCTTGCTCAGGGACCCAGCAGTAAAATCTGCTGATCCAGGGACTTGAACCAGCAACCTTCCGCTTACAAGCATGGGGTCCTAACCTGCTGCAGCAAACGCTGTCTCCGCTGCCACACTGCCCCCAGCACACAAATGTGGAGCCTTTCCGCTGAAGCTGCGGGGAGTGGGGGGGGTGGGGGTAGTGTGCTCTGAGCCTTCACGTCCTTCTCGGAGAGTGGTGAGACTGTGGGGGAGCATGCAGGAGACGTCCCACTTAAACAAACCTCCGGGAGGCCTGCCAGTGCTGCTCCTCTCTGGACGAACAAGGCAACCATTCTCCTTCCCCCGCTCCTGAACCCAGGCCAGGGCCCGTCGCCGTGGGGCGGCGCGAGGCGTGAGAGCGAGGGCCTCGGCGGCCGGGTGTAGTGACCCCTGGGGGGGGGCCGTTGGCTTCGGGGCTCTGTTCTGCTCCATTTCACGTTTGACTTATTAAGCCACAGCGGAGTGATGTGACTGTGTTTTGTAAACTTGGAATCACCAGCCGTCTTTCTGGATAATGATCAAAGACAGATGTGTCATCCAGGGGGGCGAGGCGAGTGGGAACTGTGTGGTAGAAGATGCCTCTTGCTTGTTTTGGTCTTTGCCGCCCCAGTGTAACGTTTCTGAGACGTCTTCTAGCAGTATCCTGGGAAAATTCTCACGGTTTCCGGAGGATTAACCGTGACAACGTCGTGCCTGGGCACGTGGCCGCAGGACTGGATCGGCGGCCCATCCAGAGTCCCAGGCTCGCGGATGTTGTTTGTTCCTGCAGCATAAAACTCGGACCCGTTCAGGTCCCGTCACGCAGCGCACTGAAGGCCCACCATGAAGCTATGGAGAACGTCAAACAGTAGGGCCTTTCGGAGAGGAAACGGCGAACATTTTAAGCTTATTGTGACCTGTGCATGCTGGACAAAGCCGGAGTCAAAGGTCTGGGTCAAAAGCTGGGGGTCAAAGGTCGAGGGCTTTGCCGTGCTGGGAGGTTCAGCCCAGACCCCAGTTTATCAAGCATCGGAGCTTCCTGCACGCTGCTGCCGATGACCTTGGCGTGTTCACCAAGAGTCGCCTTTCCTCTGTTCCTGACAGACATCGTGATGGGTCCCAGTACCGTGAAACATCTCACACACTCATTTTGCCATCAAACAGGCCTTGCGTGCTGTCATTTTCAGATTGGCCATACTAAGCCCGTCTCAAAAACGTAACGTAGTATGGAACTATTTCGTCTTCTACTGTGCAAAAATGTGCTAACTGTTTGATTTCATGCCCCTTAAATTTGAGGGAAAAGTGAGTGTGAAGCAACATAGTTTGGACTCCTGAGGGTTTATGGGTAAATCGGCCTTAAAGACCAAGCAAGAACAGCAACAGTATAACGTAATAACCACAGGTGACCTTCTTGCTTTTCAGAGTTATTTATTCTATACTAAACGGCATCTTGGTTAAATCGAGGTACTGCTAGCTGGGGCTGTAAGAATATCTTAAGGCTCTGGATATGTTTGGATGAGGAAACGTGTTGAGTTGAGCCCAGCGGCTCTCTCCCTCACTTTCATAAAGCGGCCGCACAACATTGTAGTCATCTTTCTCCGGGCGGCCTGTAAAGGGGATGTGGCACACAAGGCATTCAGTGCCAGACAAAGCCGATTGTTTACCTTCCCGCACACATCTGCCGCCGAAACTTTGAATCGAAATGAAGCAGAGTAATAATAATAATAATAACGACAATGTGAGTTTTTATGATGCACGCCGCTTAAGCCATTAGGCCACACAGGCAGCTGCTGTATTCAGAGGGCGCCCACTTAGCAAACCGCAGGCCTGCTTGGGCGTCACCTGTAAGGCGTTTCCAGCGCATTGTGCCGCGGTTCACGTTGAATTTCGCTGATGTAATGCGATCCGGTCACAGTGGCGGCAGCCTCTTGTCAGCAAATTGGCCGTGCGGTCGGGATGCAGCAGTTTTTGTCCGTTTATGGTTTACTGCCTATGTTTATGGTAATTCCATAGTCTTAGCGCATCATCCCAGAGAGACATTGTTACCTGTCACGTCTCCCCGTCGCCCGCATCATGGTCCGGGTGTGACGTCGCCGGCAGCCCCCTCCCAGCACTCGCACCCAAGCCATACCCGTGCCACTCCCAGCCAGACACGCACATAGTGACGACCACAGCTGCCGGAGGGCTTTAAGCTCGGAGGAATCGGGGCGCGGCTTTTTGAAATCGGGGCCAAGCCTAGTAATGCTGGGAATAATGGCGTCTTTGTGAACCTGAAGTGGATGTGATCCGGTGTTGGGGGGGTGGGGTAGGGATTCTGGGTGCTGCAGGTGACCCAGTTGAAGTTAAATGTCCCCTTCTGGAATAATTCTGTGTGGCACCCAAGATGTGACCATCAAAAGAACATCAAAAGACTACAAAAATGCAAAGATTAGGACAGGGGTCTCCAACTCTGGTCCTGGAGAGCTACCGTCCAGTAGGTCTTCTATCCTACCTGGCTTCTGATGAGCCACACCTGTTCTCAGGTAAAT
>JAODJW010000039.1:18428473-18440172 GCA_026777045.1 Hyperopisus bebe | reverse complement strand
GCGGCTCATCAGAAACCCAGTGGGACATAAAACCTACTGGATAGTAGCTCTCCAGGACTGGAGTTGGAGACCCCTGGATTAAGAGCATCTCAAAGGACTGGAAGTATGAAACGTTGACACCCCCCCCCCCAGAACACTGGTTTCAGGGTATTAATACAGGTCAGCAGAGCAGAATTCTGCTGTGCTCCTCCAAATTCCCGACAAGAACACCGTACCAAGCCTCAGTCTTGTAAATACCAGACAGTAAATAATAATCATTCCTCAGCTACCCGTGCCGTGACTTTATCAGGTCTAATTTACTGAAGCCCATGTCTATATTGTATTTTTTTTTGTTCCACAATAATATCTTGTTCCTGATATCACATTACCTTATATTTGCAGACTATGGGATACACTGACACAGCTGGCATGTGGTTGGGGGTGGGGGTGTCTGGACATAGCCATATTGCCTCCATCCTTTTGGTTGTCGGAGCGACATCTGACAGTAACAGCGGTATTCTGCTATTTTGGCTCCCTGTTAACTCTTGATACGGTCTGTTTTGTTCTGAATAAGTTCACACTTAATCTATTTAGCAGATGCATTTATATGAAGCAACACTTTGGAGAAAACAGGGTCAGGCAATCCGACATTACCAGTGACCCCTCCCGCCCAGTAAAATCACTCCTCCCAATCCGAGGCACAGCATCCTAACCCACTGAGCCACACACCACCCTTTATGAATGTTCCGGAAACTTCAGGTTGGGCAATAGGCTCTTGTTTTACGGTTGGGACAATTGAGAGTCTCAGGTATGTGAGTGTGTCTGGCGCTTGTGGGGGGGGGGGGGGGGGGGGTTTTGCAAGGCATGGGTGTTGCAAAGTAGGGATCTGGTTGTCAAAACAATCCGCTGTGTACCAGCAGGGCGGTGCTGGTGAGCGGTGATGAACTCGGGAGAAGCTTGGTAGCTCCGGGTCTTTCATGGACAGCAAGGGTGTGACTGGGTGAACGCAGATGTCACTGGTGTCGCCAGAGCGTACTACAGGCTGACTCAGCCAACAGGAAACCAGACCATGCCCCCCCCCCAACTGAGGCCATAACCCATTATTATTTATCTATGTATTCTACCTCTTTATGCTGCTGTATTTATTGTTACATACAGATTGCACTATACATGTAAACCCCGTGTCCAGCCCCCCAGGTCCTCACTGTCCTGTGGTGTGCACTGTAAACCCTGTCCCCAGCCCCCCGGGTCCTCGTCCTGTGGTTTGCACTGTAAATCCTGTGTCCAGCCCCCCAGGTCCTCACTGTCCTGTGGTCTGCACTGTAAATCCTGTGAATCCCTCCCCCTGTCACCTGCTGTCTGTACACTGCACCGTGGTCCTGGGGGAGCGTTATTTCCTGCCAGTGTATACTGTATATGGATGGTATGACATTATTTAATGCTTTAAATATTATGTGTACCTGTGGTTCTCTCAATTCGGGAATTGTAGTCCACGGAGGCCGAGATGCGGTTGATGTTTTGTCTGAAACACACAAAACTGGTACGTACTCTAAAATTCGTGGGAGAAAGGCAGCACAAGTATAGAAATTGCTGCTTCTGTGTTAGGATGGGAATCAGAGGACTCTTCAAATGAGGGTGAAGGCAGTATATGTGCCGGAGATGGGGAAGGCGGCGCCCTTTCGCTCCCTTCTGCGCCCTCTGTCCTTTTTCTGGGCCCCGCCCTCCGCGTCCCGCTGCCGCCGCCTGCCATGCATTCCACAGGCCGGGGGGAGATGTCAGAAGCAGATGTGGAGTGCGCCCTTCAAAGGGATCCCCACCCCCCTATTCTTATTAGAATCAAACATCTCCTCTCGGCCCCAGAAAGGCGGGCAGATCTGACAGAACCTGTCATTGGGTCCGATTCGGTTGCGGCCTGAATGCAGTATCCAGTGATTTAGCTAGATTAGTCATCTCAGACAGAGGTTAGTTTAGCTCCCGCCCACACAGAGAATTCTCACACCCTCCGAGGAGACGGGAATAATCTGTATGTATGGATATTCCCATCTTCTGAGTTTGGCCACATTTTCCATCGTTTTTTTTTCTTGATCCGCCCGTGGTCGTCCTGGCCCTCTGGAGACGGGACTGTGGGTGAACTGAGTGGAGATTATGGCTGACGGGTTATTTTAGTAGCCCTGTGTGGATCTTCTTGTCAGACAGTCTTTGAAGGAGGGGAAGATATGACAACCAGATGGTTACTCTTAGAGGCGTGAGGGGTAAGCTAGCAGGTATGGTGAGTGTTTCTTCCAAATCCAGCGAAGGTTTTTAGCGTTTTAAAGCATTTGTAGTTCCCTGGTACCTCTTGTATTAAAAAAAGGCCCTGAATAGCCTGTGCTTATGTAAGTTTCATGCCAACTTGTGGCTGAGCCACAGGCGTGTCATTCATGGGGACACATGCCTCACACACACATGTGAGGGTCACCCATAATCCTGCTGGGCATGTCTCAGTAGCGAGATCCCCTGTGGAGCCCAGTTTGTTTGAATACAGTAGTGTTTGGAGAGCGAGCACAACTATAATGCGAACGCGTCTATGTCATAAAAATGAACCTCGGTGGGACCAGTTTCGTTGAGTGTTTGTTCACTGGAATTCAGATAAGGCTATATGCTTAATTTCTCATACCACACTGGGCGTGACAGTGTTTCTGGGAATTTCAGTTACCTGCTTGAGATATCACACCATCTCTAGGAAAGCAAATCTGTAGCTGCCTCTGAAATGTGTCCTTTGATATGTTTAAGATCTCAGTGCTTTTATTGTTTTCAATACGCCCGCCGTTGTGTTTCACATTTCTGTCTGTTACTTGCCACTGCCCGGGGGCCCCCTTACTTGTTAGTCGTACTAATGTGCAGTAATTGCTTTGACAGTGGGGTTAAGGATGAGCTTCGTACCGCCTGATGCTGTACAGTCTGCTGGACATTTTCTTTGTTTCTTTACATGTATTCATTTGGCAGATGCTTTTGCCCAAAGCAGTGTACATTTTGTTGAGAATGCAGGGTCAGCCAGTTCCCAGAGGAGTTCAGGTTAAGGGTCTTACTCAAGGTGAAATCACTCTACCAAGCCTGGGATTTGAACCAGCGACCTTCTGAGCACTGGGGAGGTACAATCCCTTAATATTGTTAAGTTCCGTCTCCAAGTCAAGCACACTGGAAAAATGGGCACCCTATGCCCTCCAGTGTCACATGCCTGAGGTTTAAATACTTCAATATCTGCAACCCCCCCCCCCTTGTACTCACCTCTCAGACTCCTTCCAGTCCCTCTCACCTGCATAACATTTGTTACACGTTCACCCAACGAGCCAGGGTGCGAGCAGGCCGCCGGCTTGGGGAGGGAACCGATTAAAATCTGCTGTGCCGCCCCCCCCCCCCCCCCCCCCACATCCCACACTTGGGAGTAAGAGCAATAAAAGAACTATCTGCAGGGGGGGCGAGATGGTTTAATAGCCCTGAAAATTGGTTCCTTTCCTCAGGGACCAGTTGCCTCCCCCCCACCCTACCTCCCCCAAAGATGAGGCACGCCTCTGTCCTTTGACTCAGTGCGGGTAATTTGACACTAGGCGTGAAGTCAGTTGGGATCTGAGCCCTCTGGGAAGTCATCGTCTGCCGCTCATAAATAAAGCAGTGGGGGAGGAGGGGCACTGGACATCATTCGTCACGTTGTGGTGTGACCCCTGCACGAATGAAACTGCACCCAAAACCCACCAAAATATATGGCTGTCTGCTGCTGTGTTAGCATCGGCGTGTTAGCATGTGGGTGTTAGCGTCTCTGTGTTAGCATCACTGTGTTAGAGCCAAAGTCTTTTTCCTATGAATCACGAACATCCCGACCACAGGAAGCTCCTGACACTCCTTAGCCCCCTATCACAGCCGAATGCCTGTTTCCTGTTCCCCTCGGCCTGGGAGACGACTTGTACAGAGGCCATCTCAGGCTGTCTGACAGGACGGTTTTTCTCCATCATGCACACGAGGGCCAATCCCCACCTGTGATGACAGCTTCCTTTTTTCTCTGTGAGCCTGTCATCCACCTGGAGGTGATGGAGGACGGACGCTGAGGTCTAGCTTGTTAATAATGGGAGTTTGTTGGTTTTCTGACATGAGGGTGAGAGAACACGAATGGAGCGAGCAATGCGTGTTGGAAGACGAGGAAGCCGTTGTGCCGCAAGGCCACATCTACCTTCTTAGGAGCCCTAGGCAAAGCTTTAGCTGGAAGGCCCCTATACCAAGAAAATCGATGAGTGAATCTCAATACCAAGAAGGTAAAGATCATACTTCTGGTCTTTGCATGACCGGTCTTGCTACCTTGCCTTCCAAGAACAAACTTCGGGTGCAATGAATCAAGGGATTGGTCTTGTTTGGTGAGGGTGCAACCGACAAACCCTTGATATTTGGGGTGGAGCAAGAGCAACATCTGGAGATTTTTACTGTTCTCTGTACATGTGTTCTTAGTATTGGAACTGGTCTTCGGGAATGGAAGATGCCATAAAATGGGTACAACAACAAACAAGTACGGTCTAGTACGCATATTGAGATTCAGCCTATGATCATGTCACGTAATTCAGGGGCCCTACGCAACTCCCTATTTTGCCTATAGCTAGAGCGGGTCATGTTTCTGTCTGCACATAAACATTTAAATTTTATGTATTTAATTTTTTTTTCATGACTTTGCCTGGGCCCCCTAGCGCCAGTTGGACCCCGGGCAGCTGCCTTTTTTTTTGCCTATGTCTGGATCCGGCCCTACTTGGCTCTGCGTGTGGGCCACGCAAAGGGCTTACAGTAAACAGTCGTTAACAAAATAACGGTGTTCTAATTGGTCTGTGAAAGGGGCCTGGACTGAGTAAACAGAACAGCTGACCCTGAAAGACGAGCGAGCCTCGGGGTGTTATAGCGGGGCGCTGGGGGTGGGGGGTGCGTGGCGGTGAAACCGCAGCTCATTGCTGTCTTATGCTACTCTGCTTAATGTTCATTTTTTAACATTTATTCATCAAATGACTAGTTATGGTCACAAAATCAAAGGAATGACATTTTATCAAATTAGAATTTAGGAAAAAAAACAAACTATGCAAAACTGAAGTGTAGTTTTTCATATTTTATCAGTACAGACAGTACAGGCTTTTTTGGACTTCTAAAATGTAACCAACACTGAATTTGTATAAATCTGATAAAAGCTGATGCATAAAATCAATTAATGAAAGATTTTGTTTTCAGAGCCTTCCTAAGATTTCTCAGCTGTCTTTCAGTAAGCCTTTGCAAAAAAAGTTTACTTTCGAAAGCAATCCGTTTTCATCAGTAAAATGCGTATGTTTAACATTTTCTCCATGATTATTATATAAATTATTAATAAGCACGATGCAATGTAAACCGCAGTAACTCCGAACAGTAATAAAACACATGGAAACTTTAAATCGTGTGTTTTTGTTAATTGTTGTTTACACTAGCGTAAATTCACTAAAATTAAAAGTCATTTAACTTGCAATTGGCTATCTAAATACGTTTCACGGAGGGTATTACTCTGTCTGTGTATTAATATATACCTCTGTGTTCGCGTGTCTGTGTGATATTTCTATGTGATCATATGTATATAACAAAATGAACTGGATAAAACAAGATACAACAAAAAAGAAGAGCATATACTGTACTAAACACATATAAGCACATTTATCAAATTAATTTGTAATTTGTAAAGTAAGAAAATAAATGAATCCAAACAATGTGTCCTGCCCTGATCGTCCGTTTCTTCCGTGTGTCAGGGGCCCCTCCTTAACCCCGTGTGGAATCCCAGTGTGATCAGCTGTTTCTGGTTCTTGTCATTAGTCCTCTGTATTTTGATTCAGTTTGTTTCCCCAGTCCGGTCATTGTATTGTCCATCTGCGTTTTGCCTGCCTTACCTGTAATTAAACACGTATTCCCCGATACCCTGACTGCGCCTTTGTCTCCGTTCCGATCCCCGCTCGGCCCAATAGTATTATTATAATTAAACGTATTAATGGTTTATTATTAATATTAAAATAATGAATAAGAAATCTTCGTTTTAAAATGCATTTTATTATATAATAATAATTACTGTTACTGTCTATCATTGTCTAAAAGTATTTTTACTGTCTAAGTATATGTATTCAGTTAGTGTAAACATGCACGGTGCTATCACAGCTAATGCGAGGCTGAGACTGAAGCTTTACCCTATGTTTCCGCTGAGAGACGTGCCACGTGACTCATTTCCCGGCGCGTACAAGTTATCTTAGGTCGGCGTTCAAGGTTTGACTTCTGAGATTCAGATAGAGCTCTAGGTAAATTTTCGAACTGGTTGGTTCGACTTTTAAGAAATTCGACTTCTAATGAGTTCGAGAACTGAGGTACCACTGTATATATATATGTATATATGTGTGTGTGTGTGTGTGTGTGTGTGTGTGTGTGTGTGTGTGTGATATGTGTGTGTTCACGTGTCCTCGCCTGATTTTGCCTATTCAGGAATGCCTTTACGGTATATATTTAATCCCACGGTCGTATCGCACTCCGCGGATGCCGAGGCTCTGCAGGCGGGATGTGCGGCTCACTGTCAGCCCGGGGCTCAGGAACGCCACCATCAGACCCCAGCTTGGGGGATCATGTGTCCGTGAGCTGGGCTCGGGGGGCTTCGTGTGAGCCTGAGCTCGTTTCGTGTAGGTGGATGTTTTGAGGGGAGGGTGGCTGGTGCTGGGGGCGGCATGAGCCGGGATCCGCGGTTTGGGGATCCCCTATCTCCATGACACAGGACTCATTTACTGCTCTCGTTTCATGCTTTTATGTTTGAATTCTGTCTCTCTCTGCCATTGAACTGCACCACCTCTCATATTCACACAGTTTCCCCCCCCCCCCACCCCCCCAAGGGTGCTTTGATGCTTCCCTAACACCATTAAATGGAGACCAAAGGTGATCCTTCCAGCGGGGGTCTGGCAAGCCGAATATTACGCTTTTAATGGGAGCCGTTTCCAATTAGCCCACACTTTGTCCTCTGTTAAAGGAATATTCGAGAAGCTCATTGTAGTCAGTTCATCCTACTCTTAAATAGCACCCTCCCCTTCCAAGCGCTTGACAAAAGATACAGCAAAACCATCACCAGCGGCTTTAAAACAACTGAATTAAGTATGCCCCCGCAGATACATAACACATCCGTAAATGATGTACCAGGGGCTACACCTAACGAATGAGAGGGGAATGAAACCTAACGCACATTAGGTATCGGAGACGCCAGCCCGAGATAATTTAAGGATTTCGTTGCTTTGTAAATAGAGGATCGGCATAAATCCTTCCTCCGATATTCTCTCCATCCATCCATGACTTGTAATATGCTGAGTTTGTGTATTTATGTAGGTAGATAATCATATAAATAATATGGCACCATCCCCCGCGTGGAGGGACAGGGCGGTGTCATATGTAATCGGGACCCATTTTAGGTTTTTATTCCTTTTTAAACCACGCGGTTTCTTCAACACGGTCCTTTAGCACATACTATTTATAGGGTTGCGGTAATTTTAACACGATTGCTCCCTAAATGATTAATTTTATCACTAATTTTACAATGACTTGAAAATCACCTTAAACATGTTAAACCTTAATGAATATTCACATACGCCTTCTTCAGTATTTGATAATAGAACCAATGCAGAGACGGGAAAGAATAGCGTTAAAATAATCCAGTATATTCTTGATAGCCGCCGAGCTGAAAAGTGAATGCGACGTAAATGTATTAATTGCGGAAATCATCCCATTACAAAAGCATCCATAATGATAATAATAATCATTTCAGATAGCACAGATGCCTCAGCATTGTTTCTTAATGCAATTAAACCTAATTCAATAATTGTATAATGGACTATATATGCAATGAAATGTATTTTTATCTGCGTAAATATGCTCTCGATTGTCTCGGAACTACTGCAGTATTACTTGCATCTGTACTTTAGGGGAATTGTAACGTCTGATTTACTATTTTTCCTTCTGCACTGTTGCACTAACGTCTATTTGGGAATTATTCCTTTGGTACGGTTTTCCTTGTACTGGGAGTCAGCGCTCCCGATGCACTTGTTGCACGTGGCCAGTAAAACATCTTGAATCTCGTCTTGCAAGCAAAAGTAGCGTTTACCTTTTTAGCCTTTGGGGAGCGTGTGCCTAATATAGTAGGGAAATATAAAATTATGGCTCTTTTTTCCCCTCCAGTCATCTGGTTTCACGGTACAGCGAGGGGTCGTTTTCGTTGCCGGTTTTATCCCCGGCGAGGGTCGCTACGTCGCTTCTCCTGTCCGCTAATCATTGCAGAAGCATTTGCTTCCCACACCGTTTTTAAGCCTATGTGCTGTGCATCTTAATTATTTTCTAAGGCTTGAACTATATTTTTTATATAGCACCCGCATATAAATTGTTTCTTTGTATTTTTCCCACTTGCCTTCCGCTATGCTTTATGTATTGACGTCTGTTTATGTTTGTACGCGTGTTTTTTTTTTTTTTTTTTTTTTTTTTTTTTTTTTTTTTTTACAGATTAATGCATTTTAATGATTTTATTGACTCTTTTCCCTTCTTCTTTCTGGCCGACAGTTTGCCTAAAAATGTAACGGGTGCTGGTCGGATAATGAGAGTTAGCCCCCAGAGGCACCCCTGACAAAGAATCTGCCCCCAGCGCCTTCTCAGAGACTCCCAGCTTCTGCCTCCAGTGGGGTAATTGGCTCAAAGAGGCCCAGCCCTGCTGGGGAGGGGATTCGGCGGTGTGCGGACCGCCTGCCTGCTCGGGTGCATTAACCGCAGACGGACCCTGAAAGGCTCTGAGCTTTGAAAGCAGGAGAATGCCTCTTTTTCCAGAAGGCCCATTTAAACCCCTCGTATAAATACAATCCTGCTTCCAAAGGGCCGAAACTTCCTTTTTGAATTGCACAGAACCAAAGGCTTCCTGTTTATCGCGAGTCGTCTATCTGGTATGTGCCAAGGCGGAACAAAACGCCTTTTATTTTCCCTCCCATTTTTTTGTTTCTACTGGGTTAGCCACATATTTAGACACTGCCTCCCATCTCAAGGGCTTTGCGGTGTTTAGCGCGGAGCTGGCCTTGCACTTTACGGCCGCTTTTACAAGCCGGGGTGCTGAAAGAAAAACAATATCAACGCTAAATTTGTCAGCCGTGCCTCGGGGGATGGAATAGGGTCACGGGTAAAGGCGGGGCCACTCACAGATTAAGGGGCCTTTTAAATCTGCATTGCTTTAACTTATTTTTACTTTGACTTGTCTAATGATGTTCGGTTGAATCGCCGAACGCTGCTAGAAGCAGAGGCTCTTTTATCGGCTTCCACTCGAGATCCGTCCACTATCGCGGCCTGTGTGATTTTTTTTTTATTTTTTATTTTTCCCGAAACCAGGAGCGAACAGCCTCTCGACCATTGAAAGAGAACTTAAGGCACTGCAGTAAACGGCGGAGCTTATAAATTAAAGTGCTATTAATTGTCTCGAGGTCGTGGGCCGAGCTGACCGGGGAGGTCAAAGCACTCTGCTTCAGAGCGTAACTCTGGCAGCAGAGGATTGTGGGTCAGGGGATGGAGTGGCCGGGAACTGATATGGAGTAATCTACCAAACCTGCCTGTTTAGCCATTTTGCGTGTGCTATTTTTTCTGGGGTACAGGTTGGGAAAAAAAAATGAATTATTAATGCTTCGTATTTTTAGTCTCTTTAACCTATTTGCGGTTATGGCTGGAGACTGGCCCAGTGTCTGTGGAATTGAGTCACGTGACGTCGTGATCTGGGTTACGCCGTGCCAGTGTGTCTGGCTGAGCTCTCGCGGTGTGGAGCTTCTCCCGTTTCCCTGTCCCGGCCGGGTTCAAGGATACACGCCTCCCTGCGAGTACGGCCGGCTCCTGGGTGTGCGGAGGTTCGGCGTGTGCAGGCTCACAGCCCGTCACGTGCTCAGGGCTCCGGGTGTCACCAAGCGTCCCCACCTAAGCCCTGCCTTTCACGGCGGTCCGCCTCGTCTTCTCTCCGCTCTCTGTTTCTGCCAGAGGAAGAAAATGAGGAGGGAGGACAGGTGGAGCGAGGAAGGATGGGGGGGGGGGGGGACGGCAGGGTCACTCTGAGGGCCCGGAAAAGCGAGCTGAGTTGACACAGCCGTCCCCTGGAGCTGAGGAACCCGCCCTTGCCACACCCCCCCAGGAGGCTCATTTGTAAGGCAGATTCAGCCTGGTCACAGACGGCGGGGGCAACACGGAACATTTGTCAGCAGAAATAAGGGCTGATTCAATACATCACCTGCTGGGGGCGGGACGATGAGTTCAGCTTGATTGACAGGTGTTGGGGTGGGGGGCGGGCCCGAAGTCCCTTCCCACCCAGGCTGATTGGGTCAAAGACAAGATCCGACGCATCCTGGGAGGGGCATGGGGGGCGGGTGGCAGTGACCCAGAATTCGGCAGCCGGCTAAGCTTGCCATACCTTCAGATGGGTGGCCCTCTGTCCGATTCGCACCATGGGCCAACGCCTGGGTGCCTCTTATATACAGGCTGTGCTCCGGGGGCCCGGGATCCCCAACGCTGCCCCCACCCGTCGCCAGGGCAGCAAATGGGCACGCCCCTCCCAGTAAGAAGTTTTTCAGAGAGCTGAGGGCTTTCAGGGGAACTGTTCGGTCGATCCATTCTGTTTATAGCCATCTTTGTTAAATAAATGAATGAATAAATAAATAAATAAAACAATAGCAAAACGCACGGAAAGAAATTCATACATCTGTCATCCATTTTCACCTGTAACTGTTTATCTAGTACAGTGTAGTAGTCAGCAGAAAGAAATATGTAAAAAATAAAACAAAAAATCTAAAATAAGTGCAGTATCACTGGTCATTGGACCTAGATTCCTGAACTGATGGTGGACAGGAACTTTCTCTGAATGGTCTGCAGTGGAAACATTTCAATTATTTATGGCGAAGAGTGCTCTGGATATCGCTGGTGATTTTTTTTTTTCCCGGCAACTACAGAATGCTCAGTCCTAAATGATGGCTACGTTGGACGCTCACGGATCTGCGCAGATTCAGGCTGTCGGGTTTACAAGGGGGTAGAGGTGTGAGGTGAGCCCATTGCCGGGGAAGATGCTCTCGCCGCAGCGGCCGGCTGACCCATGGCTCAGAGAGATCGCAACGCCATGCCTGGCTTTCCGAGACATAGCAGGCCGCAGGGTTCTGTTCAACGTCTCCCGACTGGAACCGAAGTAAAAGGCGGGGGGGTGGAATGGGCTCCGCAGAGAGGACAGGCCGCTTCGTTTGGCACCAGGCTCCTCCCACGGAACACCCTGGGAGAAGGAGTTGGGATCAGATCGTATGGCGCCCCCAGGTGGCCACCACCAAAAAATTTGACCTGCATGAGGAAAACGGACCTAGGAGAAGGCAGCGCTGGCATGACACAAAGACGTCTGGGGCGAGTCAGGTGACACGGAAATGAGTGACGGTGAAGCGGCAGTGGAACGCGGCTGGAGAGCCCCCCCCCCCCGGGTTCTCTGGGGTGCCGCTGTTCCCGTAGCTGCACCAGGCAGCCGCTAACGTGTCCGGATTGAGTCGTCTTCCGTGACACCTCCACGGTAATGGACCCGCCGGGTGGTTACCATGGTAACACGAGCAACTGACGGTATGGAATAGCACACGATCCATTAGGGAGACGGGGTTTTGGGGGCTGGGGGGGGGGAGGGTTTGGCTGGTTAT
>JAODJW010000039.1:18411088-18428373 GCA_026777045.1 Hyperopisus bebe | reverse complement strand
AGGTGCTATGAGGTTAACAGCCAGTGCTTCCGTGGTGCTCTCTCCATTGAGCGCCACTGGGACATACCAGCCAATTTTATATATAAACACTCTGACCTACATCTCAAATCGCTACATATATGTGTATATTCAACATAACAATCCGCCATCCAGCATCATGCATGAATCCAGGCCAACGTGCAACAACATTTGTCAAAACCATGTTGGCGTTATAGATGAGTTGCACACTGATGGAATGGAACTTCATTCTCTGATGGTGCTTTAAAGTTGTCATTATAATGCATTAAACTGCATTCGTAAAATATTATAAACATGCCTATAATTATTTATAAAAAGTCATAATACTCCTTTAAGTCCTGTAAGTTGTGTCGCCTTGGATTGGACGTGTTTGTCCAGCATATGCCACAGATGCTTGATCAGATGGAGATCTAAGGAATTTGAAAGCCAAATCAATACTTTGATCTTTGTCGTGTTCCTCAAACCATTCCCGAACAATCTCTGCAGTGTGGCAGGGTGCATTATCTTGCTGAAATTGGTCACTGCCATTGGGGAATACCATTGCCATAAAGGGGTGAACTTGGTCTGCAACAACGTTTAGGTAGGTGGTACGTGTCGAAGTAACATCCGCATAAAGGTCAAGACCCAAGGTTTCCCAGCAGTATATTGCCCAGAGCATCACACTGCCTTCATTTCATAGAGCATCCTGGTTCCATCTCCTCCCCAGGTAAACAACACACACACACACACACACACACACACACGTCCACATGATGCATCAGAAAACATGACCCATCAGACTAGGCCACCTTTCATTGTTCCATGGTCCAGGACGGACACTCATGTGCCCATTGTTCCGCTTTTGCCAATAGACAGGGGTCAGCTGACTAATCTGCAGTAACACAGCCCATTATGCAGCAAGTTGCTATGCACTGTGTGTCCTGACACCTTTCTATCACAGCCAGCATTAACTTTTTCAGCAATCTGTACTACAGTAGCTCTCTTGTGGGACTGGACCAGACGGGCTAGCCTTCGCTCCCCATGTGCATCAATGAGCTTTGGGCTGTTTGCTTCGTAAGTAAACTATCCAGACTGATCGGGATGACGGTCTTAATGTATGAGTCTCTCAAAGCGAACAATGGTGGTAGATTACAGACAGGTGGCGAAAGCAGCTTGATATGGGGAGAATTTGAAAATGCTGGTAAATGATTGTTAGTTGCTTGGGTATAATTGGTTAGATATATCGTTTTTCAGATTCAACCGAGTGATTTCAATTTTGAGGACGTCATTGCACTACGTCTTCACTCCTGCAGATGTCACTGTTTGCTTGTTTGAAAGCAAGTGAACTGCCTGCGCTGGAAAGGCTGTAGGTGATTCCATTATTGCTGTTATTAAGACGTGTGTTAGTCCTGAGTGTTTGTGGAGCACAGCAAAGTTTTAAAGAATGCCTAGATTTTATATTCCCTATTGCATTAAAATGTGTCATAGTGGTTTTAGCTACCATAGTGGTGTGTGATTTGAAAGGAATAGCCATGATCTGTTTGATTGGCATAATAGATCTGCATGCAGCTGTGTTTGCTGTTTGGCTCATACGTGCAATGAAATGCATTTTTTGTTAAATACATATGCACATTCACGGATGAGCCAGTATTCATAGGCATCACTCCTAAGATTGATGATGATTTCTGTTGGAACATACTCTTTGACAGGTGGAGAAATAGGGTTCTAAATGTAAACCATGCTTGAAGCACATTATGGACAGTTTGCAATCACTCTCGGGTTTAAAAATAGCAGCCACATTGATAACCCTGGAATGGAATTTCTAGACACTTAGCTATTTCCTGCTCTAAGGGGCTTTATGAATATGGTCACATTTCCTATGGATTTTTCTGGTGCGTGGCCAGTGACTGCATAATCACTAAGCTTATAAGGGTCAGTGAAGCTGACCGCGTGTCAGAAACTGAAGCAGGCAGACTGAGCTGAAGATGAAGTTCTGTGCTGTCTTCTCTCAGAGGTGTGGTCAGGCCTCAAGGGTTTTTCTCAGACCGCTGCAGGTTATGGGGTGTGAAACTGCATTCAACAAGCAGATTTACTGTGTTTGTCATTTATACATACATGACACATTGATATTTAAGGTATTATATTTATATTTAAACCTACTGCATATTTAAAACACTTGCATTTTTTAAAATAGTAAATGTAAAAACAACTTTACCTCTTGCACCAGATTTCACGTGCCAAGACATTTTGTTACTTGGCTGAATTATTTTATTAGTTCTGCTGCAAGTCTTGCTAAATTCAGGTTGCTGGCCAACTACTGAAATTTTGTATCATGTCGTCATCACATTATTGCAACTTTAACACCATTTACACCAAAAATGAAGTCATAAATGTACAATTATCACCCGTCTGCTTTCACTTTGTGGATAAAAGACCAAATTAAGACCATTGAGGTCTGTGATTTGCCTGGGTAAATATAGGTATAGACTCTCTAAGAATGCTCAGCAAAACTACTGTTGTGTAGAATTTTCTGTTTACTTGCTTGGGAAGATTCCAGAATGTTCTGACCAAGTTGTCATGCGTTTATGTTGAACACCACACCTCTCCTCTCTATTGGTCAGAGCTTCAGCGCCCACCTCTCTTTGACCCAAAGGAATCTACTAGACCTGCTGTCTGGATTGGCTGTTACATAACACAGCCCTCCTCGCTGAATCCCTCCCACACTGCAAAGAGACCCAGGAGCATTTCAAGCAGTTACCTCCCCCAGAGCTGCACTCTCTGTAGCGATTGGTCGTCCTTTCACAGAAAATGCACCAAAGGCTGTGTTCTATTAAATATCAGTTTGTTGGTGTTTTTAAAAGACTGCAAAGCTGTATGTGGCTGCTGCCCTCTCAGCTCTACTACAGAGTGTCTCTCTCTCTCTCTCTCTCTCTCTCTCTCGCTCTCTCACACACACACACGTTGGTCTTTCTATCTAGATTGGGACCTTCCATTCATTTCTATGAGAAAAACCCTAATCCAAATCATGACAGCCTTAACCCCTGCCCATCCCTAACCTTAACCATAAGTAACCAATCAAAATAAAAGCATTTTCACTTTTTTGATTGCATTCACAGATTTTTTTTTAATAAAATTGAGGTTATCCCGATTTTTATTTTTTTGATGGCAATCACAGATTTTTGAGGGGACCTGAAAACATCAAAACAACAGGTTTTTATGACATTGTGCGCGACATTTGATCCACACACACACACAATTACCTTGTGTGTACAGACAGAGAAATCACACTAACTGCTACAAACATAAAAATATACACTCATAAGCACCTCCCACTGCCTTTGCCTTATTCAGAAACACACAGAGGTGTATCTTACTTCCATGAACAGTTAAACATAGAAAACAAACATATAGGAATCCTACAATTCCATCTGAAGATCCATCTTGTCAGATTCTCTTGCCTTACTGTCCTACCTGACAGGACATTGGTTTAGATATCAGGGATATTGACCAGGCCTGGGCAAATCTTTAATGATTATTTTCTCGTCCCATGAGATGGTACAGAAATAGACTTGTTAGATTTTACTACGCATTTATTGTAAATTCACAAAAAGATTTGTGAGAAAATCGATTAGTTTTCTTGGAATTGAGCAGCTTTAATTATATTTTACTAATCGGTTGGGCCAGCAAATACAGCAGACTGCGGCCCAGGTCTGACCTTGCTGATCTCACTTGTTTACCTGGGAATGGAGCAGTATGGGTAACCTTAGTTCCTGGCATTCATGTAGATCTCATTTTGACATATATCACCTACCTAAACATTGTTGCAGACTGACCACATCCCTTCTGCGATGATAGTGGTTTCTTTCAGCAGGATAATGTACTCTGTCACACTGCAAAGATTGTCCAGGAATGGTTTGAGGAACATGACAAAGAGTTGATTTGGCCTCAAAATCCCAAAGATCAGCATCCGATCTAGCATCTGTAGGATGTGCTGGACAAACAAACCCAATCGAAGGAGGTCCCACCTGGCAGCTTACAGGACGCAAAGGATCTGCTGCTAACGTCTTAGTTACCACAGGAGACCTTCAGAGCTCTTGTGGAGTCCAGATACCACCGGACACCTTGAGAGGTCTTGTGGAGTCCATGACTCCCCAGGTAAGAGAGGTGGACCTGCACAACCATCGTGGCGTTGAAGGTGAGCCCAGGTGGTCCTCAGCCCACCCATACAGCGTCCACAGTGAGCGATACAACACGATAAAGCGATTGTGTCTGACAGGTATGTGTGTGCATGATTAGAGCAATCAGAGCGAAAAGGCAGTTTAGAGGCAAATCGATTTTTCTCTCTGTTTCTTTGGTCTTAATAATACGGGTCATTTAAAAACTGATCTGAAAAAAAAATATATATGTGGTCGAGTCTGTACTGTGATTTTGTTGCCAAGTGAATTATTAGGGGACTGGCCCAAACATGCTATGATTTCTGGCTCTGCTGTGGCTACACAGCACCAGGTAAGTGGTTTTAATGTTATGGCTGATGCTGGAGCTTTGGGGGAGGGTTGGGTTGGTCAGTAAAAAAAAAAAAAAGGTATATTTTCAAGCCACGCCTTTTTTCCCGACCCCAGGCGTACATGCCTTCTGATCACACCCAGAAAAAAACCTACCAACCCCCCCCCCCCCCAGGTAGACAAGTCTTACCACCAGCTCCCCACTCTCACCCACCTACCCCCCTCAGCAAGTTTGACCAGTCTGTGACATTTTGGACAAAGCCTGATCCAGTTGGAAACCCCTAGGGGAAATTCTCTGGTGTGTGTGTGTGTGTGGGGGGGGGGTGTGGTTTCAGGGGGCCTAATGATGCATCAGGATGCTCAGGATGCCCTTCATCTTCCTTTGTTGCTCCTGGAGCCCGACTGCGAATAGGAAGCCTAGGAATGGGGAGCCCTGAGCTCTGGATGATGCCCCCCCCCCAGATGGATCACTGTGCCCACAAGCTCTCGGTCTAAACATGGCACACAGTCCCAAAAACCTTGTGTCCGTTACCCGTCCAACCAGGTTCACCCATTTAGAATGATTCTCTGTATTTGCTGCAGGTCAAATCTGCCACAACTTTGCATGAGTTTTGGATGGTAGATAAGATGCATTTATTACCATTTACTTCACCAGCAATATGAATCCACTCTGTTTATTTTATTAACACAAAATTTACCCTTTGAGAAAGTCGTTTTATATTATCTCCTTATTCTTTTAGGTGCTCCACATTTATGGGATACTAATTATACGCAGATTTTTTAAAAATTAACTTTAATATGTTATCATCCTCTGGGCATGTTAATAGGTTGTAACTAAGGAATGTAAGCATTTTTTTCTCAAAATAAAATGTGAAAATAAATTGGACACATTTAGTGCATTAAAGTTCCCTTTTTCCCTTGATTTTACTGAAAAGCGCACCTGACTGATATCGAGTCCGACCCCCAATACCACTTGTGTTTTACCGCCATTTCCGTGGCAACCTGTTGGGCTGGGGGGGGTCATGCTGGGCAGGTCCCTTTGATGACGCTCACCTCGATGGGACGGCCCCCTTTTTGTGTGGCGGTGGCTCTCGGCACATCGTCTGCACGTGTGCAGCTCACCGGCGTCCAGTTGGGACGTGAGTGGTGGAGGAGGAGGAGGAGGAGGAGGGCCGGGGTGTGGAGGCGAGAGTGTGGAGCCTGCAGGGCAGAGCGAAGCCAGGCATGCCCATGCCGGGGTTTAGCCTCTGGGCCATCCGGAGGAGAAGGGACCCCCAGAAAGGTAGGCTCCCCCCAGCCTGGAAAGGTCACGCAGGGAGTCCCAGGCAGTGGCGGCTCTGTGAGGATCGACATACGGGCCCTGGATTAAGCGGCACTTAACGGTCGCTTCCGTTAACGATGTGCCGGGTGTCTAGGAGCACACTGTGCATGCGAAGAGCCAGTGGAGGAGACGTGACCGTTATTGCTCTCTGCCTGATTTGCATGTGTGAATGACGATCTGTCAATGCCAGAATTTACCATGCGGGTATCACTATCGGCACATGTCACGCTCCGGTCCCCGGTCCCCGCGTGTGGAGTTACCGAGCTCTGCTTCTCAGCCTGTCTGGCGTTATCTGAGGATTCTGGACCCAGACGGGCTCATTGTATCCAACTGCAAGCTCCGATAGATTCCCCGTAACCCATTCTGTCGTTTATATCTGTGTTTTGTGGTGAACTGTTTACCATATTCATGCCATATTAGATTTGGGTTTCAGTGGATTGTCTTGTCTGCTCTTTCTTGTTGTGGAGTATATTTACCTCTGAGTAACATCATGGTTTTGTAAATATCATTTCTTTTGCACTTCCATACATCCATCTCTCCATCTTCCACCTATTTATCCTGGTCGTGGGACTTATGCAATCTCAATAGTAAATTTTCCTCTGTATTTTTTCCTTTCTTTTCTTTTTTTTGTATCCCCCCCCCATGCTGTGAGATTAACACGCTTTGTTCCGCTGCACTGCTTAAATGAGCAGACCGAGAAAGCGCCCAGTGCCCGGAGTCGGCAGGCTGTGTGAGTCCTGCGGGGGGGGGGGATGGAAGAACGGAAAAGGAGGGTGGGGGAGAGGGATGTCTTTATATCTCTTGTCCTGTTGGGTCCCTAGTTGCTCCTCTGGAATTTTATGGGCTTCCCCATGCGTGTGACAAACATGAATCCAGTGCTCAGTTTCATGCACCTCTGGTAGGGGAACGGAACCTTCAGGTTCGATCCCGGTGATTCCCATTATGCCCAGTCTTCTCTCTTCCTTCAGCCATGCCACCTGACCTACCTTTATTTTGTTCCACCAGCTGCTTCCGTGATCTTCAGGGTTCCCTGTGGGTCCGATTATCTTTGCTTAAGAGATGTAGGAGTGTTGAGGAGGGGGGCGGTGGGGCATGGTCTTCCAGGTAGGCTGTCATCTGCACACCCCCATGTCTTCATAACGCAGTGAAGGTGTTGGATTGTCTCTCTCAGACCGCCTGCAATGCCCCCCGGGGAGGGGGGTGTTAATTCGTCTTCTGTTCTCCATCCTCTACTCTGAGCTGCCTTTGCTCTCAACAACGGACCTGAATTTGGTTTCTGTGGTTATATTTATTTATGATGCCCATCTCCAAAGCCTGCACCAGAGCAATGATGCAAGTTTACTACATGGTATTTAGAAACAAGATCATTTACAAAAATTACAGTGCTTATATTAAATAAAATATTAACCAATAAGTCAATGTGGGGAAAAAATCCTGTGGGGAGCACAGGAGGTGTAACCAAATGAGGAGAAGAAGATGGAACGTCTTGGAATGTGAGGCCTGCTGGTTATCCACCCCCCCAACAGCCCCAAACCGACCCAAACAAAGGCCGCTCCCCACCCAGATGCTGCATATGAGAACCGTCTGCTTTCTTTTGGGTTCCAAGCTGTCAGCACGAGAAGGAGCCTGTGAAGGTTCACAGACGTAGATTAGCTAGGTTCTGCGTCTGGAGGAGGGACCTGAATGGTGAACATGGGCAGCTTGATCAGTGATCAGTGGATTATTGCCTTAATAGGAGCGGCCTGCTGCAGCATATTACCATATTATCATGCTCATGATGATGAAGATGACGTCCTGAAAATCAGTCCTAATAATAATTTTCCTCTCTCTTCACATGCCTGCTCTGGTCCGTTCCCTCACCTGTGCTTGGTGCTGACTCTCATCTTTACGCTTCTGCACAGGTAAGTTGTGTTTATCAGTTTCTCTACTTCTCTGCAGTGAGGCTGACTTTGTGTTTTTGCGGGTCTTTCTGTTCCTGCATGGCTTGGCCGCCGGCTACACTGGCAGCTGACCTCTACTTCCTTCTATCGTCCCCATATCTTGGCCAGGTTTTCTCTGGGTGTGGATTATAATGGTGGGTCCCTGCTTTTTATGGGTCGTTACATGGGAGATGGGGATGGTGGACAGCAGCCGTTTGAATCGTGTTTGGTGCCGGGTGCAAAAAAGACGATCCCCAACTCTCAGTCTGAGCAAACATTCATCTTTTATATGGTACTTTTGAGACGAGTAGCTCTACTTCCGGTCGATGTCTGAGCCCATTGTGCACAAGTACGGACTGCAGGCCTGCAGGAAGAGAGGAAGGTGGGGTCAAGGATCAAGGACTGTGTTCCCTTTAATGCATCGCAAATACTACAAGTTACGGACGTGTTAGATCCTGTTTCATTTATATTAGAGTCACTTTGCATGACCTTGTGTATCACGGCATGATTGTAGGGCATCGCTGTAGGGCAAGAAATGCAATGGAGATTGGAGAGGGGGAGGTCATGTGACCAGGTCATGGCACCAAGCAGAAAATGAACTTTGTCTTTCCTTCGTAAGTGTCAGGTTAGTGCTGCTCTCCCCAGGCAGTAATGGATCTGGGCTGAGCTGGATCGTTCTGCCAGACTCCACAAAATTTTATCTATTTTCTAGCCGAGGGGAGAAATCAAAGCCCTGTTTTTGTTCTGAGTGATGTAGCATTAAGTGTGAACCCGGAAATATCGGTCACCATCCTGAATCATTAAGAGAGCGCATAGAATCATTTTTTAATGACTAGTGACATTTCTCTTGGTTTATTTGTATGCTGTAACCACTCAGGATAATGTGTCTGTAAACTATAGCTGTCACTTTTTTCAAAAATTCCGAATGAATCTCAAATGCCTCACAATGTGTCAGCATATATTAGAAAAAACACAACACAGAATCATTTTTTATAGTGTTAACAGCCTGTATAACGTCAAATTTATACGGAGCCTGTAAAAATATTTTTTTAAATAGTTTCCGTGCCCCCGCAAGTGAAGCGTACACACAAACACTGAAAAAATATTAAGTAAAATTCGCCTGTGAGGAAATCTGAAAAACCGAGGGGTGTTGCTTGAGTTTGTTTAAAAAAAACTGAATACAAAGCTAACAGTACAACGGTGTCATCGATAAGGTTTAAACCCGAAACCCCTTTCGGGTATACCTCCCTGGTATTCTCACTTTATGATGTATGCAGGAATATGCAGATCAATACTGAAATATTCCAGATATTCCGGATTCCTGTAGCGAAGGAATGCAAAACTATTTCAAAAATTTTTCCCATCCTAAACTTTTAGGGGCTTCGTGGATGGCAAACAACAAAATTACCGCAAACGGTTTAATGCAGTCATAGGCTAAAGTGACACTTGAAAATTCCAATGGGTTAATTACTGTTTGAATACGAATTTTTCACATTATGTTCGAACCAATGTTCGAATATCAGTTAAAAAGTGACAGTCCTAGTGTAAACACACCTTAGAGTTACTGAAGGGGATAACACTTTGGATTTACACTCCCTTATCCTTCACCCCCAGTCATTTCGTGGAGTAAAACACGAGTGAAATGCCCCCGTTAATTAGCGTGGCATGTGTACAAAAAGCATATGGTGTACCCTCTTTAAGTGTATCTGTATGGAGGGTGAATATTCTATGAGGAACTGAACAGAGCTTATGGGTCCAGATGTTTATGTGTTTGCGTGTATGGGTGTGCGTTTGGCTTAGGTGTGTGTGTAGGTATGTGTGTGGTGGGCGGAGTCTCTCAAGTGGACCTGAACAGTTATGAATTTAGACTAACATGTCTTTGGAGAAAATTGTGAGTGATTATTAAAAGTCCGGGACATGAGACCATCAGTGTGCCAATATACCCCAAGCTAGCCACGCCTAAGGAGCCTCTAAGCCTGTGAGATCACGGCCTGAACTTACACACCCAGGTACCTGTGACAGCTGGAAACCTGATTCATGGGTCTGCCTGACTTCACCCACTCATTGGGTCCTTCGGTTTGATGAATTAATTGGTAAGCATTGGTTGGATTATGTACTGTTTTAATTAAAATCAGGTGTTTCCGCGTCACGGGCTTTTGATGATGGTGTCATGGCTCATTCCTTCCGGTCCGTAGGACAGTTCTGTGAGTGTCAACATGCTTCAGCTGTGACACTCCAACCTCAGGGCTCTTAGCCACGCCCCCTGGGAACAGAGCAGGCCACAGCTGGCACGGGAGGAGTGGCCAAATGACATCACTTGACGATTGTTGGCTGGCGGAGTTTCGGGACGGACCTGCACCTCCCTCCCAGAAGAGGCTGATTCCTGGGCTCACACTGACCTTTAAACAACCCTCACAACCCATAAAAAGATCTGAATGGTGACTTTATTTGTCTTTGAAAATGACAGACCTTCTTCTGCACACGGGGTGGGACCAGTGGCTGTGTTTACCACCACTCAAACCATGCATTTGCGTGGGTCTCCTGAAATCTGGGGGCTCCCTTTTGGCCACAAACACTCACTACAGTGGCTTGGGAGGAGGGGGGGGGGGGCAGTCACTTTTTGAGTTGGACCCCAGAAACAACAAATTGTCCCTGAGAGGAACTGAACACTCAGCTGTCCTTGGTTCTGTGGAACCTTTATTTTTTTTCTCTTCTATTGTCTTCAGCCTTTTCCTACATTCCCTTTTAAATCCATGCGATTTTCCGCCCATTTCACGCCCGTCTGTAACGTCGTTCTCTTTTGGTTTGTGAAAACCCACATATCTCCTCCGAAGTCCCGCCCCTCTGCTAAGCTCATGCTAGCGGCCCTGATGGGAAGGACGCCACCTGAAGCTGACGTATGACTCGTCAGGGTTTCACTGCTGGCTTCTGCCCACTGTACGTGTGGTTTCTCATGACGCTGGTCATTTACACGGTTGTCTCCTGTTGCCAATGCCGATAGGCATACCCCCCCACTCCCGGCGGCAGCGGGGGCTTTTCTTTGTTCCTCAGTCAGATAGTCGCCGTACTGTGGCTGTATGCAGATGACAGAGAGATGTGGTGAAGTGGAATTCCCCGTTACTCTTCCTCTTATGTCCCTGTTATGGTTTATTAACTGCATATTGTTAGGTCATATTCATCGTTATTTTCAGTTATGTTCTGTCTTCCTGTCAAATTACGTTATGTTTCATGTTCTGTCATATAGATACACTCTTTTGTTGTGTGGGTGACATTACATTCTCTGTTACATTTTGTCTTGCTGTTACATTACATTCTTTGTTACATTCTGTCTCATAGTTGTATCACAGTTACATTAATGTTACGTTCCATGTCACAAGTCCCATTTCCCTTTTGTTGTCAGTATATGCCCCTTTCCTTCATTCTGTCCTCCTGCTTTCCCCTTGATACGTTTCTCCATCGCCTTCTTTTCCTGTTATGCTGTCTTGTCACATTTTCCTCTGTTGCCCATGTAACTGTTTTTTTTTGACCTTCACATCACGAAATGTGAAAGATCACAGGAACGTGAGCCAAGCGCTGCTGTTTCAGAGACGTCCCATGCCCCCCCCCCCCCCCACGTTTTCCTCCTTGGCTTCTCTCACAGCTTTCCCCTGTGGGGGTTGAGTGGGGGTGTGGTAACTTCCCTTGGGTGACCCATTCATTTAATATGGTAATCCAAAACTGGTCCTTTTGTGGGTTAATTTCCTCTGTTTTAGCTGGTAGGGAAAACAAAGACAAATAATTGATTTGGGGAAGGAGGACAACATTCAGGGCTCACAAGTAACAGCCCCATTGTCCTGGGTCACGTGACAGATCTGTGGGCTATCATCATCCGTATCTCCACCATGTGGCCTGTTTCCCTGTTCTGCAAAAGCCGAACGAGTATTTCTAACACCATTTTGCAATATTTGTGTTTTTCTCTAAAACCTTTTGAGGCCCTTATTTGCAGTGTAATCGTATTCTTGCTCTGAGAGCAATTTCTGTGTGAAGAGAAAGATCACAGCACTGCAGAACTCTTCTGTCTTCGCTTGTCCCCCTTGACGGAGGACACACCTGCCAAGTGAGACAGGAATCGGAGACCAGCGGAGATGCTTGGGGCAGGACTTCTTAATCCCCAGCTGGCCAGCTGGCTAATAGGAATTTAGCATGGTGAAGAATCGTTCACCCTTTTTCGTATGAGGCAAAGGAGTGGCCTTTCCTTGGCGTGCAGCTCCCCCCTAGTGGGCAGAGCCTGCTTGTGGGGGGAGAATTCCATCCTCCACTGGGACCCCATGCAGGCCCTATGGACATTCTTCTGTATCGGCTGTGGGTGTTGGCTCACGTCCATGTTTCAGTCTGTCCACTTATCTGTGTCTCTCTGCTCACCCTGTCTGTCTACTCTGTCTGACTGTCTGCTTGACTGTCTTTGTATGTCCGGTTTTTGCCTCCCTGCCTGTCTTTGTGTCTGTCTGGCATTATGCCCATCTATCTGTCTCTTTGCCTCCCCGTCTCTTTCTGTCTGTCTTATCTATCTGTCTGACTGTCTCTTTGTCTCCCTGTCTATCTGTCTGTTTCTCTGTCTGTATTTGCCTCCCAGTCTGTCTGTCTGTTTGTCTTTTCCTCTCAGTCTGTCTGTCTGTCTGTCTTTGCCTCCCAGTCTGTCTGTCTGTTTATCTCTTTGCCTCCCTCCCTGTCTGTCTGTCTTTGTCTGTCTGTCTGTTTGCCTCCCTGTCTGTCTCTCTGTCTGATTCTCTGTCTATCTGTCTGTCTCCCAGTCTGTCTGTCTGTCTGTCTCCTTGCCTCCCTGTTTGTCTGTCTTTATGCGTATCCTTCTGCCTGCTTTTCTGCTCACCTTCCCCCTTTCTTTTCGTAGTTGTTCTGTTTGGCTGCCATTCTCTTCTTCTTTATAGGGAGCCCCCCATCCCATTTCTATTTGGGGACCCCCCTGCCTTTTCTGTATAGCAAGTCCCCCTGTTTTCTGTGAAGGATGCCATGCCCCCCATCTCTACTCTTGTGCCTCCTCTACAAACGGCAGCAAAAACAGCAGCTTCAGTGCTGATTAATCGGGGCAGCGTGTGGCTCAGTGGGCTAAGCCTGTGTGCCTGTAATCACAAGGTCACCAGTTCAAACCCAGCCTCTGCATGTTGGTGGGTCCTTCAACAAGGCTGTTAACCCCCAGCTTCCTAGGTGCTACTATGGGTGGCTGCCCTTCTTGGGCAGCTTGCTCAAGGAAGAGCAAGTTGAGGGAGGTGTAAAGTATCAATTATTATTATTAATCGGGATGCCCCTGGCTCAGTGCTAGCGACAGCCCTAACCCCCCCTTGCTGCCCAGGCCCAGCAGCTGTAAAAACACAGGCCTTTGGAGGTGTGCTTGTCTGTTTCACGCCAGCCTCACGTCTTCTAAATGCAGCTGTTCCCCTAATGACTGAGCCTTGTTTGAGTTGCTGAAGTGAGCACAGATATGGCTGTATGGAGGGTGGGGGGTGCAGAGTGATCCCAAACAGGGACTCGCAGTTATCGCATCCTGCTGCACGCGGTGTTTCCTGAGAAAGAGTGCAGCTCACTGTTTCCTGTCAGCCTGCCATGTTCCTGTCCGTGCTCCGCCCTCACTGATGGTCATGTGTTAGTGAAGCTCCTCCCTCTATATAACGTCGCACCCCCCTTCCCCAAAACCCCAAAATGTGAATGGCCTCTTGCTGGGAATACTTCTTTGCAGAGCTCACCGCAGATAACTCTGGGGTTTCCTCAGACTTCCCAGGGTTGGGGCCTGGTTCACGAAGCCGAATATCTTACTTAGCTAGAAAAGTCTTGGATTTAATATAGCCCAGTTTAAATGGACTTTAACTTTGTTTATATTTAGTCCAGACTGCTTTAAATCCAATGAGTTATCCAGCTAAGCAAGAAATCCTGGCCCCTGGTCTGTATAAGATGCGGTGGTGTTTGGGGGGGGGCGGGGTTGGGTGCTGTAGCTGCAGAGCCCCATCTGTGCTGCAGGCCGCCCCGTCAGCAGACCACTTCCTGCAGACCCCCCCCCCCCTCGACTAACCCAAGCCACACTGCATCTATAAACAGACTTCAGGTGGTTAACGTGTCTTTTCTTTATCACTTAATGTTTATCCCCTTGGTGAGTCCGGGTGTATCTCAAGCTTCGGACTATTACACTGTAACTCTTCCTGCATGTGAATGTGCCTTTTCACTTTAAACTGAATACTGCCCCCATGGGCTCCATTGTCTCCCGTGGCCCGGAGGCCTTGCCTGCAAGGATCCGGAAAGTTCCGGTAGGAATGATACCAAGAGCCACACTGTGATTGCTCTGCCAGACAGGGAATGTAACGTACAGGCAAGTAATTACATAAACGACAAGAATAATATTTACAGACTATTACATGGGATATAAGGCAACGCTTTACATTAACTGCCCCTTCATAGCACATTCATTATGCATTCATTGAACATTCAGTGCACCTTCATAATGGATTCATAATGCCTTCGTAGTGCATTCATAGAACATTAACAGCTTTCATATACTTTAATAGCTAATGTGATTAAACGATTATAATATTTGTTATTAATGTATGCTACCGCTGTTAAAGTATGCCAGGATGTTAAGGCATAATGGAGGATAATGTGATCTCTGTGATTTTGACGGTGGCATGATTGTTGGTGCCAGACAGGCTGCTTTGAGTATTTCTGTAACTGCTGATCTCCTGGGACTTTCACACACAATAGTCTGTAGAGTTTATTCAGAATGGTTAGAAAAATAAAAAACATTCAGGGAGCAGCTGTTCTGTGGATGGATATGCCTTGTTGATGGGAGAGGTCAGAGGAGAATGCCCAGACTGGTTTGAGGTGACACAAAGGCCACAGTAACTCGGATAACAACTCTATACAACTGTGGTAAGTGTCCCAGAATGCACAGCACATCAAACCTTGAGGCGGATTGGCAGCAGCAGCAGAAGACCATGTCAGGTTCCTCTCCTGTCAGCCCACAACAGAGAGCTGAGGCTGCAGTGGGCACAGGCTCACCAAAACTGGACAGTTGACCGGAAAGACATAGCCTTGGTGACTCTTGATTTTTGCTGAGGCACATAGATGGTTTGGTCAGAATTTGGCATCAAAAGCATAAATCCATGGACCCAACCTGCCTTGTGTCAGCAGTCCTGGCTGGTGCTGGTGGTGTATTGGGGTGGAGCATTTTTCTCCGCACACTTTGGACCCATTAATACCAATGAATGATCACCTAAATGCCACAGCCTATTTAAGTACGGTATTCTTACTGACAATGTCCATCTATTCACGGCCACAATTTACCCATTTTCTGATAGTGCATTTTAGCTGGAAGAAGCTATTTCACAATGCAAAAGTCTCAAACACTTTTGTGAACATGACAAAGTTCATTATTCTGTAGTAGCCTTCCCAGTCACTGGATCTGAATCCAATGTAACAGCTTTGGGTTGTGGTAGAATGGGAGTTTCCAGCATATATGTGCAGCTTCACAAATCACAAAATCTGTGTGATGCAATCATGTCAGCATGGACCAGAATCTCAAAGGAATGTTTCCAACATCCATGACACAAAGAACTGAGGGTGTTCTGAGGGTAAAGGGGGGTCCTACCCAGTATCAGTGTAGTGTTCCTAATAAATTACTCAGTCAGTGTAAATTAACAATAGTGAAAAATATAAAATATGGTGTCATATAGTAATATACAATGCAATGTATAGTATGTAGTACATATGATCTATCACTTACATAATATAGTACTATAATAATAGTAGAGTATGGAGTAATATTTCAGTACTGTATGGTATCTAATACAACACAAACAATGTGCGTGATGTAATGCAGCAGGAACAGGACAGACGAGTAAGATCAACAAGGCAGACGCTGCTTACAGAGCGTGGAGAGCACAGATGGGGCGAGAAGGCAGGAGGCGGCTTGGGTGAATAGGGGCTGGTAAGCCTGGGAGGACAACATACCGAAAATGGCGAGTGTGGGAGGATCAAAGGATCTGGCTTCTGACGGCGTGGCAAGCGTGTTTTTTAGAAGTGGGAAGTGCTCAAAGGCATAGATTTGGTTTCAGCACTGGTAGGGACCAGATCATCCCTGAACAAATGGTACTCCCACAATATTGGTAGGGACATACCCCTGTTGTCCATACTCAGTTCTGTGACCTTGGAAGTGACCACTTTGCTGTTTGGGTGTGCCAGATTCCACCTTGTGCCGTGTATTTGGGATGGCTTTTTGGAGTTAAGCCCCTCCTGCATTAAGCTCCTCCCCTATAAATCACATGACATATGAGGCCCCTCCTCTTCCAATTACCTGCCACAATAAGCTCCTCCCCTTCCAATTACCTGCCACAATAAGCTCCTCTCCTTCCAATTACCTGCCACAATAAGCTCCTCTCCAGTTTGCAGGGGCAGCCACACCTGAGCCCACTGATGAGGTGCGCATGTGACCCGTCTCTGTTTGTGACAGCCTACCTGTCGCCATGGAGACACTAATGGGCGTCATCATTGTAGGGTAGAGGGTACACTGCTCCTATCTAACAAGCGGCATGCTCAGAGGTCAGCAGTCCTATCCAGAAAGGGCTGGTGTGTATGTGAGTTTTTGGTCCAATTCCCTAATTAGATTACTAATAAGTGGACTGATTGGTTGAAGAGTCCCCAAAACCTGCATACACACTGGCCCTTTGAGGATAAGACTGCTCACCCTGGGCGTGCTCGTCACCCCAGAGCAGAGACCTGGGACTCGTGGTCGTGTGTCATCTTCGACACGCCCTAATGGAGCCCAGGTGGCTGGAAACATGCCATGTGATTCAGGCACTAGGGGCAGGGAAGCCTATTTTTTTCATCCCTGCAGGGGCTTTGCTTCGAGGGGTATGATGTTTTCTCTGGAAAGAGAAGGCAGGGCCGTCCGCACCTCTGGGAGGATGCAGACCAGCTGAGCAGGCACAGGAGCGTCTGTCTGCTGGGGAGTGTCCGCGAGGCGACTCCCGTGAGTCAGCAGGGGGGTGTGGGGTCGTGACTCGCCACGAAGCCGCAAAGCCCAACGTCTGGTTTCTGTTTTCCGCTTCTTTGTCTCCCTTGACGCTGATCGGCGTCAGCTCCGCCTCCGGCGGGACGGCACACAAAGGTTCACTCCCGAAGGCTCAGGGTTGAGTGTCTCCATCAGCTGTCAGGGGTCAGAGGTCAAGGGGGAGGGGTCAACACCTGCTTAAAATACTCAGTGCGAGGCACGCTTGGCCTCATCGGATGGGGAGCCTCAGGCCCTCATTTCAGTTAATTAAACAGTGTGAATAAAGCCCCTTGTCACAGTCCTCTGTGCTTCTTTAGTATGTTCAGCCTTTCCCATTTTTCTAGATTGACTAGTAAACTTTCCAAGCCTTTATAAAATTATAATGCATATTTTTAGGTTTGCTGAATATATTTGTTCTTACCAATGTTATTTTATAACTTGCAAAAGTCATCTATCCATCTATCCATTTTCTGTAATCACTTGTCCTATTCAGGGCCGGGGGGGGGGGGGGGGGG
>JAODJW010000039.1:18372117-18410988 GCA_026777045.1 Hyperopisus bebe | reverse complement strand
TGTAATCACTTGTCCTATTCAGGGCCGGGGGGGGGGGGGGGTTTCCGGTACCTATCCTGGGAGGTTACGGGCACAAGGTGGGGAACGAACCAGGATGGGGGGGCCAACCCACTCACCATTCATACACACCTACGGGCAATTTGGTAACTCCAATTAACCTCAGCAAGTTCTTGGACTGCGGGGGGTAACCGCAGTACCCGGAGGAAACCCCCTGATGACACGGGGGAGAGCGTGCACACGCATTGAACCCTGGTCCCAGAAGAATGAGGTGACAGTGCTAAACACTGCATCACCGTGTCGCCTCCTGCTATAGTCATGTGACTCTTAATTGTATGTATAATGATGGATGTACATGTATATTTAATGACATAAGTTGTTCCAGGGAAGTTAAAAACATGACCGGTTTTATTGCTTGGAAAAGACCAGAAGAGTTGCCGGTCAAACCGATTAGGGGGTAGCTCAGTGAGGAGTTCTGTCAACGGGCCTGCTCATTTCCGTAAAGAAAACCCCTGCACCAGAAAATTCCACAGCCTGGAAATTGCCCTGGAGTGCCGAAACCCTGTCGTGTAAACAGGAAGTCGGGTCATGACCATCCCCTTTGTCATCTAACTCTGGGTCACCGGACCTCGAATTCCCGACTGAAAGGTGCATTGCTAATTCCACTTGGGAACAGCCCAAGTGATGCGTCTCTGAGTGCATTCTAGGGCCCAGAATGAAAAGGACAAGGAGGAGGAGAGAGGGTGAGATGGACACGGAGAGATGTCTATCTCGGGAGAAGGGACTGAGCTTTTGTTTGGCCATTTGATGGATTATGCACCTTTGTTTGCCATGTACTGACGCAGGAGCATTGGTCAGTCCATCTGTTACCTAGCAAACACTAGCTGTGGATTTTAGAATTAAAGGAAATCATTAACCCTTTTAAGGAAAATGTACCCTCAGTCTGTATACAGTCAATGGGGCCCTGGTTATTTTTAGTTCAGTGGTGCCCCCTTGTGGTTGCAAAGTCCAACAATCTGTCTTTGTATGCGTTGCATTCTCTACTGTGCTGTGCATTGTACTATATCTTTTCTGTTTTATACAAGATATTATAAAATACTAGATGTTTAATCACAAAAGACCATAATTTTACGAACACTACATTAAAACATTTAGTTGTTAAGATCCATGTTATGGTATGATTTAGTTTGAAACTTCAGTAAATATTAACAGACCATTTTGTATTCATAGAATTTAACACAACTCTTAAAAAATGCAGCATTATCAATTTTGAAAGCAGCCACCCATCTGTCTGTCCATCCATCAATTTTCCATTCTTCATAAAGCTTGAAGTGTGAATATTCAGTGCTGAAGTTTTGATACCAACACAGACAATGCTTATATTTCTGCACAATTTCCATAGGTTATTTCTATTATGGTGAGCTCGACAGGAAACAAACGATTTATTGATGAAGAGATGCATAAACTTGTAATACTGTGGAAAATAATTCACAACAACTGGTTTTTCTGGTGGTTATATGTTGAATTTCTTGTGAACTTTCAGATACCCCATGTAGAATTCATTTAATTCAGTTTCTGTCCCTGCTAATGTTTGATTTAAGCCCCGACTCACCAGGGGGCGCCATCCACACCCAGACTGCTCATGGAGACCTCCACCTTTATGGCTTGCGGAGACTAGCGGGGAGGAGCCCGGCAGCACTGACTCTCCATCTGCCCAACTCTCCACCCAGCAGGCTTTGCTGCACTGGTCTCTGTGTGATGGAGGTCAAGATGAGACTGAGAAACGTGGTGGCAGTAATCCTTTCATAATGACTGTCGCGCAAGATGATAAATTCCCTAGCCGAATTCCCAGGGAAGATTCCTCAGGGAAGAAACTTCCAATTTAATGAATTTAGAATGTGCAGTTAGAAGTTAGAGATATGAATTTCCTATATATTTTCCCCATGTTGTACAAGGTAAAGGCTGGGGTTTACCCATCTGTGCAGTACAGCCAATAGAAAGTCATTTTGTTGCATACAGTAGCTTTGTATAGCCAATAGGAAGCCATTTCATTTATGTAGTCCACATTTCAGATACCCCATGTATCTGTAGCAAAAGCAGTGAAAACATGCTCCGTCTGGGGGTCCCTGAGGACCGGGTTGGGAAACCCCTGGTTTAGAGAGATAAGAGGAACACAGAACCAGGGACAGGAAAAAAACTGACAACCTCCTTTTCCAAATGTAATTGATAATTTAGAATTAAAACCCTTCTCCATAGTCATTTTCATAATTTCTATAAACGTTTTTATAATCAGATAGCTAAGTACATTATATATAAAATCACCCGATAATTTTTGACACAATATGCAAATTAAGATAAAAAATAACTGAAATAAAATATCGTAGAAGACAGACATAATGAAGTGTGAGAAATGAACCCTGTATTTGTTGTGAGCCACATCGGGCATTGTGGGCATAGAACTGGCCGCCCTGTTCATTAGCGTACCGCTGTTCTCCTGAACAGGAAACATGAGGTCATCAGGTGAGCTAATGCAATCATCCTGGAAATGACAATAAGCTAATAGCCTGCTGCCTTTTATCAGTGTGAGGTAAAGGACACGTGTTTGTGTGTCCTCCCTGTCACTGCCCAATGGTGGTACAGTCCGCTTACTATTCTGCAACTTATGGCTTGTAGTGACTGAATCTTCTTCCCTTGGATTTAATCAGCAGGGTGGATTCTGGGAGGGAAACAGCCCTCGTTCCCCTGGGTAAAGTAATTCTCCAGAATGGGTCCAATGAAAACTGTAGCCGAGTCATAAATGTACGGTAAACTGACTGTAGGAGTGTTTTTCCCCGTCCGGGGCACCAGCAGGGCTAATTGACTAAATGAATCCAGAATTTTGACTGCCATCATCTGCTTTAAGTAGCCTTGGGGCCTTCTGGGGTCACGGGGATCAATATTTTAGAGGCACATATACCTGTCACACTTGTCCCATGCTGGTGTTTGTGAGGACATTTTACAGTGCCATACATCTTGTCCCACTGTGCAAAAGACCATTAGCTACTGACACAGCAGGTGGCCCAGGATCGAGCCCGAAATGAAGCTTTCCGTCGTTTTCCTTTACGGGAAACGGCTGCATCGCAGGGCAGTCAGATGAGCAGCTCCGGTCTCCTCAGTTCTCCACTCAGCCCCCAGCCAGAGGCCTCTTGTGGGAGGGTCTCCTGTTGATGGTGTGTCTGGTATCTACAGGAAGGTGAGCAAGAGATACTGCAGACCCCAGGTCAGCCCAACCCAAACCCTGACCCTAACCCAAACCGTAAGCTGAGAATTGTCCCTTTGAACTGGCAGCGTGTTTGTCTGTTTCAGTAATGAATGGATATCATTCAGATGAATTAAACCACATGAGGTTTGCTGGTCGAGCTTAAGCAATAGATTGTGCTGGGGAAGCCAAACTGAGGGTAAGCCTTGTATGCTCAGGCCTGTGTGCCCCGTGGGGTCAGAGATCTGGCAGAGCCAAGAATGGTCCTGGGGGGGGAGGGGGGGGCGTACTGCTGGGGGCGCATGTGTGGGTGACCAAGGCTGGGCTGGAGGTCAGGGCCATAAAAGCTGCGAGGCAGCGCAAGTGCACAGTCTGGATTGAACGGAACGTGAGGGATCGTATTGTGAGGCCGGTAATGCGTGCAGAGGTCACACACCAGCACGACATGCGCCAGTGCGTCACGCTGCGTTACCCATAACCACCTGACAGCTCCGAAAACCGATACTCCCTTCATCTGGTTCTGCCTCTCATTAAAATGCCCCATGATGTCCCTGGAATGTGAACCTTGCTCTTCTGGATCATTCTATAGCAAGCGTGAGCCCCGGTCGCACATGTAGGCTTGCAGCCCCCAGTTGTATCTCCCTACTGTGCTCTGATACTCTGAGGTTTATGGGGAGCCTAGAACCTAAACCAGGACGGACTGGACTGGATACCAGTCAACTTAGTGGCACTTGGGTGTGTTTGTCAGGCAGTTAATATTTCCACCCTGGGGTTCAGCTGAACCCAGAACTTCTCAGTGTTCGCCTCATCCCCAGGTCCCCAGCCTGCCGTCCGTTTGCTTTTTCTTCAAACGGTTGCCCTCTTCATGCATAGCTTCACAAACTTTTTTGTCGTTCGTTTTTTCCATTGCCATGGAAACGCATTAGCGAGGCATGGGGGAAACACGTGACAAATGAATAAATTCAGGCATGAATGACACTGCAGGCTGGGAAACTGCCCTGCTTATTGTGTTGTCGATTGGGCTACCTGGAAACCTCCGGAACCGAATGCCATTAGACTACTCGCCAAATCCGAGAGCTTGAAAATGGGCCCGCTTCTTTGTAACGTGGATTCTGTTCACGGCGGCCATCGTACAGGTCATACTGCCACAACGTACCTGCTGCATTAAGCTTCCAGGCCTGGTTGTAAGCTAGCTAATGTTTCACTTCCTACTAAATTGCCAAAACAATCACAATTCCAGAGCAAGTGATTTGTCCGAGACTGAAAACACGGGGGCCTGGGAGAGATCAGATAGAGAACAAACTCCAGGCTTCGATATTTAGGTTTTTGTCAGACTCCCCCCCCCCCCCCCCCCCATAAAGAACAACCCCTCTGTGTTGAGCCTCTCCTGTTTCAGACACAGATTCCTGTTTTATAGGGACCCCAGCAATAAAACATGCACACCATAATTATATAGGGTTTTTTCCCTTCCGTAATGAAAGGATGGTGGGGTGTGGGGGGGTCTTGATGTAGGTGGGGCAGGCTGGGGGAAGGGGCTGGGATTGGCGGTTGCTATCGGCTCTATAGGCCTGAATCCCCACCCCACCCGTGAGCCATAACATCAAAGCCCCCCCCACTGGCACCCTGCTCACTCCTAACGTCACTCCTTGACCGCTTGGCAAAAAATAGCACTGCCTCCCCACAAACGCACCGTCACTCATAAACAGTTAACTGTGCCCTCTGGACCACTGTTTATAACCCCGGTTTTAAATCCTAAATGAACGGCATCTAACTACTGGTTTTTCACTCATCTCCTGCAATGGGGGGGGGGGGCGTTTACTCTGGGTTGGGGCCCCATGGTTCCCAGTTCTCTACCTTAGGAACCCTGAAACCTAAACTGAGCACTTGGCTGTGAGGGTGCCAGCCTGTGCAAATGTGTAGGTCATGTGAGAATTATTACTGAGAGAAAATATACATACCTATGTAAGTATTTAAAGTAGTGGATAAAGTCTATGTTTTTTTTTGTCCACATAGTTCCGCTCGTCAAGTTACTTATGTGGTTTTGCTGGAGATTTTCTTCAAATAACAGAATTTAAGAGCTATTTTAAGGGAGGGGGTTTGGTAGTCTGCTGTGTGCCTGAAATAGAAGTAAAGTGGGATAGCAGCTTCTTCGTGCAAAAACGCCACAGTGAGTGATGTATGGTTTTAGGTTCTAAACTCTAAACTTTCACAGAAATTGATCTCGCTGCTTTGAATTAAAGGTGACAGCTTCACTCACTTATTTATGATCTGAATAGAAAATAATAATAGAAACAAAATCATTATGCACTGAGAGCTTGAACCCCGCCCTTCAAAGACATGTGGCACTTTTCCACTTGCATACAGGAACCGACCCTTGCCCAAGCCGTACCGCGAAGAGAAACTAGTTACAGCACAGTTCCAGTTTGGTTTTTCGCTGCAGATGGGTCGGATTGGAGAGCGACAGTAACGGAAAACCATGTCAGCATGGGTACGGGTTGGGTATGGGTCGCATACTTTGCAGTGGAAAACCGTCGGTTCACGGTACGGTTCCGTTTCTGGTGGCAGTGGAAAAACGCCAATAGCTGGGTAAACTGGAGTCTTTCTGAGTGTGTGCCCTGTGATGGACTGGTATCCTGCCTGTGGGGGTACCCCTGCCTGATGCTGGTGGGATAGACACCAGGCGACCCACCAAGCTGCTGGAAGATGGATGGAACATTTCTGCATTCCCAGTGTTTAATTTGTAGTTAATGATTCACTTTAATTTGCTGTTTGTTTACCTGCTGGTTGCTGTTCAGCAGCCATCAGTTTGTCATCTACTTGTGTAAAATGCATCAGGGCACACAGAAGCAGATTAGAGGTGCGATTTCTGTCTGGATCTTGTTTGCATTGTGACATTACTATGCCTCTGTAAAAACTGGCTCTCAGTGACCAGCCTGCACCATGCTGACACCTTAAGACTGAGTCATACTCACTGTAATTCTTGTCACAGAGGGATGGGGACGGAGACCGTGTTTGGGGCTATCGCTCAACAACCTAAACAATGTGGACATTTGTTTTTAATTATTTAGATAGAAGAAAAACTCAATAAACAGTGGTTTGATTTTAGCAAGCAATTGAATGGACATGCTTTATTCCACTGTTTATTCTCAGGATTTATGTCTTCAGGTGTCGAGGCCTTAGAGTGACCCCTTGGAACTGCATTGCATTCATTTCTCTGCAGAAAATGAGAATCGTGTGAATCAGGCTGCATTGACTGTGTGGGATGGGTTTGCCCCTGTGTGTAACTCCACCCTAGCTCCTGGGGGGGTGGGGGGAGGTGTGAGGTTGTGAAGCTGCAGAAAATTCCCCTCCATTAACATACATGGCCAGCATCCGGAAGCTGTAGCAGTTGTCAACTTCCTATGAGTGTCCTGGTGACCTTGCGGAGGGCGGGGTGGCTTGAGGTCGGCCGTCCCCTTTGCATGGGATTTGAGTCTTTATTTATATTCGAATGACACGTCAGCTGGCCTTTGAGGGCAGCATCCTAAAGGTCACCCCACTCGGAATTTTGTGGGGGGGGGGGGGTCATGTGATATTTTTTTGTTTCAAATCAAGTGTAAAAGTTACATGACACCTGTGTAAACGGAACATCAAAGAACCATCTGGCTAAGCTAACAGGATTTGAATTTTATTAAACCTGCCTGTTTTGTACTTAAACAGGTGATTTAAAGTAATTACAGTGTGTGTTCATGTAATTGAGTTTACTTTTAATGCGGTAAGGCCATTGATTACCATAGAACCGAAAAATTATTAATGGAGGACTGGTCAGGTTCAGGTTCATTGGGTTTCCCTGAAGATGGTTTCTGTCCAAGAAGACAGCAGGGTTCCTGATTGTCTGCGTGGATCTATTCACGCGGCGATATAAATCCCACAGCTAATTCTTCAGACATCCTTGGAAATCCCCAGGAAAATATAAACAGCCGGAGCAGCAGATTTCTGAGCTGATTTCCGTGTCATGCTTTAATGCTCCTGAGTACATCTGTAAAAACTATTAATTAGACTTTTAAAAGCCAGGAGCCAATCTGACAGGCAGCTCCCGACATTGGTGATCTGGAAACACAGAGGCTGACCAGGTCCTACACTGCTCTTGGCTGGAGAGGTTACTTCAGCTGCACCCTCCCCTGTCCTGCGGTCTGTTAATATGGTTGCCGCCCTGTAACCGAAGGACGTCCCTAGCCTCCATCGGTGCACTGTTTCAATTTCAAACAAACCAATGAATGCAGATTGTGCTCCGCCTCTCTCTGGCATGGCTGTGCTTGTTGGATTTTGCACCTTCGGGACATAATTCTGAGCTGCAGGTGAGGAGAAGCTCCCTCGCCTGTCATGAGCAGCGATATGATCCCTCTGGGGTGACAAGTAAGCGATCATGTGATCACACAAGTGCCAGCTCTGAGTCACCTGTTCTCTTTCTCTCTCTGTCTCTCTCTCTCTGTCTATCTCTCTCTCTCCCCTTTTGGCCTTCTGCTTGCAAGTGATTTGTTTGCTTGTCCTCCCGGTGAAGTGGACCTAGTTTGCATGTCGATGACACTTCCGGGGTGGGTGGAGCTATCCGGTAGAGGTGTGGAAGGGCAGTGCTCTTTGAGGAATAAGGATCCCTGCAAGTCACTGAGATCAGCTGGCACTCACCTGGAGACCGAAGGAAGGGGAGGGGTAATGGGAGGGGATTCTACCTGTGGTTGTTACGCTTGTGGCCAGGGGGAGGGGCCGGTAGGTCTAGGAGGAGGAGGAGGAAGCTGCAGGATGGGGTCAAATTTCAGTGCAAAGCTTGCCTGTTTGTAATCCAAGCCCTTTCACAGTCTGCTCCCGGGAGGATCCATGATGCCGGCAGCCCGAGGTCTGTTGTGGGATTTCCCTCGGTGTGGAACAGAGCCCCACCGGGGCAGTGGCGGGATGAGTCACCGTTTACCGCGACACGCGACCAACCTGTCGGCCTAAGGAAGAGATAAGAGGTCCCAGTCATCCCTTTTTTTTTCCTCGGGCTCCAGTTATTTGCATGTGCTCACCACTATTACCTCGCTTCTGGGTAAATATAGAAGGCAAACACACGCCGATTACGGGGAAGTCACTGCCGAAGGAGGGAGAGGCAGCTGGGCGTGGAGGCACGGTGTGCAGCTCCGTCTTGACGCTCCAAGTCCAGCTCCGGCTTCCAGGTTGACGCACGGAACAGGCTGAACGGTCACCTGGGCTCCACTGAAACTTCATCCCTCTGGATCCCACAGCAGGCAGCCACAGCGGCGCGGACCGGGGTGGTGTGACTTTTACGTGGAGTCTGTGCTGTATGTCATGCTGTTTCTGGGAGTGCCCGTCCTGCTGTCACTCTTGGGTCAGTTGAATCTGGAATCCACGACCAATTTACAGACAAACTCTGGCTTCAGAGCACCTTCCGGACTGAAGTGTGCTAGACAAGAACCGTGTTTTGCTCAGTGGAGCATATAGAATTGGAGTTCCGATTTCTGAACTGGGATGAACTGAATTCTGGGCTGGACTTTGGATTGCTTTACGCGAAGGTAATTCTCTGAAGCAGAATGAGGAGGGAAAGGAGCTCTGAATCCTTCCTGAAGGAGCGACCGACCTCCCTGACTCGGGCCCTCAGCTGGCTGAACATCTCCGTCCTGTCCCGCACTTCGTGGCGCCTCTTTCGCAGCCAGACCGAGCTAGCTGCTGAGCAGAAGGACGAGCCGGAGGTGGATGATGATGATTGGGTCTACAGACCAATGCACCGCAAAGGTAAGGCCCGAACACAGTGAAGCAGTGTTGGGCAAACCTGGAGAAGAATGGAATCTGGGTGTCCTCGCTGGTCCTAGTTAACACAGCTCAGCTCAGCTTCCCTGTATCTCAGGATCCTGGCTTCTGTTTTTATGTAGGCTTGCAGAACTGTACTGTTTCAGATCTCTCCTACAAGCCTGGTTCCGCCTTTAGGTGCTACTGGTTCCACCTTTGAGGTGCTACTCTTTTTAACAGACCTGACATTTCTGTGATATTTGGGAAAAGTGGGTGCCACTTAGCTGGTCCCCTTTCTGCTTAAGCTTGATGTTTGATGAGTAAGACCATGAGCACGATTGTCTTCTGCAAGAAGACAGGGGAGTTGGCTGCTCTGGTAGTCCACAAAAACTTCCTCTGTAGCTTTTCTAAAATAAAAATTGCAGTTTAAACAAAGACTCAAAGGGCCAGGAAGCAATTAGTTTCCAAGTGCAAAGAGTAGCAGGCCACACACGTTTATTGGTGTTGGCTGATTGTCTCTTGCACCTTCCCCTTACTATGTTGTGTGAATTGTCCTGTGTGAATCGACACATTGTTTTGGGATACGAGTAGGATGCCACCTGGGTGGGGGGTTAAGGTGAACTGGTGGAAGCCTTCGTCAGCCTGATGGTGGTTTGGCGTTTAGGGGTAATGGCTTGACAAATTGAGAATTCCTTTGTTGTTGACAGCTGCAGAGCCTACAGCCATGGGGAACAGTGCGCTCATGAATATTTTCTGGGACATACTATGTGGGTGACAAAAAAAAATCAAGGGAAAGGTGGGAATGTTTAGAGTCGTGGTGCCCCTGTGATCCAGAGTGTTCCCCAACCTTTTTTCTACCACGTCAATTTTCCAGAGCAAAACCTTTTAATTAACACATACAAATAACTGGATCTTACCTAAATTGTGAAACTTCAGGTTCAGGATCAAGTATGTTTTCTGCAATTTCCCCTTTCAAAAATTTGTCTGTGATCTTGATCTTTTTACTACAGGATAGTTTGCGAATTGTCAAACATATGTAAGCTAACAGGTGTCAGTTGTTTGCTGGTTTTATTCTTGGCTCCATTTAATTACATGACAAGTGCACTTAGCTAAAGTCTGTTGGATTAAATGAATTCAATTCAATGAAACGAATAAATTAATGAATTCAGTTAAATGAATAAAAAGTCACTTATAAGGCATTTTCTTCATCTAAGCCACTTAAAGTATTATTAAAGTATACACACACACACACACACACATACACATGGCACACCAGGCCTAGAAGAGATGATTTTGGAGCTTTTGTTAGTGATTGTATTGCATTTATTTAGTAAAAGTGAGGATAAGAGAGCAGGGTCCCCCTGGAACATTTGGGGGTAATGGCCACTCTCCTGGCTATGGGATTTGAACTCACACCCTTCTAGGTGTGAGTATTTATCTCTGACCTGCAGAGATACACACTGCCCCAGTGAACATGTTATCTTGATTTATTTTTTACTTATTTAACAGATGCTTTCATCCACTGTAATGTACATTTGAGAAAGCAGGGACTGACTGTCCCTGGAACAGTTGGGGGTTAAGTCACCATGGTGACATCACTATGGCAACCCTGCGATTTGAACCCATGAGTTTCCTATCACAAACACTGCATCCTAAACCAGCAAACCACACACTAAACAGTACTCCTGTACTGGCAAACAGCTTTCAGGAACTGCCATAACTGAAGACGGTCCTATCAGGGATCAGGTATCTCTCATTTTAGGAGGCCTATCAGATCTTCTGACTCCTATCTTGGAAGGCTGGTGAGTCCTCCCTTTAGGGATTCATTGGGTGTGACTTAGGGACTTATCAAATAGTCCATTTGAAGTATCATGTGGTGTTCAGACAGCTGTTCCTATTCTGTGGTTGCTTGTTTGATGGTAAAATGATGTATTTTCTATTACTGCTGAGTGTGTTATTCTGGATTTATGATACGGTAAAAATAATTTTGTGATTTTTGTGTAATGACATCTGTTTTCATAGTCTGTATAGAATGATCTGAGAGATATAGCACTCTCATCTCGTCTGAACAAATGACTGTGTTTTTGTGAATGTCATTTACAGGGTTTTTTCTGCCTTTGTGGGCCCTTGAAAGACCGGGTACATGTGTTGGAACACGTCTGTAAATAAGCAGCCTTGTACCTGTTATGTGGAGCTCAGAGGAGGTGGTCTTGGGCAACTTTGCTGGTGTAGGTTTTCTGCTGTCTGGAAGTCATTATTTATTCATTCTCACATTATTCACCATGGGGGCCTGATCATTTGACTGAGGCCACAGGAGTGCTAACAAGGTAGCCTTCTTGTAACCTGAACCTCCCTGTACCTGTGGAGAGAAATCAGCTGCTTAGAAGAACTGGACTGTGTGCCAAAGTAGAAGAGCTCAAAATGGCACTTTTATGTGGAATGATGCAGTGTGTCACATGAGCTGTCTCCTGGACCAATCCCGATTCAGCAGTCCGCTTTCGCTCTTTTCATTGATCTGTTGCTTAGACAAAGGCCACATATGTTATGTTGTAACTTTGTTGGTTGATTGTTTATTATGGTCACACATCCACTTGAGGGGAAAAGCAAATGCAATAAAAAGAGAGATGAAGTAAAGGGACCAAAGAACACAAGTGAGAGTAATTAAGGTTAATGTTTCCCAGACTTCTGAAAGAGGTCATGCATAGTATTATGGGTAAATATGGGATAGCATTAATCAGTAAACAACATAAATCTTCCACCGGTGTGAAATACAATGGTTAAGTTCAATCACATAGCCTTAGTCTGGGGTTAGTCACATTAGTTACTTGGAAGAAGAGTAGTGAAAGTTAAAAAAAAAAAAAAAAAGATTATGAGACAAAAAATGCTGGCTTTTCTGGCCACTTTATGAGGCTAACCCTTACCAGGTTTGCCTCTCAAAGCAGCTTTAGTTCAGCTGAAAGGGAGCAGTCTAATTATGTTGTTGAAATTCACAGGTTTACTCCAAGGTTAATAATTAGATATTTAAATGACCTGCGTGGGCAGATATCTGTCGATGGGTCTGCTGGTTTTACATTCATTTCTTCCTCTAGCTACCTAAATTTAGGCCCCGCCCTTCCTAACCAGACAGGAGTCGATAATGTGCTTTTCACGTTTGGCTTAGTCTCAGCACTTTCCGTCATCACGGTGACACTCAAGACGGAAGTGAGCTAATCTCATTGATCACCCTTTCTGCTGTGCCAAAATTCACAAAGAATGCAAACTGACTTCTCGGGTTTTACAAAAGAGCATCCGCCCTGAGGTGATAAAGGAAAAACAAGAAATAAACTGACGCACAACCTACATCAATGAATTAATAATCGCCGTTTGACTTGTTGGTCAGACAAATCACTGTTAATGAATTCAATAACTTTTTAATGCCTCAGATCATGTACCTCATCGAATGCTTCCTCAGTGTCCTGCATTCTTAATTTAATCACCAAGCATGGAGACTGAAGAGAGATAAAGACAAAGGTTGTGTTTCTCCTGTAGGAGACCGTAGCCTTCGATTGAAAGGCTCAGTTTTGCTGCAGAATTTGGCTGTGTTTAGTGTCCCCCTGTCAGCTCCCACATGTAGCCGTCTAATTACGTAATGAGTGCCGTGCTGTGCTTTGCCCGTTCCTAAATATATGCCGTAATAGCAGGCTACAGTACCAGGAAGGAGAGCTCTGTTCCATTCTGGGCTGCCGGCTGACAGGGTATTTGTATTAGTTAACTAGCAGTCCACTCAGCAGACTCGATGCCCTCTTCCAGGCTGATTTTTCCTCTTCTTTGGGTATCTGAGTGAGACCACAAGACTTCAGGGAAGCAGCGGAGTCCGGGAGGTTGGAGCTTTTCTCTTCTGTGTGGTGCTCCTGTTTGTCTTGGTATTCCTTGACTGCTTTCGCTTACTCCGGCCCTGCTCTGCAAAATGAAACTTGATGATAAATGAAAAAGCCCAGTTTCAAGACCCATACAAGGGTGAAACTTTGTTTCCAAGGTGCCGATTCGGGGAGTAGACCTCGAAATGCACCCAGGGTCCTGAAATAGGACTCATGGAAAAAAAAGGGCTCCACGCATGGCCTCCGGACCGCAGCCGATTTGCCCCGGAAAGCAGACAACAGCTGACTGCCATTACGCCTCTTCCGCAGGAGTGGGAGTGTTATTCTACGACCGCAGACTGGTGATCTGTGGGAGGCACCGGCTCCACCAGCTTCACTCGGGCTGGAGTGAACTGGGCCGATGGGGAACTTAAGATTCAAATCAGGAAGAACCACAGGGGGGGTGATCTGGGGACAGTAACTATACAGCAGCTTCCTCAGCCTTCACAGAAGCAGATGGGCACTAAGGGAGACTGGCTTTTTTCAAGGGTCCCATCATCATGTATTTATGTATAATAACAGAAACTTGCATGCACAATGGCTGCAGTGACACAAATGGCATTTAGTAAGGTTTTTTTGGTTGAAGGACCATGTTATGGGTTTCGACTGGAGCTCCTCCCCCACGTTAAAATGCTCTGACTATGAATTCGGGGCCTGCAATGACCCTGAGGCATGAAACATTGATATTCCTGTACTTGGTTTCCTTTTTTCGCCCTATTCCTGTTTCAGCTTTACCTCTCTGTCCCTTCCTACTCACGTCCTCGCAGATTCATCTCCCGATCCTCATCTCGACAGTGTATCTGTACACATAATGCGGTATCTGACCTCAGGTCAGGGCAGGCAGCAGAGCCCTGCTCTGCGCTGGAATCTGTAAAGGCTCACTTTCCATTTACCCGTGCTGAGCCCTTGTTAGCTTGCTCCCACTGAGTCTGTACCTGGCTCGTTTTTCAAAATCCAGGGATGTTCTTCAGGTGACGCACAGGAACCTGGGAGCCTCGGAGTTCGGGCAAGAAGACCAGTATTCTAATAATCTCTGAGAATCTCTGAGAAGATCCTGCTGTTCAGCTTAAGTTACAATGCATGGGCACACGCGCAGGCCGAGGGGGGAGATCCTGTATTAGGGGTCTTCAAGAACGGTGGTCAACACAAGTCTGGTTTCCCCCATCTTGCTCAATTTATAATAATTTATATTTTTATAATCTCCAAATCTCCAGAAGATTGCATCATTTATTACGGTATTCCGGCCTTGATTAGTGTGTCGGAAAATGATGTCTGGCACTGTTTTCATTAAACGTCAGCGGTCATCACATTCTTTACAGGACTCAGTGTACAACCTCTAACAATGCTTTCTTTCTCTTTCTTTCTCTCCACCGTCCCGATGACACCCTGATGATAATGGTGCCGGGTCGTGCTCAGGTAAGTCATGCTTCATGCATTTTTCTGCCTTTCTGAACCTGCCCATGTCGATCCATATCAGATATGCGATATTTACTGTGGTTCCGTGAGCCTGGGCACACAGCTCCGGGAGATGGTTCAACCTACCGTAATATTTGCAGTGCTGCAATATTTTCCTCTTAGCTACGAGAAGTCATTGTTTTCCGCTGCCATTTTTGTGTTACATGATGCATCATTTGCCAAATTCCATCATTAGTGACCAATAACCTCTCATGCTAAGAGTGTTCAGAATGGTTAAGTAAAAACAAAATGCGGCAACTGAGAAGTTTTTCTTCTTGGCTGGTTTGGGTTCACAACTCATCATGCTGTAATACAATGCGTTTGTTGTTGTATCTCTTACGAGGATTGCTAGATATCTCAGTAATGCAGGTGTGCAAGGTCTAGGTTTTGTGTGGAACTGAACAGATGCAGGCTCCATCTACCGCGAGGCAGATAAAGCATGCCAAGCATTCTGTTGTCAAGTGCTGCTAGGCCAAGATTCTGATGAATGACCAGGAACAAGTGCAATAGCTGAAGGAATGAGAGCAATGCAATCGAGATTAAGTTTAAATGAATTTATGTAGTAACTGCTAATATAGAACAACACTTACGAACTAGATGCTGACTCCTAACAGTGCAGATGCAGATGTGCTATATGACGCTGGCTGTGTATCAGATCTTTTGAAGTTGTGAGTACACAGCTATGTTGCTTGTGTCCCAGTGAATTAGCCTGCTGTGTAGTTCTCAGAGACTGGCCCACGTGAACAGGGGTCACAAATCGATAAACACAAGACCCAAAAAAGACAGGCATGAAAAACAAATCCAACACAGTCTTAAAAACAGACACCACAATGAAGTGCATGGAATTAGACACATTCAAGCGGACAAACAGGTACAGCAAAAACCCACAACAAACAGAAATGTATAAACAAGCACAACAAATGGACACATGTAACCAAATGCAAGCAAACAGGCAAAGCAGTAAGCCTATACAAATAGAAATGTATAAACAGGCACAACAAATGGAGACATGCAACCAGACAACAACCATTCCAAATGAACAAACACACAAACAAACAGACAAAATAAACAGGCACATGCAAATAGGTGCAACAAATGGATACATTCATCCAGACGCAAATGGACATTACAAACAGAAATTTACAAACAAGCACTAACAAGCAAGACACAGAGATATACAAACACATCCCAATCCACTGAATTATAGCATTAGCAAAACTGAGCTCTTTGGCTGTTAATTAATTGTTCCAGTCTCAGTTTATGCTGCAAGTATTTTGTTCCCTGTAGCTGCTAGTCTCTGGACTAATGATGGTATTTAGAGAGAGTTGCATATGTATTTCTGTTTTTTGTACCTGTCTGCCTATTACTTAGAGTGCTGGTCTTTCCCAAACATGCCAGTAATACTAATAAAATGAAACACAGTTAGGAATACTTGTACAAATTGTACAAATTTGTCCAAACACCAACACCTATGCAAACTGTGTTTGCCTGCTTTTCCCCATGTCCAATGCAGACACGCTCTTATGCTAATACATTTAGCATGACCCGTGACAGGCTAAACCTATAAGCCAGTGGTATCCGGTTGCTCTGTGGATGAACCAGACAGAAGATTGAAGTTATCTGGTGTGGGTGTTCTGTTTAATATCCTATTGTCTCTCTGTAAGCCTCGTATCAATGGCAAGTGCACTGTGTCTATGATCAGAACTGAAACAGTCTCTGTGTGCCGCAATTGCCTGGAAAACCAATCAATCAAAAACACCCTAGTTAACCGAAAGCTGGGACTCCCAATTGCAATCAGGACACACTACAGATATTTGGGTCATTGTTCCTAGTGATTAATCCAGTTTGTATTCTCAGGGTACTGATAGCGGAGATGTATGTGAAGAATGTGGAAGGCGTGCCCCCTTTTAGACACACGTGGTTATGTTTACATGAGTTACACAGTTGCTATGCTTTTCTGACCCCGTTCAATATGATGTTCCTGTCAGAGGTTATGGAAGGACATCAGGGCTTGCCAGCAAGATCTTTGTGACGCTGCATTTGGTTCTCACTGTACATTGCTACTTTGGCAGCTAAACCTCATGGGCATTTGGAGGTACCCTCTCCATCCTGTAGGCAGGGACTGCAGTTTAGTGAGGGTACTGCTGCTGTTCTATGACTTTCTAGGTGAGTATCAGCTTTCAAATGACAGGATCAACTGGCATGGTGATGTCACTATAGAAGACAAGGGTCTATAAAAACAGGAACTGGGGGGGTGGGGGGGCAAGATTACTGGGGTTATTATTACTTGAAACATCAACCTTCTGTCATTCTTTAGAGCTTATTTCTCTATAAATGCAGCATTGCTCATTTTGAATACACTCCCTTTTTAATGAAAGTTTTTCAGCCTAATGCAGAAAATTTGACTTTTTCTATAATATTCTTTGGTTTTGAGGTCTCATGCGCTAAGAGAAACAGATAAATAAAGCCCCCAAGGATTATGGGATTCTGCTTGTCGAACAATTGTCACTGGGTTTTCAGATTGTGTGTGGCGCTGCTGGCTCGCACCTCCAGGGTCACGGGTTCGAGTCCCGCCGCGCTGTGTGTGTGCATGTGCAGCTCGCATGCTTTTCCAGTGGTGCATGTGTTTCCTCTGGGTGTTTTTGGATAGAATGTGATCGTGTGTCTATTTGTGTATGTAGGTGCCCTCTAATGAACTGGCATCCCATCCAGGGTGTTCCCCAGCCTTGTGTCCTGTGCTGCCTGGCATTTGGTCCCCCATGACCCTGATCAAGATAAGCGTTGGAAGATGGATGGCTTTCTAGCGTTGTTGTCTTTTTTTAAAGTGAAACTACTCTCATGAAGGCTTGTTCGCTTTCTAGGATCACAATATGGACCATTTGTGTCCTGCTGGAATTAGGAATCTCCAGTTGGTTCAGCCTCTATGTCCTTGATAGAGGCCAGCAGGTGTTTTCCAGCGGGAGGAACGACTGAGAAATGGAAGCAGAATAGAGATGCTGCATGGCTAGAGGGAGATCTCTGCACTCTAAGAGAGGCCTCATCGACACATAAAGGGGAAATGTACAGGGACTGAGCAATGAAACTAAAACACTGGCCAAAATGGTGTTACAGGTTTCACGCCTATATATGCGCGGTCTGGTGGCTGGTCTTCACTGTTTGCACGTTGCATCAGTAAGAGCAGAGTGTGAAGGCTGAATTAGCAGAGCAGTAACACAGCTGTACATACATTACTGCAGTCCACACAACAGAATGGGAGACACATCAGAGTTCAAAGGAGGACAAATTGTTGGTGCACATCTCACTGGCACATCTGTGACCAGGACAGCAAGTCTTTGTGGTGTATCGAGAGTCATGGTATCCAGGGTCAGCATATCACCACAAAGGACGGACCACATCCTACAGGAGTAACCGTTGATATAGGAAGAGTTGTCTGGGTACCAACTTGGAGTGTATACAAAAAACACTGCAGAATTAAATGTGCACCTTGACTCTCCTGTTTACATCAGAACTGTTCATCAAGAGTTCCATAGGGTCAGTATTCATGGTTGAGCTGTACAGCCAAATGCCGAACATCAGTTTCAACGAGGCCAGAAACTCAAAGCTTGGGCTGTGGACAATGTGAAACATGTACGGTTCTCTGAGTCTCCTTCACTGTCTTTCTGACATCTAGGAGAGTAAAATAACCTCTATTCCTTACTAGTGTAGGTGTTTATCAGGAATATCAGTCACTTGTTGTGAAGCAGGCAACGGTGTTAAAGGGGAGCCACAGGGCAGAAGCAGTGGCTGTGTTCAGAACAGACAGTGGACTGGCACCAGTTGGGGTATTAAGTAAGTAATGTTTATCAGGAGCCAAGTGATGAGGGTGAGAAGGCCACCCAACCATAGAACTGCTGACAGCCCTGTTCAAAACAATCATTGGCTGGGCTGAGATTTTGGGGGGTGGATAGGGCAGCTGGGATTTTTCTCCCCCTTCCATTCTTTTTTGGGGCGGGTTGTCAGGCATGCGGCCCGGAGCCGGAGAGATGAGGTGATTGGATAGCAGTCTGCTCCGGGTACGGGGGCTGGCTGGCGAACTGCCACTGGGAGGGCAGGGTGGGGGAGCGTGTGTGTCTATGTGTGTGCGTGTTGGCGATCGGAGTGTGGGATGAGGGTAGCTGCTGAGACTGACGCTTCTGGTGTTCAGGGACAACTCCACACCCCAGACTGGATCTGCCTCTGTGGAGCACATGGGGGAAGGCAGACCCATCATGTTCTGCCTGAAAGGTAGGGGGCCAAGTGCAGAACCAGGTGTGGAACCAGGCAGGGGACCAGGTGGGGGACAGTCTCGCATGTGACTTGCAGCATAATGTCTGCAGCAGGGAAAATGTTCTTTGTGGGAGACAAAGAAAACAAACAGATTTTCTGCTTTTAGGGGTGAAAAGTGTTGTGTCAGCCTGTTTTCCTGCTCCGCATGCTTCCCCTGTCGCCCAGTGAGGAAGTGGCCGGTCACGCTGGGAGTTATGGCAGTTGTGCCAAAGTTTAACCTGCGATACATGCCACCAGCTGGGGGTGCGTGCATGTGTGTCAGGATGAAAAGAGCCATTTCGTTCATTTTGTGGTGCATTCTCTAGGAGCTGAGTGGTTAATTTTGTCGTATTGATTTCTGGATTTATTTATTTATTTTTTTTGCGGCTGCTCTATGTGAATGAATTGACTGGCAAGCACTAAATAGATTTTGCTGTGTATGTTCCTCAGCGGTGCTGCACCGCAGTGCTGAAAGCTCTTGTCCAGTGGCAGTCACAGCGCAATGGTAGTAATTGTTGGACAAACGAATGTGGTCCTGGTTACTGTCTTGAGCGTTTCACTGTTTTTTTGGCGATGTCTGTTTCACTGATTTTATTGCTCTGAGGTTTGCCAGCTGGACTTTTCTGGTCAAGAAGTTAACTGGAGCTCCATCCATACCTGCCACAGAAACTGGAGCTGAAAATATTGAACTTGTGTTGATGCTAGTCTTCTGCGTCTTACTGGAAACCAGGGCTGAATGCGAGTGCTATAGTGCCTTGATGGCCTCCGTCTCCCTTGTGTGTACTGACCCTCCAAGGCTTCAGTTTAACCAGATCCTGTGCCAGACCATTCGACCGCGCTGAACTTGAGCTAGTCACTGTGGGTATGTAAAAATTTCACGCAATGTCATCTGAGCCAAATACAATACGTTCAGTCTTCAAACCAGTAATTACCTTTGTCCTTTCTAAACCAAATGACCTCTGATTTTTCAGCTCTGGTTATTTTTCGATGCATAACTTTTGCAAGTTCTGGACTGCAAACTGCAGACCCAAGGCATGGTCTTCTGATGCGAGTGAATCACACTAGTCTATTGCAGTGAATTTGCTGCCATTAAAATTATATTTCAGCCTCTTCCTGTAAGACTTTCATTCAAAACACTTGGATAGTGGATAGACGTGCCAAGATGTGTGAGAAGGGACAGGTATCAGGGGGTATGGGGTCTACAAAACACAAACCCAGACATACTCAAATACCAGAAGTAGTCAAACATACACATGTTTCTGAGCACGAGAGAAAAGTTGAGGAAAGCTATATGGATAATGCCAGTCATCACTCTGATATGGCCAATGGCTGGATACTTGGCAGCCATGCCAGTGGATTATGGAAAGATACTCCTGTAGCACATAACAGCAGGCAGGGTAATACTTGTATCTGTGATCACGCCAAAACCTTTCCAATGTTCAGCAGTGGTGTGTGGCAGTTAGCGGTGTGAGGCAGTTAGCAGCGTGAGGCAGTTAGCGACGTTAGGCAGTTGGAGACGTGAGGCAGTTAGCGGCGTTAGGCAGTTAGAGACATGAGGCAGTTAGCAGCGTGAGGCAGTTAGCGACGTTAGGCAGTTAGCAGCGTGAGGCAGTTAGCGGCGTTAGGCAGTTAGCAGCGTGAGGCAGTTAACGACGTTAGGCAGTTAGCAGCGTGAGGCAGTTAGCGGCGTTAGGCAGTTAGCAGCGTGAGGCAGTTAGAGACATGAGGCAGTTAGCAGCGTGAGGCAGTTAGCAGCATTAGGCAGTTAGAGACATGAGGCAGTTAGCAGCGTTAGGCAGTTAGCAACGTTAGGCAGTTAGCAGTGTGAAGCAGTTAGCAGCGTGAGGCAGTTAGCGGCGTGAGGCAGTTAGCGGCTTTAGGCAGTTAGAGACGTGAGGCAGTTAACGTGAGGCAGTTAGCGGCGTTAGGCAGTTAGAGACATGAGGCAGTTAGCAGCGTGAGGCAGTTATAGACATGAGGCAGTTAGCGTGAGGCAGTTAGCGGCATTAGGCAGTTAGCATGAGGCAGTTAGCGGCGTGAGGCAGTTAGCGGCGTGAGGCAGTTAGCGTGAGGCAGTTAGCGACGCACTTGCATAAGTGCTTATTCACAACATGGATTTAATCAGGCAGGCTCCTCCACAGACTCGAGCCATTCACCCAAATGAGCGGAAGACATTAAGAGCAAGATTCACCCCACACCATCAGGGAGTTATGTGTAAAGAATGATTATGCCAGTCATGGGGGGCTTGACCCGAAAAGCTCCAGGAAATATCCTGCTGTTAATATCCAGAGTAGATAATAAACTGCTTTGGATGAACGTGTAAGATAAACAGATACGTGATAATAAAATTTCCGCCCTGTTACATTTACTGTACTATGATATTTGAGCTGGCCTCAGTGCCTGAGGTAATTAATTTTATCATGCAGTTAAAAGAACAACACTTATTGTGAAGGGCAGTGTAACAGTTCCCAAGAATCCGCAAACAAGGCCTGCCTTTCTCTCGGGTCTGGTGCCAAAAGATGTAGTGAGCTATTATTCTGATTTATTGGTCGGAGCCGTTAATTCTTTTCAAACGCGTCGTCTAAGTACAGTTTGCTTTGGCCCGGTCCAGTGTTGGCTCCCTGATTTATACCCGGCCTTCAAACTGGGCAGCGTGCTGAGCTCCATGTCGGCCCGTCGCCACGGTGTGGGTTGCTTGGTGCCAGTCTCACTAGCGCCGCCCTGCTGACCTCCGACATGTTGTTGCCACTGGCACTGGCTAGCATTGCCGTTGTTAAACGTTGGCCGGGCCCCTTCCGCCCTGGCCCAGGCATTAAAAAGGGACAGCAGTCTTATACACAGGAGACAGTGATAAATCAGATCCTCGGGGTTTAGCCATATGTCCGTGCTGGCCTGGTAATAAAGCCAAGCAGAGTGTTATCTCTGCTGGCATGATTTCACATACTGTAGGCCGCCTCTAAGCTTCTAGACACATAAAATACTGATAAATAGGCTATGTCACATAATCTGTTTCACGCATACATAGCTGTGCCCTTGTATTCCAGTATTTTTCAGTATTCAGTGCGATATTTTTTTCCCTTGCAGAAATTCATCTGCATTACTACAGGCATGTAACCCATAATCACAAAACTCTCAAAAATAATGTCACCCGTGTAATTATATTCCTCAAAATATGAAGGGACAGTCTGAAATAGCGAAGAATCTCCCAGATTTAAACTGACTTCCGCTGGCCAACAGTAAGTTGTGTTTATTGTTTATTTGTAAAACATAGTTTGGAAAATGGCTTAAAATGTCAGACATGGGTTCTCAGTTCCTGTTTGATGCTGTGGTCAACGTCTGGGCTTAGTGAAGTCCTCAATCCATTCCACAGTCTCCTGATAGGTCCCGGAGTCCCTGTCAGTGCTAACTCCTCTACATTAAATCAATCGAATGCTTTTAACGATTTGCTGCATCGGGCACACAGCAAATTCTGTGGTTGCCCCGTGGCTCTTGTGATGGCCCACAGAAGGTAGTGCTGTGGCTGGCTCCAGCTCCAGCTGTGGATTCTCTTTCTGGTGTCACATGGAGTAATTAAATAATGGCGTGTTGGGGCAGAGTGGATGGGCTGTGTTAGTTTGGACCTGTCTCCCACCTGTCATCTTTCTTTTTTTGAGTTTACTATGTGGCAACCACCCTCCCGTTCCTGACCCAAACTTCTTAATAATAATAGATACTTTATTGATCTCTGGTAGGAAGTTATCTCTATGCTTCCCTCACCTTGCTCTCTGTAGGTGAGAGCAAGCTGGCAGGGAAGGGCAATCACCTCTTGCAGTAGACAGCTGGGGGTTAAGGGCTTTGCTCGAGGACCTCCAGATGTGCCAAGGCTGAGCTTGAACTGGTGACCTTCTGCTTACAGACACCGGGGCTTTGACCACTGAACCACATGCCACGTTTGCTGAAGAATTAATGAGTGGAAAAGGAACCTGATTTTTTTCTGCAGGGGAAATGTGTCTCCTTAAATGGAGTCGACAGGGATAAGTATTACCAATCCGGTCCAGACTTCCCTAATCGGATTTTCCTGGTATTTTCAGTGGTCACTGTTGCCTGGTCCTCAGTACCCATCTCCTAGTGACATGTTGCAGTGGTTTGAAAATCAAGGGTAATGCTGTTTGCATGGGCTTGCCTAACACTGCATTTTGGTGCAGTACGGATGTACAGTAACTGTTCAGTGATACAGTGACAATATACAAGACCCAAGCTGCAGAATTGCACAGTCCAACTGTGAACAGTCCTGGCATGTCTTCCGGAAGGACAACAACCGGAACACACAGTTCTTGAACGATGAAGGGAATGGATTATGTGTTGTACTCGTAGAGTCTAGTATGGATGAGTGGTTGATAGTGGGTTTACAGGTTCAGTGGTGATAAAACGATAGGCAGTGAACAGTGATGATGGTACAAACAATAAAAGTAAATACAAACATACAAAACACACATAGAAAAGGAATCTCTCCTATCTTATACAAATGCTGAATCTCCTCTTCTCTCTCATATCCTCTTTCCAATTTCTCTCTTCCTGGTTCAACACCTTTTTTTAAATGTAGTCTAAGGTCCACACCAAGCACATGCTTCAGGACAATATCACAGCCAGTCTCGTGAAATGGTGAGCACACCCCCCACCCCCCATGTTTACAGCAGGGCACAATGCACTGGGCTCAGTGGTGATCCTCAGTTTTTCAGGCTTAATTTTTTTGGTGTCACATGCAGCCAAAATGACCTGCAAATTTCCTGAATGTGGGAATCTCAACTGCATATTCCTGGAAGTGGGGGACTGCGGCCACTGGGCTCGCCCCTGGTTTGGGGGGGTGGGGGGGGGCAGCGTATGGCTCAGTGGGTGCCGGATAAATGACTGACCCTGTGCTCAGACCCCAAGCTTTGCACTCGACTGTGTGTGTGTGTGTGTGTGTGTGTGTGTGTGTGTGTGTGTGTGTGTGCCTCACGAAGGAGATATGCAAAAAGAAGCAATCCAATGTACCAGAATTTCTGTAAATAGCAAATGAAGGTACATTTCCTAGAAGATCCCATGTTAATTAGGATGTCATTTAACGAGTTAAGGGATTGGAAAAGTTCCTTGAAATGGTGACCTTTTACTTATAGTACGACAGCAGCCAGCATAGTCGTTAATGATACAGACTCATAAAAAATGAACATTGTCATTTAGAGTCTCAGGAGGAGTTTGTATCCTGTTACACTGCACAGTTCTATGTGATTTTTCCCATTTGGAATTAAATAAGGCATATCTGGTAGAGTAGCCTGCAGTATTTGCGGTAAAGCCGCGTGCCAGCGATATCAGCGATAGCCGCGTGCCAGGCTGCACTGCTCAGCCCTGGCTAAACATGTTCCTGTTTGCTATGGGGACTACATTCCATCTGTGTCTGACAACAATCTTCCTTTGTTTCTGCTTCCACTCTTTATCTTCCTACTATCTATCTATCTAATCTATCTATTTATCTATCTATCTTTGGATTGTACAATTTTTCTCCATGATTTCACACAGAATCCAGGTTGCCGGTTCTGGACACCCTGGCACCGTCAGCCTCTCCCGGGATCGCCGGACGTATGGTTTGTCCGACCATGTACCAAGCATGTGCTCAGAAACCCTCTGACAACTCTAGTGCCTTGGCCCACTATATTCAACTAACCATGACAGTGAAAAATTGAAGTCTTTTGCAAAAAGAATCACCTGCCATGTATGAGTACACATTCCCCGATTTGAGTAGTTACAAAACCTACAATACTTTTGATGGTATACAGCAGGGGTGTCAGACTCCAGTCCTGGGGGGCCGGAACCCTGCACATCTTTGGGTTTCCCCTCATTTAACATACCTGATTCAACTTCTTGAAACTCCTTGTGCTAATTACCACACAGCTCTTGAGCTGAATCATTTGTGATGGAACAGGGAAAGAACTAAGCTACACAGGGCTGCGGCCCCCCGGGACTGGAGTTTGACACCCCTGGTACAAGCCATTGTTTCCTGGTTTGTGAGAGTAGTTGCAAAATTACTCCATTCCCAGCAGCAATTTCTCCTTAATCCCCAGGCCTGTGCGGTCAAGGCATGACAAGGCTACTCTTTTTCCTGCTGCTGTCTCTTTTGTACGTCATGTTCCCACCCCTTGCCCCTTGTATGATATTCCTCCAACCATTAGGGGGCACCGGTGATCTGTGTCACGCACATGGGCTGGCAGGCATTACTTTCAGGCTGAAGGATAGTAGATTTTTCTTTTTTGGACAACCAAGGATGTTCTGAACTTTGTTCATGCTGACTGTGTACTGTGTGACGCCTTAACGTTTAAAATTATAATAGAGGACTGGCTGCATTCTGTGTTTAGCTTATTTTATTTAATCTGCTGGACCGAAAGGAGAGGAGTGTTTAGCCATTTTAATTCAAAACACCAGATGAGAAGATGTTAGTGGGTGCATCAGCAGCTGGGTTGGCAAGGACTTTGGAGTCCTGCACTGACAGGTCTTAAAGAACGGCGATACCACTCAGGAGGATCCAGATGTGTAGGTTGTCAGCAAACAGAGAGAGTTTAAGGAAGCTCTAGTAGGAACAGTCACAGAATGAGTTTAAGCAAAGAAACCATGCTGAAATGTACCATCTGAACCCCCAAATTCAGGATGGATCACTGCTTTGCCCAACACTGGCTTTTCACCATCAGAGTGGCTGTCTTCTGCAGCTTGAGGTGTCACTATTGATTATATAAACAATTAAATAATCTGGCAATTCATCTAGTGATCGTTTATGTACAATATAATAAGTGCGATGAAGGAACCGACCAACTGTCACAGGATGCACGCTCAGTGACACGTACAGTTAGTTTAGGCACAGCAATTCACTGAAGAAGCATGGTGTTGGAGAGTGGAAGGAAACTGGAGGACCTGCCAGAAAGCCAGACACACACAGGGGGAACATGCAAACTCCACACACGGAAAGCACTGGTGTGTGGCGACAGCAATATCCACTGTGCCGACGACAGCATGCAGTATGTGTGATGAGGAGAGAAGGAAAGGATGGAATGATGGAAAGAAAGAAATATTATTATTAAATAAATTATTATTATTATTATAAATATACTGTATGGTTCTTATGTATTGTATTATGTAAGGTGATGCGACTGACGGGCTAACCTTCGTTTTAGCAGTGATTATTCTGACATACAGGACTCGTACAAAGTAAATTAAGCAAAATAATGTAAGTCAGTGACGACAAAGACAGGCTAGGCTACTCCCAGAGGCTAATTGGCACATATCTATGGCTAACTTTGCAGTATTGTGTGAGTCTGTCAAACCTGAATGTCTTCTTTTTTAGATGTATCTGCATTGCAGTCATGCTATCGTGATTTTAGTTCTGCTTTACAATACTGACAGCCGACTGAACTGTCATTCACTTTTAATGTGAAATGCTTTGTGCAAAAATGATGCTTTCACTCTTTATGTGGACCCTCATTCACTATGTACTGTCTACCTTCTGCCATATTGCCGAATAATGAAGAAGAAAAATTTTAATCGATGCTAGTTTTAGTAATCCAATAATCAAGTTTAATCAAATAATCATGACAGCTCTGTTGAGGTACATGTTCTGGCTTAGTCCAAACCATGTTCTTGTGCCCCCCCCCTACCCAGAAGAATGCTTAAAAAATACTTGGCATGACACCCCTGACTGATATCAGTTACAATCTGCCTATGCACTGCACCTCCGACAAAAGAAGGAAGGAGCAACATTTCTGATTGTTTAGTGGGGGGTGGGAGGTGCCTTCCTGTGCTGTGCCCACAGAAGTGACTGAACAGGACAGATCACAGCAAAGCAGGCGGAGCGATGAGTGGGATCTTGCCAGGAGAATAGCATCCTGGTGGTAGAGGGGGCTATTAAGTGATATGGGGGGTATTTTATGAGGACCCCGGCAGAGAACTTGTTTTTTGAAGACCCCAGAAGTGAACCTCAAATTTGGGGTAATGAAAGAATGAGCTTTTACCTTCCTCTGCCTTTCCCTCCGTCTCTCTCTTCCTCTCTCAGTACGGCTGGCATGTAACAGGGTAATTTAGTCTCTGGCATGTGTGAGCATTGCGGTTGGGAAGCTCTTTGACAGGATTCTTCCTGGCCATCAAGACACGCAGAGAGTAACAGCGGGCAGAGCAGCATTGAGCCAAGCCTGCGAGGGTCTCCCCTCCACCTGACACCGTTTCGTACTGTTAATCCATTCGGGAGGGTGCCACTTTGCCGGAAACTCCCCACCACTCCTCTGGGTTATGGGGGGGAGGCTGTGAGGAGGGTTACGCCAGCATGGCCAGCATGTCGATTAGTCATGAGGACTATGAGCACCAGGTTCGGTCTTCCTTCCTGGAGATACGCCCCGGTGCTGGAGGCAGGCCCCGAAACAGCCTCCCTCCCCAGCACGTCTGTCGTGGTTCATCGTTCATCTGGTTTACCCTCCGTTTGTTCAGAAAGAGCACTGTGTGGCAGTCAGAAAGGTCATGTTGGTTTTCAGGCACTTGACTGTAGTTGCTTGGTATATTATATTGCATTAGGAACAGATTCCCTCTGCTGTGGTGTTGATTAATATTATATTATTATGTTGCTGAGGTAACATTTTGCATATAGGTTGATTGTAAAAATATGTAAACGCATCTTAAGATTTCTTTCATTAGCATAAGGAACTTTCAGATTGCTCCTCCTTGTGGTCCTCTGCTGTAATAGTTGCTTTTATCACCAGAGTATTTGGGGATATTTGTTTTAGGTCCCTTCATTGGTCAGTGGGAAGCTCTAGTTCTGCTGGTCCCTTCTGCTGAGTTCCATGGTTCGCCAGGAGGTGACACCAGATTTCTGCAACGCCTTGCTGGTGCACGATCAAAGACTGTGACTGCTTAGTAAGGCCCAGGTTTAGGACGGGGGTAGTGTGCTTGTCATGGAATCAGCACACCCAATCTAGAGACATGCAGGGTGACATTTGTGTCAGATGTGGGGAGGGGCATTATGGCACATTAGCCTGGAATGAAATGTAGACCGGACGCTGCCAGTCAATATTTTGGAGGAGATGGATGGGATCGATGGTTAAGATAAATGAGTCCAGCTGACCACGTTTAAAAACGTTAGCCCTGTTTCCGTGTTACCTAACCCAGAGTTCCCCCTCCCCCCACACTGTCACATGATGTAATCATTTGAAAGGGGGATCAATGGTAAGGTTACAGCGCAACTCCCAGCCCTCTCTGTAACTTTTAGGCCAGTCCGCTCTTTGCAGTCCTCCAGTCTCACTTTATTTCAAGCACAACACCAGCACTTCCACCTAAATGTCTGTTTTTCAGTGTACATGTAGGGAGCTAGATGTTTAAGGATGTCTAATAAGTATCTGCGTCTTCACAAATGCTTCACACCGGCAAGTCGGCTGCATATTCCTGAGTCGGTGCTACAAACTGCTCCCAAAAGAAGCTGGGGGCTGGGGGCATAATTACCTGGAGTGTGATGGCCATCTGTGGCCCTGGCTCCTGTCTGGCTCACCATGGAGACTTACGGATAATCTGGGTTTAGGGATTAGTGGCCGCCTTGGGAACAAAGACTATGAAGGGGAGAAAGAAGAGAGAGAGAGAGAGAGAGCAGGTTCACCAGGAAGAGGAAGTTGCCAAGGAGACCTCTTGGATCTCCACACCGATTCTGCTAGGTCTCAATCAGTACTTTTTCATCACAGGTGAAAAGCTGGGTGATGAAGCATATTCTGGAGATTACTCTTGTGGGCTGTTTGCCAAAAGGCGGAAATCTGCCGGTTCAGCCAGACAAACTTCTTTTTGAAGCCGGGTCTTGTCAACTGACACTGAAGGGGTTGGGCTCTTTGTTAAGGAAATCGATGTGATTGAATTGAAGCCCCAAGGAGAGGTCTCAGCCCGTCTATACAGAAGGCTCCCCGGGGGTCAGTGGTAAACAGGCTCCTCCCTTCCTGGGGGGAGTGGAGGGGTGGAGGACAGCAGGAGGCTCCAGGAGAAGTGAGCAAGGGGGGTGGATTGCTTACTGGCCCCCTGCCCCCCCCGCTACCTCCACCCAGGCCATCGCTGATGTGGAAGGGGGGACCCATGCAGCATGACTGCATATGTGCACTGCCTCTCCTCGGAGCCAGAGGTCAGCTGCTGGCACAAGTCCTACTATGAGGACAGGGACGAGCTGCGGCCGCTTTATACCCAGAGCCGCATGGGCAACACGCAGCCCAAAACCGAGGGCAGCCTCCGGCGCCGGCTGCTCGCATCGAAGATCCACCAGAAGCAGGATTCGCTGTGGGCGCCCAGGCCATTGCTGGGTCCCGAGTCCAAGAGAGGGCCACCGAGTCCTGGCTGCTCCCCCATCCACACCCACCTGGACTGGGAAGGTAGATGCACTTTCTCCTGCACTCACGTTAGCGTTCGACTTTAGCCACGAGCTAATCTTCTTAGTTTTCACACGAGATTCACTTAGAATAGCTTCAGGGAGGATGCATTACAAGAATTGCATTTTAAGTACAAGAATTGCTTGGATGTTCCTGTTTTGGCTGCCATTTTTTATGTGTTTTTGTGTGTTTCTTCTTTGGTTCAATGTAAGTACTCTGACTTGTGTCGATGTACCTGCTTGCCTGGTGTCTATGGAGGTGCATAGAAGGTGCCTGTAAGGATGTGGGTTACTTCCCTGTGCAGGACAACCTTCTGCTTGGACTGAGGGACTGTGTGGGATTGATTACTTTAAATTGGTGCCTGAGTGCTCGCTCAGCACATTTCTGTCAACGGTCTCATGTCATACTTTTTGTAGATTTATATACTTTTTGCAGATTGATCAGTTGGTAACTTTCACAAGAAAAATATTCTCTGCAAAGTGGCAGTTTAAAGAATGCTAGTTCACAAACATTGTTTTTGTTCTTTTAATTGACCTGCATCCCAGCGTGGGTGTGTGCTGCGTAATATTCTCTTTCTGTGCCGTTTATAACCTTACTGGGACATTGCTGAGGTCTCCAGTAAAATAAGCTTTTTTTAGGACATTGCTGAGGTCTCCAGTAAAAGAATCTCTTTTCTTATGCTTCTGGGTCCTCCCACTTTGGCCAGTCATCCACGGCAGGATTTGGCTCAGAATCTCATAGCAGTGCAGCGTATGATTTTCTTAACCACCCCCGCCCCCGCCTCACCCCCAGGGTTGTCTAACCACACTGTTGAAGATTCCTCGCCCGCGACCATTGCATGGGGGGGGGGCTTTTTGTGGTGAACTGGTCTTTTTTTATTTAAATCCCCCCTTCCTACTGAGGAATCAGTCACTGCTGGGGGGGGGGGTGGATAGGGAAGTAATGGGTAGAGAAAACATGGAAAACAGCTTTTTGTCATAGTGCGATAGAAGGAAATGGAAAAGAAAACAGGATGAGCATGGCTGGTCTTGCACTCCATGGCATACGCACGCCCTTCTCTAGAGCTCCAAAATATTTCAAAACGGTCGTTGTGAGATCATGGCTGTTACTGTGCCGTGCCGAGTCTGGGTGCATCACGCATACGGGAAGATGACCCCCTGTAAGGCCCCCCCACCAGTGTGGTACCCTGGCACGCTTCCCCAGAGAGCGCTGGGATGGTCTGTGAGAGTCAGTTTCTTTTTTTTACATTTCATTTACATTTATGTATTTAACAGATGCTTTTCTCCATTTCAGTCGTACCATAAATAATGTAAAAAAAAAATGGTCTTTTAAACAAAGTCAATAAGCTGATATACAGTATATATTATTTTTACATAAATTAACAAATAAGGTCAATTGGAGATATGAAAGTGCTTATAGCTGTGCGTGTGAATGGTGTGTGAGTGAATGGTGTGTGAGTGTGCCCTGTGATGGTGTGTGAGTGAATGGTGTGTGAGTGTGCCCTGCGATGGTGTGTGAGTGAATGGTGTGTGAGTGTGCCTGCGATAGTGTGTGAGTGAATGGTGTGTGAGTGTGCCCGGCAATGGGTTGGTGCCACATCCTGGGTTATTCCCTGCCTTGCATCTGTGATTTCTGGAATTTCTGGAATTAACATGCATTTTTGAACTAACTAAATTAGTAAATTCCAAATGTATCTCTAACAAAAGTGGACTGAACCCAGGTCCTCTGCAATCCCCTTAACCTAAAGGAAGACAAGGAAGGGGGAGGGGGGGGGATCCCACCCTTACATGTAGCACCTTTCCCAGCAAAGTTGCCCAAAAAGCTACACAGACATTGAGGATCGATGGGCAACAGGAGTTCAGTTGCCCAGATCCGGCCTAAGAAGGTGAATTCGAAATACGAAAATGTTCTTTGTTGTAATCTTTGCTTGTATTTTCTGTGTCTCTGACCTGATGGATGGGGTCTGTGATTAATTACTCATCCCCATCGGCAGCGTGTGTATGACCAGCTGGTCTGGTCTGAGCGTTAATCAGTCACAACCACTGTTCTCGGTTTTGGGCAACTCAGCAAAAAAAAAATTGACCCATGACAGTTCTTTCATTACCTTTTTAAATGCTTTTTACATTTAATTACATTAACCTTCAGATCTTTTTCCCATATATAAGCAGGTGTGAGTGAATGAAACAGTGCAACAGGGTCAGTAAGTGGCCCGTGGATGGTAGCCCTCTAAGAAAAGCATGTCTTCTCGCTGATAAAGCACACAGAGGGGCTTTCGGGCATTATTTGCCATAATCAGTCAGCATGATATCTAGCAAATCTGTTAGCATGTTTCCTGGCTAATCTGTTAGCATGCTGTATGACTAATCTGTTAACATGCTGCGTTACAAATCTGTTACCATGCTAACTGTATAATCTTTTAGCATGCTGTATGGCTAATCTGTTAACATGCTGCGTTACAAATCTGTTAGCATACTAACTGGCTAATATTTTAGCATGCTGTATGGCTAATCTGTTAACATGCTGCGTTACAAATCTGTTGTCATGCTAACTGGCTACTTTGTTAGCGAGCTGTGCAGATGATCCGTTCATACAGTGGCAGAAAGTTCCGCCTCTCTCCGCGAAGCAGGCAGACACTGTATTCGCTGTGGCTGATTAACCGCAGCCTTTTTCAGAGTCGGTCACAAAGAAGCTTTGTTGTACCGTGGCCTAGCTGTGTCCCCCCCCATACACACCAGCTCTGCTCCAGTGTCCCCTTTATTTCTGACTCGCCAAAGGAAAGACCTGGAAGAGATGGGCAAGGGTGGAGAATCAGAAGGTTTTTGCTGCCTATTGATTGCCCATCTCTTGTGCTGTCCTTCTGAGGAACCCCCTGTAGGAGATGGGAAGCCTTTGTAGGAGACCCCAGCCTTTAGATCTCCGCAGATGGCCTGTACTTGTGACCCCTCCGCAGATTCTGGCCACTGTAAGGGACTGTTTCTGAATGGGAAATAGACCAATGGGATCCATGTCCTTACTGAGTCAAGCATGGGCACACATTACCCAACGGGGGTCTGAGAGCAGCAACCCGTATAGCTAGAGACAGACAGACAGACAGACAGATGGATGGATGGATGGATGGATGGAGGTATGCAGGTAGGTAGGTAGGTAGACAGATCTTATTAATACAAAGCAGGAACTAGACTGGACTTAAAAATCGGCCCTGGACTTTGGGGTCCCTGACGGTCAATTTCCCCAGCAGGGAAATGCACGCCATGGCTGCTAGTCAGTCCAGCCCTGTCCTCTGCTCTACGGGAGGGTCTGTCCACTCCCATATAAACCAGACAGATAACCTGATGACTGCATTGAAAGTAACAAAGGTTTATTATGAAGTTGTGTTATTTTGTTCTGCTGATCCGTTTCAGTAAGGGTTCAATAACTGAATCACGTGAATATCTAAAAATGAACACAATTCCTGAAACCATATCTGCTTGTGGTCCATCATAAGAGCGCTATTTTCCGGTAAAGGGCCCCTAACGTGGACGGAATTAGGGTTCAGGTGTGGGAGAGAGAATATGTAATGGATTGCATGAGGGTGGGGTGGGGGGGGAGCATGCAAAAAGCTCATGGTTGCTGCTGGAACATTTAGATTGGACACACATTTTCAGATGACACTAATAACAGTAATTAACAGTAATTGATGTGCTGGGGGTGTAATATCTGATGTTCTGTGTAGGACTGATTTTGTTTGTGCCACTCAGGGGAGGCTGGGAAACGTTGTAATGAAATCACAGGTACTTCTCTTATCTAATTAACCCCCACTTTAAAGAAAGAGTACAGGGATTGTGGGACCTGTGCTCCCCCCTCAGTCTGGATGGAAATCCCAGCTGTGTTGACTGTCTGCAGTTTTGGGCATAAGCTTGTGGGGTTGAAGGTCGGGTTCCTGCCCAGTTCTCCTTTTGCGGAGGGTGTGTGATATTTGCGTGGGCTTCCTGAGAGTACTTGGTTTTCTGCTTCAGCCCAAAGGCAGTTAGGGCAGACTAGTGTCTCTAAATTAGGTAGTTTGGTCCTTGCATTCCCCTGCCATGTGCTCGGTGCCCTGCGGATGACGTGGTTAATACCAGTGTAGGGCCCCAAGTGTCAGAGAGACTGCACTGGTAGTGGTGGGGTTAAGGACATAAACTTGTAAACCACAGGTTATTGGTTCAAGTCCCTGTCATAGTATTTCTGAGCGAGTCAGCCTGAAACAGCTGAATTGCCTGTTGATGTCATTTAGCTTGATTGGTGTCCTCCTTGTTAAGTGACAGTTTTACGATCTCGCTTTGTAATTGCTCTGGTGAAATACCCAGCTGTACAAATAGTAGGGAGAATTATAGGGTGCTTTGGATAAAAGCAAATAAAATAGTAATGTGCTCCAATCAGCCGGCTTTCCTAGGCGTCTTTCCTGGCCTCCCCCTCCAGAGAGGTTAAGCGGTTGGCACTCGGAGTTTTCTGGCAGACGTCCCTGACTCAGCTGCTCTGTAATCTCGGTTTTGTTTTCAGGACAGGCTCCTTTGTTTACAGAGGGCTTCATGCCATCCTGCAGGCCCACAAGCAAAGCAGAAAGGTCTGGGGACCTCGGGGGAGCCTGGCCCAGTGCCAGAGGCGTTAAACGAGGTGTAGAAAAGCTGTTTATTACAGTACAAGACCCAGTTCCTGATTTGAGGTCTGTAGGTCCCCCTTGGGTAATATGGAGGGTATGGTGAAGGGTCGGGGGGTGGAGAAGGTGGAGTCAGGTGACCATGACCAAAATGCTGCCAACAGTCCTAAGCACTGGAGCAGGAAAGTGCCTGTTTTGATTTCTTTTTTGTCCCAAGAAACATTGTGCTTCCTTGACAAATCCCCATCACTCCTAAAAAGTGAGTCTCCTTTCCCAGTGACCCCATCGCCTGGTGCCAGTTCCCCTTGCCATGTGATTCTGTTCTCCATCCTGTCCCACCGTGCTGTCACGGGCACGTGTCTAGATGCTGAAGCCATTATTGGTTTATCTATATGGTGGCATACAGTCTGTGTGAGGCATCGAACACAAATTGGTTAGACCGAAAAAAACGACAGCAAAACGTGTTGGTGATGATGGACTCGTTCCTTCACTATGGAACACCCTGCACTCCCTCTGTCTGCTGATTGTGTTTCATGGGCCTCTACACCAGTGTTTTCTAATCCACTCCTCTGGGACCCCCCAGCCGGTCCATATTTTTGCTCCCTCCCAGCTCCTGGTAAATGTGGACTGTCTGGCAGGGAGCTGGGAGGGAGCAAAAACATGGACCGGCTGTGGGTCCCCGAGGCCAGATTGGGAAACACTGACATTGACAAAGGATTTATGGAGAGGTGCTACATGAAGATGGTAGAGGACACTGCAGGGGTAAGGCAGACCTAACCTCTGGGCCCAGGGGAACATTAGTCTGCCTCTCACAGGTCAGGGCTTAGTGACAGACAGTAAAGTAGGTCAGACACAGAAAAGCGTCAAACTCATGAGCTCAGTGTTCATTCGCCTATATCTCCATAGTCTGTTCACTTCTATCACTTTAATCAATTGGCATTTGGATTTTTAACTAGTTCAAGTGAGGTTAAGTACTGGGGTTTGAACCAGTAACCTTCAGATCATTAGTTTATGTCCTTAACCTTGATATTGTTCAGCTGAGTACTGCCCATGACTGATTAAGAAAGCATCACTATAATGAGACTGGTAGCTATGCATAAGCTGTGCGCAGTAAAGAGTCCTAATTCATGCTAATTACTGTTTAATTGCTTTTCAAATGGGCTTTTTTAGGTCTGGGCAGCTGCTCAGGACCCACCCACAGGCTGGCATCACCAAGCACTTAACGCCTCTGTTAAGTCTGCCTCCTTAAGTGGCCTTGTTAAGACCTCTGTCATTAGTTGGGTGACACGTGCATTCATTTAATAACTTTACACTTATTTCTTATTTTCACAATGCACCTTACTGTCTCACAGTGTTCACTATTCAGGTTGTGATTTGAACTGTTGCCCATTTTATGTATTCATCACAAAGTTTCTGATTAAATCTTGAGTTATTGGCTCTTGGAGTGGTGCAGTTACTTTCTGCTTTGCCGCTGCTTTATAATTACACGTTTCTCATACTCAGCTCAGGGTAACTTCGTCGTCAAGGTGCGAAACGTCTTTCGTTTCAAAGCGTCGTTCGGACTCGTATTTCTACTTGTTTATCATACGTGATCTGTACGTCCTGTTCCTCCGCTTTCCTGATGGTTGAACGGGAGGAGAAACCCCATTGCTTCCGTACGCCTGCTATTCGCACTTTGGGCTCCTAAAAAGTCGCTTTTTCCTCGATGATTTGCAAACCCCTGTTAAGCGGCATAATAATGGACCCGCTGGAGGAAACGGGGACCAAAGCGGGAAGCCGCGACTGAAAGGGCAGCGGGGCTGAGCGCCGGTGTCCTGCGCTGTCGGCGGCGGCTTTGGGCTTCGGAGTCGGAGCTTACACTTAGTAGTATATAAAGACGCTTATCGATCGCAAAAATGTGCAATATATATTGAGAATGTAAGTAAGAATATAAGTGGAAAATATATCATTCATTGACTTGTGAAATTATACTTAATAAAATTGCACGCATCATTGTGTATCAGATCTGAAATCATCGATTTAAAGTGATGTGCCCAGTCATATAACATTGTTATAGTGTTATTCCAGATCATGAACTATTTTACAGTTAACTTATTTGCAAATTTAGCCAGTATTTGATTTTTCTCATCGTTCCATCACTTCGACTGTCGTTATCTATCCTGCACACACGGTGGCGCCACATACCACATCGTACCTTCATTATGAGGTGATCTTCTCGTAATTAATTTTTCATGATCCCTGTAATTTTTCATTATCCTTGACATACACAAAAAAGTGTCTGAAGCAGCTAATGGTCGCAAACTACGAAAGTAATGTTTGCTAAATGCTAATTTAAAATTAAATTATGGCATTAATACGCCGAGCCATCAATAACCAGTCAGAATAAAATGCAGAATTTAACTGTGACCAGTCCTTTTCATGAAGTGTCAAAGTGACGTTGTTGATGTCCCACACAGGGATTGTTCCGAGCTGCCTTCCATTGTCAGCCAATCTGTACTCCTGTGTGTCTTTTTCATTATATTCCCTTAATCACTTAAACGTGACATTGAAACATAAAGGGTTTGGGATTTACTCTAAGCAAGCTGTCCCTTCCGAAACTGGCAGAGATCCCCTGAGATCACTTTAGTGTTGTAATACATTGGTAACCCCTCCCCCCCCACGCCACCCCAAAGTCCGTACATCTTAGCTGTGCTCTACCCAGTTTTTAGTCACGTATATTGATGGTTTTTCCCTCCTGAACTGTGTCATGTGCCAGACGTAGTTTTGGCGGCACGAACAGTGCCGATTCCCCCACCCCTACGCGCCATCCACCCAAAACACGCGTCCGCGTTTCAGGGCGGGCGACACTCCAGAGGGCGCTGCGCCCATCCTTTGCCAGGATGCGGCAGATGGCGCTGACTCCAGTCGGTCGCTTTGGGGGGGGGGGCTGGCGTTGGAGAGCCGTCCGCTAGACACGCAGACAGAAGCGGGTCTGTCTGCGGGGCTGCACCTTCATTCCATCTTACTCAGTATTGACTTTTTTCCATTGTCTTGTCAACTTTTGGTTGTACGCCGTTCTTGTTTGAATCTTCAGATCTTCCTATTAAATTACTCTAGATGACGATCTCAATAACATACACCTTGATATTAAATTAACAGAACTCTACTGCTTCAGTGGCATGTGAATCAATGTTTTATCTTATTTACTCATTCACTTGGAAGAAAGAGCTTCTGGGGCGTCTTTTTATGGCTCTCAAACTGTTTTTCTGTTTTCCATGTTTCTGTTCATCCAGCGCTAATGAACGCCCTGTTTTTACGGCTGTTTGCGTTCCCGCGATAGCACTCCTCCTGTTTTCATGGTATCCATTTCGTAAAAGACTCATCATCTTTATTGCTCATTGTCTACAGCTTTTTTTGTTGTTGTTGTTGTGCTACTAAGGACGTGCCCTGCTAGATACCTAGATGCCCATGTGTTGTACCCTCATTTCCATGGAAACCCCCTCTCACCCTATGTTGCTGGCAAATCTATAGGCGTCCATCACTGAAGCATGCAATATTAATGAGAATGGACTGCAGTCCCCGGAGACTCTCTCTGATGCAGATCCCAGGGTGTGCCCGTCCAAATGACTATTTGAAACCTCATTGTTTGCATGTGCCAACACTTCATAGAACAGAACTGTTTAATGAAGGGCGTATCTCAATGGGCCAATTTATGGAAACATTTGCACAGTGCTTACTTTGTAATGTTATATTTTGTCGAAAGTGTCTGTAGATTATTTTAAACTATTTGTTTTTTTTTTTGTTTTTTTTAAATTGACCATCCTTCCCATTGATGACCTGCCACACAGAATGTCTGGGGGTAACCTGTGTTTCTATGACGATTGTTTTATGAGCAAGTTCATGTAGGGTTCAGCTACTCGAACAATGTGGGCTGGAAGCCGAGGAGCCTGGCTACTTTCTGGCTCTCTTCTTCTTCGATGCCTCCACTACCAGTGTCAGATACATTAGGAAGGTGAAAGTGACAGGTAGAGCAGTGTGATCTTTACGAGACCCTACGATAGTGTACAAGAGACCCTAGGCAGGATAAGAAGTCTCTCCCAGCTTAATAAGGTTGCGGGGGTGTTACCTTTCCCACCATGCATTGGCATGTTTTGACGTTTCTTCAAAAGTCACCTTCTCAAGATACAAAGCCTGCAGTGTTCTGTGGGAAATGCTGAAAACTAGTTGTTGAGTCTCCATACTTAGAACCCAACGAAGACCATCAATGAAGATCAGAAGAGCTGCCAGTTTAGACCACGGGGTTAATATGAAGATAGCCAGGGAGGTTATAAGCTTGAGTATTGAGTAGCAGAGATGCTCCCCAGTAGCCTTGTGTTTGAGTCTTGGGTGAAGACCATGGTGCTTTGTGGAAACAAAATGTATGCCTGTGTTTGTCAGTTCCTCAAGCCTGCTGGGGCAGCACTGACTGATGGGATGGACACAGAGCTCTATAGGCACATTCAGTCTGGTTCCTTCTGTGTCACCGGCAGGTTGCACGCTCATAAGCTCAATGTTGCCGGTGTGATGCTTCTGTCCCACCTGCAGAAAGTCCGGGATGAAGGACAGGAGCGTGATGTCTGAGTTTAGTTAATTAGGTAGTCCTGATGGATTCGCTGGAATCGTCTTCCTTCCTTAACAAAACATGGCAGGTCCATGGTGATCTGGAACATTCCCGGGTAAGAACCCTTGCTGTTATTTTTCTTGTTCAGTGCCTGGACCAAATGGCGAGACGAGTGGTCCCTGCTGAGCAGCGTGGGACCCCCCCCCCAGCGAAGCGTGGGGGGTGGCAGGAGTTTGGCGATTCACGACTCTCCTGTCTCCATGTAGACGCCCAAGTTGCTGGATTATTAATGAAGGCTGTCTGTTCACCATCCCCCAACCCAGAAAGGCCTAGACATTGCGAGTTTAAAGGGAAGTGTCGATGGGCAGACATGGGGGGGGGGCAGGGTTTCAGGGTCTGCAGCACAAACACTAAAGGCCCTGTGCTTATTTCCTCTTGAAAGGGTGTCCCTAGGAAGGGAGACTGGTAGCCATTTTCTATGCTTTTTTCCACAGTTGGAGTGCTGGAGGTAAGCAGGTAAAAGGATGGTGGCTTTGACATGGATCTCAGTAGAGGAAAACCCCCAAGCTGCCATGGTTTCAAAGCATATTGGCTAATGCTACACAAGCGATCCCTTCGCAGAGCCAGGCTGTCGTCGGCCGCATTCGAACCATAACCCCCCC
>JAODJW010000039.1:18343033-18360194 GCA_026777045.1 Hyperopisus bebe | reverse complement strand
AATATTTCAGTAGTCATATGCTTTCCTAAATAAAAAAGTCTTTAAATTTGCTTTAAAAGAGTCCAAGTTTTGTGTAATCCATCCAGCATCCAAATGCGTATCCCACCCCCACCCAGGAAGCACAGGGCGCCAGGCAGGGGAGCGCCTACCAATCCACCGCAGGACACGCACACACTCCGCGAGCGAGAAAGAGAGTCTGATTCACCAGCTGTGTGTTTCTGTGGAGAATCCCGGAGGTATCAAGTACTAATCCACACGAAACAGGAAGAACCTGCCAGGTCTACACAGAGCTGGAGGCTGGGATTCGAACCAAAATCCTGGGATCACAATAGAATAGAATAGAAAAAATTTATTGTCATTGTACATATACAATGAAACCAACCAGTGCTAAATATTATAATGAAGAAATAAAAAATAAATGTATGAAATTGATAACGTACACAACATTGATATACAATTGAAAACTGAATAGTGAACTAAAGTGCAAAAATGCAAACACACTTTTTTTTAACAGCATTAAATGTAACACTGTAGATTTTTTAAAAATTGCAGCATTCATGTGGTTAAAAATTAGTGGCCCTGTGAACAGTCAGTTGTTTGGAGGGGCAGGTTGGCAGATGGGTGCATGCAGAATGCTCAGCGGGGTGCAGTGGGGTGACCTTTCTTGAGTTAGTTGTTTCTTTCTGGTTAAGATGATTGATGGCTTGGGGGCAGACACGATTCCTCAGTTGTAATGAAATTCGTATTTTGAGTGCGAGACCTTTCACAGGTATCTTGTGTTATTTGTCCTTCAAAACAGAGGACAGAAATATAGGCCTTGCTGTAAACAATATTCATAAAGATTGCTATAATAATCTGACAGCATTTCTGACAGTGCCCCTTCGACTGAGACGGGCATTAAGTCACTCTGCAGGAATGGAGGAGGAATCCACTTGTCTGATTGTAAGGTCTTAAACCCTTGGCTGCAGGTGTGGAGAAACAGGCCAAAGACAGGGGTCTCCTGGGAAATTTGTCAGATGGAATCTCAGTGGGGGGGTGGGGGGGTTGGTGGGGGGTGATGTCTAAAGGGTGAGGTGTGTACAAGGGGCACTCAAACCCCTGGGAGGCTTCACAGCCTTCGGCAGTGAGTTCCAGAATGTTGATGTTGTGTTTGTTTTAGAGAATGATGAAGGTTATTGGACTGGTGGATGGCCAGTATGTAACGTATCATCTACAGGTGAATAATCTCCAGAGGAAGAGGTTTCAGGTCCAGAGAATACAAATCCAGACCAAGATTTTGTTTCAACCAACAAGTTGAGTATAAAGAGTCACAGTCCCAAAGTATTCAGCTGGTTGGTTGAAACAAAATCTCGGTCTGGATTTGTACTTTCTGGACCTGAAATCTGCACCTCTGATAATCTCCTGATTTCCAACAGGAGGCAAAAGGACGTGCATGCATTTGGCTAAAATGGGTCAGATGTGAAGCATGTCAGACACCCAGTGTTGACCTTACCATTCTTGTGTGTCCTGCTGTCTCCCAGACTGTGACAAACTGAGGAAGGATGGCTTCCGCAGCTCGCAGTATTACTCCCAGGGCCCCACGTTCTCCGGCTCCAACATGTCGGACGACAGCCCACAGGAGGAAGAGGACATGGACAAGAAGGTAGGCCTCGATGTCAAACTGACCCGCTCGGTGCTGTTAGCATAGCTCCTGTGCAGTTAGCACAGATGCAGCTGATTCAAACGGCAAGGGGTTAAATTAAAGACAATTAGGGGACCAGATGGAGGGAAACCAGATTGACTGTGGCTCAGGGTTAGCACCCCTAGGGTAATTTGCTCATTTTGGAGGTCTTCTTAAGAGGACAAGGGCAAACTGCTTTGTCTCCATAAATTGGAAATGTATTCCTCTGTTATAACAAAAAAAATGCACAAGCCAAGTAAACAAGTGGTAGATTATAGTATAAAGCTTGATACTGTTCTTCACTGACAATTATGCCTGTTAGCCCTTTCAGACGTTGCATATAAATTTTATTCAAATGTGACTCTTGAGTCGTGTAAAGTAAATATTAGCCAGTATCTGCTTTACTGCCTGTATCACAAGACAAGTATTTATAGTCTCGATCAATTTAGTGATACGGGATTTGTGAATTTCGAAGTAGAAGCTCCGCATATCCGAGCGGTAGTCGATTGTCGAGACAATCCTGACCTCTAGTGGCAGAGAGTGGAATTGCTTTGCGCTTTTTTCCGATGCGTTTCTCCTAGTCATACACCACCGCTAACTCTTGGTGCTGCGTCTGAGTTTGTGAAGTCTAGGGCCGTCGTGACATGTTTCCGTTTGTTACTCTTCCTGCGTCCCTGCCTGTCTCTCTTTGCCGAGCAGCCTGGTCTCCTAGTGCCCCTGCCTTGGTTCTATCTTGCGTTGCGATGCGATTCGAAACGGCGGGAATCGAAGGTACTCCCGCTACTGCGGCATGTCCTAGCCCTCGAGAACTAAGCGAGGTAAAAGCTTCGGGTTAGCGTACTCATCCCCAACGGCAGTCACGTCGGCCCCATGCTCTCCTCCAGGGACTCCTTCTGAGCCCTGTGAGTGTGGGGGACCGTTGTGTGATTTCCTGCTCTGTGCCAGCAGGCAATAGCGGCAGATGGTGCTGACGTCAGAAGGTCTGGAAAGTAATAAGCAAACGAACACATTAAGAAAATGAGCAAATAAATAAACAGGCAAGCAAATAAAAACGTGAGTGAAGGAATAAGCAAACGAACAAATAAATAAGAACCTGGTGGAAAGAGTGTGGGAAAAACCTTGCGATGGAAACTGTGGGACTTGCATCGTGAGCTCAGGTGGAGCTCCCGCGAGCGTCCAGGGTGAAGCTCTGGATCATCTCCGTGTCTTTGTGGTGGGACACACTAAGTCACCGAGGCTTCAGGGAAGGGCGGATGCTCTTAATTTCCTTTAACCGCCCTTAAACCACCCTTAACCGTTTCTCTGTGACTGAGGTCCTTATACAAATAAGCATATAGGTCTTGCAATTATATATGTCTGACCCTTTAACATACCGTCTAAAAGTACAGCGTCTAAAATAGTCTGACTGCATCTTTTTTTATGCATAACTGTTATAAGCAAAATAGCTACTCATCTAGTAAGTTTATGTACTGGAAATTCTTATTATTTGGGTATATACTTCCCATATCTCTTTGTAGAAATATCATGCTATTGTACCATGATATAACAGTTTTCCCAATGGATAAATTTGTTTCTTCCCTTTTCTGAAGTGAATCTGATAAAAATGTAATTCTACTAAATACATATTGGTTTATACTAAATACATATTGGTTCATTCTTATATAGTGTCATTCCTAAAATAGTGTGTAATTTACCCCAAAATGCTTAATCAAAGATGATGCATCAAATTAAATATAATTATATGTTGTCTGACGGTTATGTATATCTGTTCCAGTGGGTACAGACAGTCTTCGCATAAGGCCAGTTTCAAAGTGGGTTTGTAAATTGTGACAGTTTATGCATTGCTATAAAGCACAGAAATAAAGCTATCCTTGTATCTCTGTGTCACTGAGACACACTACAGCTCCCACCCTGTTTCCCACCAAACACCACTCAGGGACCTGGTTTAGTGACCAAAGCCAAACGCTGTGTTCAAACTGGCCTGTTATATTCCTAACTGGGCCTAACTGGGCCTTTAATGGTGGAAGGACACAGCCAACATTCCTGGGATGTTAGGCCTACCCCACCCCCTCTTCCTGTTCTGTGTTTTCTCCTCCTGGTGTCAGTTAGTGGTGANNNNGCCCCCATCCCGTCACGCCCACACAAAATTCAGGAAAGACCTGACTTGTTGTTGGACAACCTGTTCTCCATCTAATGTAGTGAAAAGGCAAGTTTGCTTAACTTAAGCTGCAGGTAAACACTTAGCCAATTAGCTCTTTGTTTTATTTGTAAAATAATGCTTTTCACAATGGGGCCGGGGTTTTACTCTGTCTTAGGTGTAATATAAATATACATAGCAGGAAAGTATAAATGTATGGTAACACTTTCTATGAATGCCATGTATATAAAAATTAATGAAGACATTCATAACACATTATAATGCATTCATAAAGCATTATAAACATGGCTATAAATATTTATAAAAAGGCATAACACTTTATAGCCATGGATATTATGCATCATGAATGCTTTATGAAGCTCTCGTCTATAATGCAGTATAATGCAGCCTAAAGCATCCTTAATGCTGATACCGACCATTATAATGCATTATGAATATATATATATAGTGCATTATAGATTAGAGTTTCATTTGAGTTTATGAAGTATTATAATCAACACTATATTGCCTTACGACTGTCCATAGAAGATGTTGTTATGCTTATTTAATTCTTATACCGACAATTATAATGCATGATAGAGGTATCTATCATGCATTATAGATGACTAGATGACAGCTTTACGTAAAGTGTTACTCTGTTTCATGCTCCCTCCATATATATATATATATGTCCTGTGTGTGTTGTCCTGTGTGTGTGGCTTACGATCAACTGTCTCAACACTCATGACACCTGGATGTCCTAGTCATTTATGAAACTCTTCTGTGCAGCAACCAAAAAATCAGCCTTTACATGTAGGCAATATGCAGTTAATTAACGTGTGTGTGTGTGTGTGTGTGTGTGTAGGGGGGGGGGGTTGTCTCTCTTTGTTCTTGTTGTCACCATATAAATGTACATTTTTAAAAAGGAGTTTAATAGTAATGATACTTTTATTATGCATTTGTACAAACACAGGCACATATGAATTCACAAGTTTTTCACAGATCCATTCATGCTCAGAATTGCATGAATTGCATTTAACGAATGCAGGCAAAACCTATACATTTTCAGTTACTCTGGATATGGGTGTAGCTGTTCCATTGGTTAGGCCCGTTGACGGATTGGTTTCGAGTGCACCTACGCCTGTTTCACCTCCTCCTCCTTCCCTGTGCCATCTCCAGTCCGAGGCATCATCGGAGGATGAGGAGGAGGAGCCGGTGTTGCCGGTAAGGCCCCGGACACCCCAGCCGGCAGACAGTAATGATGGAGCTGGTAGCGGCTGGAGCAAGACCATGCCCCTGCCCACCCCAGAGGAAAGAATGAGGCAGCAGGCACAGGCGGTGCAGACTGACATCGTCCCCATTAACATCACCGGTAGGCTGCGGGATCCCTGCCATTTCTTCACCGCCACTTCTAGCCCCTTTCAAACGTTTCTTGTGTCGGTTCTGAAGATACCCAGGTCATGACAAGATTATGATATGCTCACACGAAAAGTAGCCTCAGTTCTCACTCGGTCGCTAGTTCAAATCCCAGGGTCAGCAGAGTGATTTCGCCGTAGGGCTCTTGAGCAAGACCCTTAACCCACTTTTGATCCAGGGCCTGGCTGACCTTGCTTTCTCAACTGTATGTCACTTTGGATAAAAGTATCTGCCAAATATGTAAATGAAGAAAACATGTTGATAAGTGTTCTGAAAGTATACCCTCATATTTTGCAATCAAACTGCAAAACAACAGCAAAGTGAATCTGCAATTGAATCCCCAATTGGCCATAGTCCCAAACCTGCACAATCACTGATCTCTTGGTTGTATCAAATTGTACTAACCCGACTCACTGTATTGATATTAGGATGGGGCCCTCTATCAGATCTGGCCCCAATCCTCACACTTGCATAGCATCTCTCTGTCTCCAGATGGCCCTACCCACTGGTCAGCCGTGCCATTTCTCTCCCCCTAAAACTCTCCATCATCCGTTGATCCTTCATTCCACTCAGTCCATGCTCGGGCCACGTCCGTGTAAGAGCTGGACCCTCCGATGTATCTGGAGAGGTCCATCATAGTAGGAAGGCTCTACCGCGGATGTGGCATTGGAGGATGCACCTTGATCTTGCACTAACCCCATCGCTGGCCAGCAGACAAACTTTGGAACCTTTAGCTGAAACTTAATAATCCATTTATAAGCAGGTTATGAATGTTAACTTTCCAATTAATGACATTCCAACTCTACATCAGTGTCCAACCTACCAGATGGACCATGTCATGTCCTCGCATGATCCTAGATTGTCTCCTGGCCAGCAGGATATGATTTAATGTGTATGCGTATGAATGCCTCTTATCTGAGTGCGTTTATTAATGTCTGTACGTGTCTGCATGGGAGATGCATGCCTTTTCAGTAACCAACTGGTTTGCTCACTCTCGCCACCTCACACCAGGGGAGACTTTTGACCGGCAGGCCAGCATCCGCCGCTCCTTAGTTAACACTGACACGGTCGTCAGGCGGCCCAAGAAAGTCAAAAGGAGAAAGACAATAACAGGGGTTCCTGACAGCATCCAGAAGGAACTAGGTATGACTTATCAACGCTGGGTCCTGTTCCCTGTCATTCCCATCGATCAAATTTTATTCAGTGCAGGGCTCCCCTTAATGGAATCCCTCCTCCGTCATGTACAATCACCCTTGACCTTCTCTAGAGCCCCTGAGGAAAGATCATAATTCATGGAGAGGTTGAGCTAACCGCCGTGCTAACGTATTGATTTATCCATCTCACTACATTTGTGAAGTCCACACAGTATTTTGATGTCTCCAGAGGAACCATGTTGTTATAAACCATGATTTGAGTGCCCAGTTCTGAAGGATGCCCTCTTGTGGCACCCTGTTGAAATACCCCGATCTTTGCTCAAGGTTGGTCCACACTGTGTGGGTCTCAGGCCAGTGTAGAGGACTATAAAGTCAAGAACTGAATAATGTATCTGCCGTGTCTTCAGGTCGTTCAATCACTAGATCATTAGAGTTTCAATACAGCCTTTAACTGCAGACTTGTTGCAATATTTTACTTCTGTTTGTCCATGATACAACTGTAAAGTACAAACCTAAAAGAAACTGGTACTAAGAGGATATAATCATTACCCTTGAAAATATGAGAGTTTACAAGCCTTCTAATGAACAATACCACCAATATCCCGAATTCCGCGGGGTAACACTAACACCAGTCATCTTTCTTTAGAATTTCTAATGTTCCCTCCTGTTAAACAGTAGTCCTAATGGTCCAATATTTGTGCGGTTATTCTCCCTAAATGTTTCTACACAATAATCTCCAAACACTACAGTAGTGCTTCCCTCATGCTAAAAGCACAGGATAACCCACAAGCCATCTCGACCTTTCCATCACTGCATATTATTGCGCCATGTGGGAGATTTTTGGTAATAATACTTTTGAATCTGGAGCACTAGATATTTGGGGAGGCGTAGGGGGACAGAACACGTACACCCCCACACAGGCTCTCAAACCAGCAGGGGTCTTCCAAGCCATATGCATTTTTCATTACAGTTAATGACACAAAAGTGACCTGTCAATGTCCCCCTCCCCCGTGAGCCTTGGGGGTAGGTGGTAGCTTGGGGGAGGGGTGGCTAGATGGGGAAGTATAGGGGTGGGGTTTTTATTTCTGTCAGCAGTCATTATGTCAAATATTGCCCACCCTGACCTTTGACAGCTGGTCAGTCAACAAAAAAAGCTGAAGGAATCATAAGGGATCAACACGTTCATGTCACCCATGTTTCAGATTTTAATGTAATTCATGTAAAGAAGGGTACTTTTTTTTACTTTGTGCAATGAAGAAACAGAAAACAGCAATTATTGCAACGAGCAATTGTTGATGGTTTATACTCAACCTTTATAGCTAAATAAACATATATTTCTTAAAAGCATATGGCTCATTAAAAGCAAAGTCTACTTATGCGGGCCACATAGAAAAACCAGGTTCCTCCTATGAATGTTTATGGGATTTTTATTGCTTGAAAAAAGCTTTCTGTGAAAGCAAAGCCCTTTCTTCATAGTCATCACTGTGATATGCCTGAATGGTGAAAGAGTTTCCGGAACATGCTGCGTGGTGATTTCCCTCAGCCTTGTTTTAATTCAGAAAGGGAAGTAAGCGCATCAGAAGGGCAGCTGCAGATCAAATTAATTAGCCTCCCAATAGATAGGCTTATTTTGCTTGACAGCCTTGTGTCAAAAGTAAAGTGAATGAATCTGAAATTTCCCACATTTGATCTTATCCACTCTGCAGCAGTGACAGGGCACAGCGACCTCCGCCCTCACTCCATGTACATACCTGGTCAGTACTCTACCCTGGGGCGAGTCGGCAGCATGAACTCAGGGCTACGCCAGTCCAACACCCGTGACTCCAGCTGCCAGACGGAGGAAGTGAAAGTTGTTCCCCCTTCCATGCGGAGGATCCGGGCACAGAGGGGCCAAGGCATCGCGGCTCAGATGGCCGCCTCCTCGGGGACCATCTCCATAGCTAGCGACAGCACCAGCACCATCTTTGCACCACAGCATAACGGAGGCAGTCAACGTTTCCATAGCTTGCCCCGCCAGGGAGCCCGTATCTCCTTGAACTTTGAGCCCGGGTACAGCAGTGCCCCCTACAGGTCAGAGGACTGCCCAGCGGGAGCGCTACCTAAACGGATTGGCACATTACAGGCTGACGATACCACGGTGCAGCTGCGGAATTCCCCCAAGGCTATAGTGCGACCCAAGTCCGAGGAAGTGAGGAGCACATTGAGTGAGCAGGCCATGGCAGGCCCCGCCTGCATGGTCTCTCCCCATGCTGCATACTCCACCTCGCTCATCCCCAATGCTACATTGTCATGCTCATCTGAGGTCATCACTATCCACACGGCAAACAGCTGTAGCGGGCCGGGCATCCCGCAGATGCAATCTGTCTCCTCCTACCCAAAAGACCGGCCCCTCTGTACCGCTGTGGTGAACGGCGGGTCATCCCAAGCTCAGTCGACCACCTCCTCCCGCCGTGACTCAGCCGTGTCCCTCAGCACCAGCACTGAGGTCAATTCCCAATGCAGTACCCTGAACAGGACAAAAGGAAGGAAGAGCCAAGATACCACAAGCGAGTCCAGCTACTCGGACGGAAGCTTGCAGAGTCAAGGCACAGTCGCTGCCGACCAGTGGGTCAACGACACCCCAGAGAACATTGTACCGAAGAGGCCCCTCACCTCCAGCTGCTCTACCCCGACAAATCATATGTACAGCAGCCCCGAGAGATCCTCAAACAAGACGGATGCCAGTTCTCTGCACTCCATGGACAATGATGGATACTACACTTCCATGCACTCAGATTCCGGGATCAGGACCCGGAGCCATAACAACATGCGTGGTAAAATGAGGCACAGTATGTATGAATGCCGTATGTATGACATCCAGGATGACCCTTCTGGCTTCTACAGTGACAGATCCTTATCCCGGAGCATCTCCCTTCGCAAGTCAAAGAAGCCCCCGCTGCCACCGGCTCGGACAGACTCCTTACGACGCAAGCCAGGGAAGAAGACAAGCGCTAATGGATCGGTCCTTAACGAGACTCTAATTGCCACCCTGCAGCAGACTCTGCAGATGGGCGCAAAGGGCAAAGTGAGTTCATCATCCTCTCAGAGCCCCTGCAGCGATTACGAGGATCCATGGGTGCCGCGTCCGCGGAGCCAGAGCAGCATAAGTGCTGGGAGCAGCGGCTTGTCGGCCTCCATGGCAAACGTCTACTATATCTGTCCAGTTACACCATCGCAAAGTGACACAAGTAGCCTGCGCTCAGATTACACCGAGACCTGGGGATACTATCCCGACTACTCTCGGCAACATGGGGAGCAGCCGCATTCCCCAACTAGCTCCAGCGGTGCCCCTGCGGAGTTCTCCAATGGAAGTTGTCTGCCCAGCATGTTGCCAGCATCGCTGCCGGAATGCCAGGACAGTGCAGCGGTGGTCAAGCCTAAAACTTCCTCCCCAGACAGAGTGCATAGACTCACTTCCCCCTCCAGCGGCTACTCCAGCCAGTCCAACACACCCACGGCAGGCACCCCTGTACCCTCTGGCATGAGGTCAATGTCTCCAGCAGGAGCAAAGTCCAGGCCCAAAGTACCTGAAAGAAAGTCTTCTCTGCTGTCTTCTACATCTGTGTCATCATCCTCCACATCCTTGTCCTCCAACACCTCAGATTCAGCAAAAAACCCCCTACCTCCCCCACCTCCACCCCTGCCTGGCCTCCATACTTCCCCATCAATGTCGCCAACCTTCACACTTCATGATTCTAGAGAACCACTATTCACTCCACCTCCTCCACCCCCTCTCCCCCCCTCGATCCCTGCATTTATGGGTGGGAAAATGATCCCTCCTGTACACAGAACTTCTGAGACAACTCCAGACATGTCCTCCTATAGCTCTTCTTCAGACTTTCCTCCCCCTCCTCCAGAACTTTTGTTTGATTCTGGCTTGCCAGTCAGTAGTGACTTCTCTCCACCTCTTCCCCCTCCACCTCCTCCTCTGCCACATACCGTTCCCAAGACACCTCTACGACCTCCATTGTATACTATGACCACACCAGCAGCTCCACCTTTCGGCATAAAAGGTCAGAAAGAAGCTCTCAGACCTGTGAATGCTGATTTCAAGGACAACATAGCCAAAGAGTCAAAATTACCTCCAATGCCCCTGATCACTGCCCAAGCCCTTCAGATGGTGCAACTTAGGTCTGTCAAGAAACTTGAACATGAGGGAGCTGTTACTACCAAAGCCCAGGACATAGGGCATGCCCTAGAGTCCATCAAGCCTAAAACACCAGAAAAGCCTCAAAAACTAGAACCTCCTAATGTGTTGTCATTGGCGGCATGCTCCTCTCGTGCTGCAAATGAAACTGAGATGCAGCTGTCACCTACCAAGAAATTTGGCCAGGAGGCTGGCGATCCAGAAGACACACCGAATGAAACCTTGGCGGACCACCGCAGCAGCTCTGTGTCCACAGAAGAATCCCTGCAACAGTTGTCCCCTACTGTTCCAGCAGTAGCATCACTAAATTTTACACCCAAGAAGAAACCTCCAGTTGTCTCTAAGAAGCCAAAACTCATACTAAAGGCGCCTCAATCTCCCCCTCAGCCTGTTTCAGAAGAGGGGCAACCTGAAGTTGTGGATGGAGACATGGTTGCGGTGTTGAGTCCCCAGAGTGGGTTGTTGGTCTCAGGGATGGCGGAAGCCCCTGGTGCGACCCAGCAGCAGCACATGGAGGATCAGATGGGGGATCATTCTGGAAGCTCCACCACACCCATGACACAGAGCAGAGAGTCTTTGAGCAGCGAGGCCTCCACAGAAAGCCTACAAGAAGCCAAGACCTCCACAGTGGTAGGCCAGAAGCTCCCCTTCTTGGGTGAAAAGAGCATTTCCGATAGACACAGAGACAGAGAGCAAGATTCCAGTAGCACCATGGACTCCATCAGCTCAAAGGAAGAAGATAATGGTAAGCAAAATACTAATATTATTATTTTTATTAAGTCTACAATATAGCTTGAGCATATTTCAGCAGACACTAGATACACATGATTTTCCGGTATAAACTATGGACTCCACACCTGCCATATTTCGTGTGCTGCCTGTGTTTCTGGACAGGGTTCACCATAAACAGAGCAGCTGTGTGTTCACCTACCATGGCCACCCCCTCGGGTGGATTCTGTCTCCGTGGGGGTCAGCAGGATTGCAGAGGTCATAAATAGCCCTAATTTATAGCTTTATCCTTTGCTGACCTGCTTGGAGACTCCGTCGCTATTCTGGGGTTGGGCTCAGGCCCAAAGGTCAACACCCCCCCCCCCCCCAGACAGGGGATCACGGTAGCATCACACTGCGGAAACAACTGGAACATTTTCTCCATCTCACTCTCCTTGTAGGTCCCCCTCTCTCTCTCTCTCTCTCTCTCTCTCTCTTTCTCCCTATCTCTACTCTCTCCCCCCTCTTTCTCTCTCTCTCTCACTCATATACACACACACTGACTTAGATAGGGAAGGACAGCGTTCCGAGGAGCAGGCTGGTGAACGGCTAGAGAAGCGGGGGAGGGGGAGTGGCAGCAGGCTAGCATGACATCCATCCGCAGCGGCTCAGAGAGCCTAAGTGCAGATGTTGCAAGGAGGCAGCAGGACTAGGGGAGGGGAAATTGAAAGGCAGGAATATAACGTCCCAAACCCCGCCTCGCTCTCATGTCGACATCTGTCAGTCTCGACTTCAGGGCTGGCAGTGTTACCGGAACAGCATGCCAGGTCGCTCTCCGGTCTGCCGGTAACATGTGCTCCCTTACGCTTCCCAGGCGACATTTTTGAGGACTCCATCGTGTCCTGCTCCTCACCAGTTGCCGACGCAGATGTCCGTGAGGACATGGTGACGCCCACGCGACCCAGGACGACCGAGGACCTTTTTGCCGCCATTCACAGGTACGCGTATGTCCCTTCGCCGCCCCCAACCTCCGACTCGCCTCTTTGTGTTTGTGTCCCATCCGTTCAAACAAGTTTTCAGCTTGTGGACCTGAAGCACAAGTTAAGAAGACTTCACTGCACGTATGGCCCATCGCAGAGGCATGCACTTCACAGTGGCACCCTAGGCTTGCGCAGTTGAGTCCTTCGTGTGGAGTGAGCATCCTTTGGTCGGTACCCTAATCCTGGAAGCAGAGCTGCTACAGGACAAACTTTATCTATGTTTTTCAGTCTCTGCCATTTTTTTAATATGTCCATCACTGCCTCTGAGTGCTTTTCTGTGTAGCCGCTGTTTTGAAGCTTGAGTGTCTGTCCCCCGTCCCTGAGTTTCCTCACACCTGTCCCCCTCCCCCCTTTCCTCTTCCCCTTTTCCTGCGCAGTCTGGAAAGGCTGAAGGTGTGGCACAGACTGGCAAGTAACCCAATAGTTAGCTGCCTGTCATTTGTAGTGACATCTTGACAAATCAAGTAGATACCCTGCTTATGAAGACCCAATCACAAGAATGTTATTTCATCTGTAATGGTGCTACAGGGGATCTTTGACCTTGTAAACAAGGGCGAACTAAATATTCTGCTGTGGAGGAGACCCTTTCTGTGATGCAGCATACATTAGCAGGATGGTGCAATGTCTCACTAGTGCCCCCGAGTGGAAGGGCCTGTAGTAGCATTTAAAGTTACTATTTATCATCATGTTAAACCTGTTTCAAACCTTACTGAGCAGTGCATTATGGGATGCCAGTTGAGTGGAGTAGCAAGGGGAGTTTATGGCTTTCTCTGTGGAACCTAATTCCGTTATTCAGTGCTCATATTCCAAACTGCGTGATTTTTTCTGCTGGTAATTCAGTTCTCCATAGAATGATATAAAATATACATTTCTGCTCAGGGGGAACCGGTATGAATTATGTAAAAGACAATTTCATTTTTTTTTTCTGAAACACTTGCAGCCATTTTCGGGCAATTGAGGGCCTTTGCGATACTGCAGATGCTAACGACAAATATGAGATTACATGATAGGGTGGTGGAAAATGGTCCTGTTTGTTCAGCGTCCAAATTCGAAAATATGTGGTCCTCCGTCTGTCTTCCTCCCTTCAGATTACGCCCTTTAACAGACAGTCTCTGCCCTGATCAGGTCCAAACGGAAGGTGTTGGGCCGGAGAGAGTCCGAGGAGGAGCGGTCGCGGGGCCACTCGCCATCGCCCCCAGTAACGCCTACGAGCAGCTCCCCCAGCTCGGCCTCACTGCCCCGCCAATCGAGTTCCATCCAGCGCAGCCTCCGTAAGTCGGCCACCAGCAGCGACAACTTCAAGGCCCTGCTGCTGAAGAAGGGCAGCCGCTCTGAGACCGGCTTCCGCATCTCTGCCACCGAGATGCTCAAGAACACAGACCCGCGCTTCCAGCGGACGCGATCCGAGTCCTCCCTGGACCTGTCATCACCGGACAGCCCCGGCGGGTCCCCTAGCCGCGGAAAGCAGGCGGCAGAGGTGTGGGCTCATAGTGAAGGCTTCTCGCCACGCTTTTCTGGCTTTGGCTCCTCCTCCTTGGTGGGGTCCCGGTATGGGCGGTCCCGCACACCACCCTCAGCGGCCAGCAGCAAGTACAATGCTCGCAGCCGCATCCCGAGCAGCCCCATGACTGTCATTTGCGAGGGGGACGGTGAACTGATGGAGGCCGGCGACGACTATGAGGAAGTAGGGAGCCCCCTGCAGGACTGTAATGGCACTTCACACAATGGCAATGGCAGTTAAAAATGGTTCTCTTGACTCACTCATAGCCACGGAGGGACAGCTTTGGACTAGAAGCTACACCCCTGGGCCGCTGGTCCCGGATTTGAAGTGGACACCGGTTTTACAACAGTTTTTACCACTAACATCCTGTCATTTTAACGTCTGTTTCCAAAAGCAGTGGCAAGATTTCCAAAGCCAAGGTGAGCGTTGAGCATTCTGTTTTAGTTGGGTTAGGGTTGATTTCTTTTTCTGAAAGACAGAGTAGGTGTGAGAGGGATGGACCATAAACTAATGCTGAAAGGAAGTCATTGGAGAAGGTGGATCCTATATAGTAACTATTATTTAACAGAAAAGCATTGTTTAATAGTTTTGGGAAAGTGAAATAGAAAACCTTTCATTTTAGCCAGGTAGATGCCTTCCTTTGCCTTTGGGTGAGTGGTGAAGGACATATGGCAGATGGGCCAATAGCTCAAAATATGTGACTTCTAATTCTTTTTACATAAATAGGCCGAACGAGAAAGAAGGTAGAGCTAAGATGGATTTTCTGCAAGTTTGGGAGACCTTTATAGTGTGATATAAGTTAGTAGATTTGCACTCTTGGTTGTGTTTTGGGTAGTGTTGTGTAAAAAAAAATGTTAGGATAATTTACTAAGTGGAGATGAAGAATTGTACGTGAAACTTACTTGAAAAATCACAAAGTCCTGTTTTACTTGTGAATGTTTAGTTACCAAAGAACTAATCAAATTTAGCCTGGATTATTATAAGGATGTGAGACAAGTCTGATGGATTGTTCTCGACTGGATGTGGCCAATCTTGTAATGGAAACAGAATCTTACCTAGACTCACCATTAATTTAACTTTAACTTTCTATAATAGGTTTCTTTCCTGTGAAGTTTTGTACTGTACTTTTTTTGTAAATACATAGACTGTAAAAGTAACATTTTGACTTATTTTTCACAGAATTTGTAAATTTTTAGTACTTTGTTATGAAAACGCAGGGAGTGTATCCTTTTGTAGACTATTTATTTTATCATAGTGAGAAAATGGATGTAATTAACCCCCTCCCTGTGTGATAAGGAAGTGGGGGGCCCTACAGGCCTGAATATGCGGTTTTGGGTCTGAACGATGAGGCCTTACAAAGTTAGCGGGGGGTGAAATCGGTGCCACATTGTAAAATGTTCCTCTTGTTTTTAGCAGTAGCAATAGCCTTTTGAATGTCTGCTGCTGGCAACGATGAACATAGGAAAATCTATGACCGCAACGCAAATATGTCCAATACACTGAATTTTATTTTGTCTTAAGTATGTGTTTAACAAATAAAATAATTTGTTAACTGAGTTTTTCCCCTCATTTCTATTAATGTCTCTGCATCATTTATTTTTACCAGAATTATTTATTTGTACCGGAATTTTCATAAATTTTGACTATTCAGTTTGGTTTTTTACCTAGTTTCCACATTAGCAAGACCTCACTGAACAGGGTGCAGTTCTAATAAAAACACAGACATGGATAATAGAGTTCCCAGTCTTCTGCCTTTTGTCACAGCAGTTAAAGTCTCAGTCTCCCCCACCCCCACCTGTCACTTTAAATACTCCTGTGGGACCATCAGTCCCCAGCCCCCTCAGGACAACAGTTCACCACCTGCCCCAGGTCCCGTTAAATCAAGCCTCTGACAGCATTTTCAATACAATTCCTCTAGAATTAGATACTAGACAAGAAATTTCAAAAGGATTCAAGAGAGACTTAAACTAGCAGGTCCGTAATATTCCCTATAAACTGTTTGAAATTACAGTAATAGTGATAGTAAGGGTGATATTTTATTCCTCCCTGTCGGAATGTTGGATATTTTTCGCATGTCCATATTGCTCTCCACGAAACACAAACACATACATACATATCCTTATTAAATTAGATTTAGATTTTGCAATCTAACAATATTTTAGTTTTGAAATGATCAATTTCCAACCTGATAGATGTGAGAAGTGAGAAATACCAATGCTCAATCACTCACTGCAGCAGTAATAGCAATATTACAAAAAGTAATAAAAAATAATAAGAATAATATGTTTATAAAAAAAATAATAATAAGTTTCACTGCTAATTGAACCAGTGTTCTATTATTTAGTAACAATTTTTCACCAAAAGTTGGCAGGTAGAGCACATGGCACACTGGGCATTGGGAATCAGCCAACAAACCAGCACCACCTAGAGGGCTGTTGGGCACCTGCAGTCTCAGGACTCCGGGAAGCCAGATCCTCAGAGCACCTAAAGAATTCATATATACTGTGACCTTGGAAGGATGTTTGGTCACAGTCTTATACAGAGAATACATTTGGGAAAAATACCTGGTAAAAATGTGATAATCAGCTGTTTCCGGTATTATGACATAATAAAATGCTGAGCATTTTTATGTTAATTACACAAAATTATAATTAAAAAGTCATCCTTTTTTCCCACAAAAACATGTCTCCTAAGGCAAAAGACACTCATGTATTTTTTGCATTTAGTACACAAAGAGCTCAGGAGTGAGATAGGCCTCTTAAAGTTGTAACACTTTACATTAATTTATTTGGCAGACGCTTTTGTCCACAGTGACACACGAGTGAAGCTCAGCCACTGTTCTTGGAGCAACTGGTGCTAAGGGCCAAATGATGGCATCACTGTACCAGCCGTGGGATTTGAACCAGCAACCTTCTAGTCACAGTCCCAATGCTCAGAGCCATACACTATGTGAAATCGGCTTTACAAACATAACTAAAAAAATCATTTTAAAAACGCTTTTAAAGAGCATATTTGGACGTATTGCTGGAAATGCCAGATCTGTGCTGTGGCTGCCGATGGAGCCTTGTGGCAGGTGAGTGAGCTCACAGTTGCAGTGCATGGCAGCCTGGCATCGGTGCCCTCTTTGCCCCAGTGGCCACCCCCTTGCAGTCTTTGGACAGAAGGTCAAGTACCTTGAAGTAGTGCTCCTCAACCACGGAGACCTCCAAGATAAGATATGTGTTCCTGATATCCTTCCCAGCTCTGGAGCGATTTGCAAGAACAGTATCCTGGAAGAAATTAAGAGTGTGTAAATACACACATCAGCACGCTCTCTGATACCATCCCAAAAAAAGCAGAGTACAACAGCAGTGATTTCA
>JAODJW010000039.1:18311937-18330608 GCA_026777045.1 Hyperopisus bebe | reverse complement strand
AGTCATCCTGATTCATTTCAGTACAGCAGAGGCTAAACAAACAAAACAAAAACGAAAAACATCCATTAACTTAAATACTCCATCCATGTCCCAGCCACCTACCGAGTACAGGCTCACAGTGTCCCTGAAGCCTATCCCAGCCTGCACAGGGCACAAGGCAGGGGAACACCCAGAACCCTGGATGGGATGCCAATCCATGGCAGGATAATTAACCTTAATAATGATTTATGAATGCCCTGATTTATGAATTTTTTTCAGCGCTGATTTTTATGAACACTATACCACCTTATTTTCACATATCTATACAAGTTATAGTTAGATGTAAAGTATTCCTAAACCTAACAACACAAACTGCTGACCACTGACCTGCTTCTGTTAAGATAACAAGTGAATCATTGTAATGCCGGTTGTGACATGTTAGACGGTGAGGTACGTGCACCTGACCTTCCCTCTCCAAGGACACACCTGCGGCATTCGAACCTGATACATTTCAGCTAGAGTTTTGGCCGCAGTTTTTTTTAACTCCACCCTTGGCCTGCTGTCACGCTGGTACCCCACGGAAAGAAAAGGTCCCGGGGCAAACTGTCCAGCTGACATCTACCTCCCCATGAACAAGTTACCGCAGAAGCTGCCATTGTGTCTCCTAAGTATGAACTGACAAAAGCTCACAGGAAGGTGCAGCAGTGAGGTTCATTTGATCTAATTTTAAAAGACAACTGACAGAACAAATACTGTACTCATGGCCTCAACTGCTATTAGTTAGTTCAGTAAACTCCCCATAGTATAAGTATAGTACAGGACAAAGTTTTCAAACACAACATGGGACAAGGTCACTCAAGCATATAAACAATTTGAACAGTGCGACTGTTGCAGTGCAAGCAGATGGCTGTGAGTATATACAAACAGAGTTTTGTGATGGGAGACAGCATTTTGGGCCAAACCTGGACTACAGATGTTGCTTTGCAGTTATTTTTCATGCCAAACTGTAAATTATTACTGCAAACTTGCCTAAACAGATAAATTTCCATAGATGTTTTGGTGACAACATCTTGTTTTGGTGACAACATTTCCCGCTCAGAAGCCACAGAGCAAGAAAAAAAAAAGAATAGATAAAAACGGACAACTTTATACACTGATTAAGTGAGTCTGTTGAGGAGAAAATATACAAGGATAGTCTTTAAATAATCCGAATAGCTACGAGCCAATCCAATAAGCATCAAAACCTCTACTGAGTCAAGATCATCCATGACTCACACTGACGGACGCACTTGATCTATTTTACTTAACGCTTGACATCCCATAAAGATTTCCCTTTGCCCTGAGAGCAACAGGATGCCAGAGATTCACTGAAATTCCCAGTGACCAACTGAAATGAGCACAAATACGGTCAAGGGGGTCAATTTTATTTTCACAACTAATGTTTGATTTATGCACTGGCAATATTCTGAGATTCAGCACGGCCCTCGAAAGTACATACGGTAATTGCAGAAACTAATCCCAAAATATTTCAGCCTGCCTGGCTCCTTAATCTTTCACTGCACATGCATTCTTCATAGTTCCCTGGCCAGCTGTACTGAGCCTGGACACGGTCACAACCAGCTAGGGGGCAAAAGCACTGTAAAGTTTTACAATTACTTTGAACCTCATGTCGAAACTGCATTTTTTTTTTGCTGATGTCAAAAATATTTTAAACTTGATGACCATGAGAAAAGGTCTCTGCTTTCCTCAATCAAATAAGTTGTTTTTTAGCTGACTATTAAAAATTGTCATAAGCAACATTTATAAAAATGCAACCCTGGTCATGCCTTGTATGCTCCTCGCCCCCGCCAAAGTCACCAAGGATACGAAGTCTTGCAACAGACGGGGTGCACAAGGTGCCAAGAGAAAAGCCCATCTGAAGCTGGCAAAGCTTTGCTACACGAATGACATCAACCCAGTCCACAGGCAGCAAAGGCTTCTGGGACGCGAAAGCTTCATAGCATGACTCAGCAGAATGACGGATGACATAAACGTCTCTGAAGCACTAAACATGAAGGGGGGGGTAATAATATACATATTCATTCATTTCATATGGGGCTTGCACCACTCCACTAGCTGACCAGTATAACATGACTGTACATCACCAAAAACAAATCCCTCTGGTGCTATGGGACAGTATAAAACAAATGATCAAACAATGTTTGTCCTGCGTCATTGAATAACCACCAACAGTTTCAAAATGCAAATTTCATTTCATTTTCATTTCGTTTTGAATTTCATTTTCAGCCTGGTTTGTTATCCAATAACTGCTAGCAAGCATTTTCTACGGAGACAGACACAGGCTGAACCCCGTGTTGAACATGAACGCACACACTGTAGCTGTTAAATGATTTGAATAGGAGTGCGTTCTACATCTTAATTCTGTATTCTATCTGCATCTGTGCTCTTTGTGTTAATTTCCCTTGGACTATCTGTCGGAGGAATATGTTTATATAAGACGCTGATATATCCTGGAGATCTGAAACCAAACAGATGAAGTCACAAATGCCAGGAAGAAATAAAACATACCAAATAACACTTACACAGTGTTAGCAAGGCTAGAAGAGCCATTTAGAAAACAACACGCCACTTGCTTTTTATGTCTTTTCTGAGTGAGGTAAGCTGCCATGTATCCAGTCATAAAGAATAGGTTTAATATGTTTTATCGTGAAATCCATAATCAGGGATTGTCAATGTAGTCCAAATACACCAAAATCATGATGTATATGGTTAACATACAGGTAAGTAATTCTGTGGCAATTTTAACTGGTTATGTCTAATGCTCAATGACCTCATTCGTCTTTAATAACTTCTTCTCTGCAGCCAGCCAAATCAGGCTACATTTCAGTCTCAGCCTTGCAAATAAGAACCTAAAAATGAATAACTTAGAATACAAATAGAAGAAGCTGATTTGTCTGTTGCATTTAGTCAGTGTTAGTATTTGCAGGTAGTGTGCAGTTATATTTAATATTATACAGCAACACCCTCATAGTGCTTCTTACTTTACCTCAGGAGACACGGGCTATTGTAAGGTGAAAGTCTTAAATTCCCCACTATCATTTAAGAAATAAAATTAGCCCTGTTTAGTTCACACGCCAATAACACAGGCGCCTCAGCCCAAAAACGCATCCTATTTATAAAGAACAGGTTTTAGGCTTATGCGTAAATTTAAAAGTAATAGCTGTAACTTCCAAGTACTTTCGAATACAAAATTTTATTATGGGTTGTTTAAAATCCTACTTATTTAGCTATAAAGGGGTAACTAGCAATGCTACTTAATATTTCTATAACCATAAACGGAGCTGGGGGTGCATGGTGGTGGGAGGAGCGACTTGTAGGTCCAGGTGTTAGTTTTGCAGTAACTCCGCATCAGATAAGCGCAGGGTTTTCTGAACGCGTCGCCTTTACGAGACCGCGGTCCCTGTTAAGCGTTAGGATACTTTTATTAAGGGTGCCTTTGCGAGGCTTTTCCGGAATTTAAGGAGAGCACTTGCGGTCGGATCGCCGGTGGGCTCGCCAGCCTTAATGGTACTTTTCCTACGATCCAACTCCCGGCTTCCTCCTCCTCCTCCTCCTTCTCCCACCACCACCACCACCACCACCACCTCCTCCTCCTCCACAACGAACATCGCCAAGTCACCGGAGACGATCGCTTCTCCGCCAGGCCAGACTTTACACGACCGGGAGGTTGGAAAAGGCACCAACGAAGTGTGGAGGGGTTAAAGAAACGGAATAAAAAAGAGAGAATGTTTAAAAGGAGCAAAAGCCAAGTGCTGGTGGACGACACGCCAGAGGAGGACGAGGAGGTGCAGTGGCATCGCCGGCACACGGACGTGGTAAGGCGGCCGTTAAAAGGCGCTGGCCGCGCAGAGCCAGACAAGACCACAAAGAGCCAAGAACGGCGATTAGTTTTATATTGTTTTAAAGTAAGCCACAAAACATTTAATCGGAAAGTAATAATTCACACGTAAATGTAGGCTAATTGTGAACTGATTTTATTTAAATAAACATTTCTAGTGTTGCATGCTTTATGTTTGCACTGTTAAACAATGCATTTTTATAAAAACATGCGTTTAATTAATGTAAAACGAGACCTCGGCGTTTAGGTTAACTTGTTTAAACAGTTACCCCGCATGCGGTACCTGTGCGCAGCGCCGTCCGGGACCGTGAGCTCCGGTCCTGGACGTTTAGCATTTTTTTCCACAAACTGGGGGTTTGATCCGTGTTCGTTTCCGATGGGCTGCTTTCCAGCTGATTTACGAGAGATCAAATGGAAAAAGGCGAATGACTCCTTACGCGTTAACCACAAGCTCCCACTTTGATTGTAGCTACTTCAGTAACAATAACTTTAGTGTTGCCCTGTAATCAGCGTAATCGCCAATGCACAGACCCGGGCATAAGGTTTAATGGGTTGCAGTTTGTTGCTTTTTGTGCTGTCGAACACCTTGTTTGTATTCAACAAATGTTATAATTCGTGAATTGGGAGTAACTTTTTGTAGGCGATGTCACCTCATCAATCAACCTGGTCTCCCCCCCCGGTAACCACTTATTTGTCTTGTAATCACCCTGATTTTTAAGTGTGAGATGGAACATAGACTAAAGAAGAAGGATTTTTTGTGGTTGGTCTGACATAAACACGACTACGCCACTGATAATGATTAAATGTTAAGGTAAAAGTTAACCAGACCAGATTTTCTTCTGGTTTACTGACATCCGTACACCGTTATATGAAGTTTATTGTTTTATGTTTTAATTATTAATGATATCGACCGTGAAAGAGATGGGTGTGGGGATTTCTTGACGGTCAACTGGAAACTAATGAGCAGTAGCTAAAAACTGTTTTTTTTAAATGATTTTTTGCTTTTCATATTTTCCCAGCACACATGTAATTAGTTTTTATATAGTCTCACAAATTATGGAAAATGGAATGGCCAATGGTTCCACCTAGAATCAAGTCTAAAATAAGCAGCACTGCTGACGTCCTGACAATAAGTGCTTCACATTAGGGATTCAGGACAGGAGGAGGAGTGAATCTTGCGGTAGGTGTCTAGTATACCGACTGCTTTTTGAAGCCAGTCCTCAGCCAGCTGTAATTTCTTTGTACTGCCCCGTGGTCGGTGCCCCCAGAAAACAAGGAGCTATAAGGAGCTTAAAAAGTCAAGATCACAATCTCAATGTCAAGAAGAGTATTTTCAAACGTAACAATGAATTGGCCTACTGTTGTGTGCGCAGACAACAAAAAATTATTAACTGGACTTACAAACATGACATACAGTTCTGACTATGAGCCAAAACAAAATGAAATTATTGACGTAGGAAAATGTTTGGAAGGGGGCCAGAGGTTTTTTTCCCTCCCTCCCCCCCCCCAATGTCCTTCATCCTTTTAAATAAAAAGTATTGACAGTCTATACTCTTTCACTCCTTTCTGTACTTCCACTTGAAACCTTCTACCAGACTTGGTATTTCTAACTGGCTGGCCGAAGTTGTTGAGCACAGGTTAGTTAGCAATGCGCCTCTCCTTGCCAGGCTTTCTTGGGTGTTTTGTTGCCATATTTCCTTAAGCTTGCAGAATCTTCTAGAATTCCATCTGGGTGAGTTGAAAACATGAAGGCCTTGGTAAGATTAATACTTAGAAGTCACCATCGTGGAAGAATGTGCCAGTTAATCTCTAATGGAAACATTTTTAAAAAACACAAATATTTTTCGGTCAAAGTCAGAGTATACCCTAACTATACTGCACACTTAACGCGGTTATTTTTCACAAAGTCATTTATATGCAGATTAACTACGCTGACTAACTGAATGCCACCAGGAGATGCAGCAGAACTGGTTGAGATTCTGTCTGTCTGATCTCTTAAGCTGATTTCTGTTTTGATCTACTCTGGTGGTGGTTTCGGGCAGGTGATGCGCCAACACGTCCAGACGAATCCAAAAACCTCCTCCTGCCCTCCTAGAACAAAAGAGGTGTATCCCCAGGCATGTCTGTTAGCTCCTTACGATATTTTTAGCCTCTGTCTGTTAACTTCTGATGGTAAAAATCATCTGGTGGTGGCGTCGGCTTCTGTGCTTTCTGTAGCAGTGGTTCTGAACCAGGTCGTCCTTGAGGTGTTCAGGCAGTGGAACATCTGAGAGTCTCTGCTGTGAAGAAAACACAGGAGCAGATGACGGGCAAAACAAAATAATTAGAAATGCCTTTTTAAATTGTTGGCCACAAGTCAAGATGTGTTCTAGGGTCAACAGGCAGACGAAAAGGAAGTAAGTGTTTTTTCGATCTTCCGGCTGATGGAGAACTAAATCACTGGATGTGTTCATGCCTCACAGACCTGCAATGTCTGTTGTTTTCACGTGCATTTCAGGCTGTGGTGAGCAGTGGCCCCTGTGAGAACCAGGCCCCCTCTAGTTGTGGAAGGACCTTACTGTTTACATGGCTTGTCCAAAAATACTCCTGCACAGGAAGGCGGTTGTGCTTTCTCTGCTGCGATCTGGTTCCTCACTGGCCTTCTGTGGGCTTGTTTCTTGCAGGATAAGGAAGAGGATGGAGAGGATGAGGAAGTCGCAAGCCCAGCGTCAAAGGTAAACACAAATCTCAAGCTTGGCAACACAAGGTTGGGGGGGGGAGTCGTGTGTTTTTTTTGTTGTACAAACAGCACCATTTACCCCACAGTTCCAATTGCTGGGTGTCTCATCCTGCTGAACAGGCTCCTGTCCATGTGGGAATGTAAGATCCATTGTGGCTCACAAAAGGAGCATCAAACATAAATAATTCAAACGTGCATATTGCCCTGGTACCAATGGGTAACCGGTATATGGTGGTGGAAGCCATTCGGATGCCGTGGGCATCCCATAAAAGTGAGATGCTGCTTCCGTGGCAACTGTTCAGGATTAAAAACCCCAGGGCAAACTCGCTTGAGCGGCGCTTTAAATCCCGGTGCCACCCCAACCCTGCAGGAGATGGGAGGTTGGTAATTTTCCACGGCATGTTGAAGCACTTTCCTTCTTTGGGGGGGGGGGGGTCTTTAAACTCCACCCCTGTGAAATTTTCTGCTGGATCCCCTCTGGCCTATAACGCTTTTGTGCTGCAGGTGTGTAACATCCACTTTTGTCTATTTCACTCATGCTTCTCTCAAAGGTAAATTGCAAGTCTGTGCAAAAAATATTGCACCGAGTGGCTGACAAACTGCATCCGCATTAGGTGCAGCCTTGCATGCAAGCAGGCTCGGTTTCCATTTGAGGGAAAAAAAAACAATACTTCATATACACACAGTGCCCAAGGCTAGATATATTAAACTGTCTTCAATCCCCAGGCAGCAATACTAGATATACAAATAATCTCATAACACAGACAGCAACCCTGAGATAAAGATATGGTAAAGAGCATTCTCTGAAGGCTGAGGGGAGGGAACGTGGTCTGAAGGGGGCGTGATCGTCGAGGTATACATGGGTGCAAGTGAGTACAGGAGCAAACGGATGGCTGGCTGAGAATGTTAAACACTGTGCCAGACTGACACACCTTGACTTTTGCTTCGTTTATTTAATTTATGGCAGCATTGAGGGCAGAACGTTTGTTTGTCTTCATAATGTCACTTCATTAGAATTGTTTTAATGTAACAGTATCCCATTTTCCCCTGAAAACAGTCAGCTTTTAAAAAAAAAAAAAAAAAAAAAAAAAAAAAAACTGGGCTTTTGAGTGGCAGAACTGGAACAGCAGATTTCTATATTAGCCCAGCGCTAATATACCGGGTTCAGCTAATCAACCCGTAGTCAAGGCCTTAATTATCTGAATCGGGGTTTTACCAGAAGGCACATCTCAGATGTACTGTCCTTGCATGAGGTGCCTGGAGGGGGGGGGCGGTGGACGGGGGAGTCTGGGAAAAAATACCCCTAACAGCAAAATAGAGCGAGATCTACTGTGAACTGTTAACATAAGTTTTTCATCTTTTAACCTTGGGTCTCATAGAATCTTCGCAAGATTATTACTCTACAACAAAATCAGAATGGGAAATTAATTCCTGTTGGCCACTTAAAGGTTAGACCATTTACAGAGCCCAGCATTGAGTTTAAAGGCCCAGCATTTCTAATAGACAAAATAAGGGTGTCGGTGTGTTATGTCACCTTGCCTCCAGCTGCTCCTGAATTGCAAATAGAAACACACTTGTTATGAGTCTGTACTCTGTACATTGAATAATCCGGGATGGACACACAGCCTGCACCGTGGACATGTGTGTAATGCTAACAGAGAGGTTGGCTCATGGATGGAAGTTTTCAGACCACGGACATTTGTTGTCTGTTCTTTGGAGCAGTGTGTTTATTTAGAGGCCGCATTTCGTTGAGTTTTGTTAACATGACAGTTTGAATTATGAAATTGAAATAGAAATTGCTAATCTGGACTCTACCTTTAAACTAGACCTGGAAAAAAGCTATTTTTACTGGCTTGTGGGGAAAAAAACAGGTAAAGTATTATGTTCAAGTCTGTGAAGATGAACAGATTTTTTTGCCCAAAAACCTTCCTTTCAATAAATATTAGATATACAGGAAAATCTAACAAGTCTTATTGTAGCTTTAATTGGGCATGAAAAGAATCATTAAAAAATGGCCCCAGCTCACACAGTGAAACTTGCATTTGGCCATCCATAGGAAATAATTGTCCAGTGCTTTTGCTGTAAACTGTATTTCTCGCCGTTTCATTGTTTAAGTACCGCAGTGATCTTCTGAATGTCAGTATAGTGAGATTCTAGCTACGGTCAGAAGTCCGCCACCCGTTTGCAATTGCTTCCCTACTTTTTCATCTGGAATAATTAGCCATGTGTGAGCCCGTTAGAACAGACACGTGGACCATCTGACCAGGCTCCCCACGCCAAGCGCCACTTCCGGACAAGCCGCGGTCCTTGGCTTCCAGGTTTGGAGGGAGGGGAGACCTCAGGGGAACTGGCCAAGGTGGAACGTGCAGCTCTTTCTGGCGGTGTTAGTGCTACACAGGGCAAGGCTGGGCGTCGGGCTTGACTGAGGATGGCACACAGGCGAGAACGGAGCGTTCTTTCTTTTACATGGTACTGCATATATAAAGATGTGGTTTGAGAAACAGACCTAGCGTTTAGCAATGGTGTAATGGTTCTGAAACTGAGATACAAATGTTCACGATCTCCTGCTGCAGTTCCGGAAGATGGAACCGCGACATTGACCCCCCCCCCCCAAACCGCTGCTGCAGGTGCAGCCAGTTGAGCTCTCATTATGTTACAAAAGTCATTTTTTCACAATTAACACTGTAATACATGTAAAAAACAGAACTATTATTCCATTTAAACTTAAGGCAAGCTTTATATTTCGTACAGATGGTATATTACACCTTTTCTTGTCTCCCAATTGCATGTCATGTGATTGTTTTGGTCCAGTCATGATCTAGTGATCACACCTGTGGTAAAGTCTAGCTTAAGATGGATAATAACCAGTGATTAGCTAAACACTAATTAGCAGAACTAACTTTTTTTTTTGTTAGTGGATTACTGTTTCCACTAGCTTTGGAAACTGTTAGTAGACCAATTAACTTTCACAGGATTTAGTTCTACTCACTGTAAATCCGTTAACATTCTTTCGCAGGTAAAGTGAATAAAGTTTAATGGTTAGAATCATGCACATTTGTTCTGGTCTATTGTGAACCTGTCTGCAATGGTCTTTCAGGCATACATTGTGTGTATTGTCATATTCAGTCTGTCATCTCCCCATTTGGCCAGCAGATGGCGATGGTCATCCCGTTTTCCTGATGTTTCCCTAGGTTGGCATTGTTCTGTTCCCTAGTGTGTTCCCCTGCTCCCTGGGCCGCCATATGGCTGAATGGGCTAAGCATGTGGCTTAGAACTATGCATCCCTACTGTCATGGGTGTACTTTGTTGGACCCTTTAGTGATATTGTTTTCCCTATGTTAATTATGTTCTTGTATTGGTCTTTGTTTTTTGAATCTTTTGTTTCTGGTAATCACTGGTTCATGTCTATATTTGTACTTTATGTTCACATACATGTTTCAAATATATTCTTAGTTCCTCCTAGTATTTCAGTCCTTAGTGCTTATTAATTACTCTCACCTGTTCCCTGTAGCTCCTAGTCCCCCTGCATGGTCCTTATACATGTCATATGTATTACCTGCAGGTATGTCTGTTTGTTGTAGATTTTGGGTGGTTTGATTGTGTTCCCAGTGCTTTTTCTTGCATTTTTTCCCAGCCCTAGTTAGTTCTTGTTTTGCCACCTGCCTGGGTTTTGACCCCTAATGGTTCCTTTCTTTCCTGTTTGTTGGTTTCTTTTTTGTTGTCACCTCACCGCACTGGGATTTTCCCTCCCATCATGCTGCTAACATTGTATTTCTATTTTATGTGCCTTTTAATTCCCTCTGAGCTGTTTACTACATTTGGCTATTTCTGTGATGAGCTTTACTAACTACTTCTCTTATTTTAAGTTCATGGTTATGCTGAGGAGCTGATTTCGATTCTGATGTTTACATGTTTTCTTTATTTAGCAGACTGTCCTATCCCTGGATCAATAAGGAGTTAAGGGCTTTGCTCAAGAGCCCAACAGTGAAATCACTATGCTGGTATTTGAACCAACTACATTCTGACCACAGGCCATGTATCCTAACCCACAGAGCCACACACCTTTGGCGACAGCAAACTTAGATCAGCATTGAGTTTGTGAATGGAACGGTCTTGCTGTGTTAATCAGGGATTGGTGGTATTTCGGTGTTGTGGCTACAGGAAAGCAGTACCATGGTGCATATCGGGGGCAGTCCTGGTTCCCCTGGCACACTTCTACATGACGATAAAAGCACAAAGCAGTTTTTTGTTCATTTTAATCAGCAGGCACAAAATATGGAGGTGACTCGTGGCAGAGGGAGATCATACGAGGGTATATTCTTCTGCTGTAACATCAATAGAAGACACACACTGGCTTTCAGTTTTCCTGTTTAGACCCGATCTTGGGTGTCAAAAAAGGCAGTGTTCTGTAAGCAAAAACCCTTTTTTATTATATTGTAATGAATTATGTTTTTTGTATGCCATTTTAAAAATTAGAGTGTAACTTGACAAAGTTCAGCACGAGCATTAAATCTCAGCCCAAACGCAGCCTGAGCTGTCTCTGTCCATGCTGCTACATAAGCTGCTGTTCTCTCTGTGTGTTTAATCATCTCAGATATATCAGGTGGAGCCTGATGAGAAGCAGGGTAACTACTCAGCTGAAAGTGAATGCACTACATTTTAGAGTTATGTTAACTTTATCACAAATATCAGCACAAGGCAGGCATTCCATAGGGATTATGTGTGTATTATTGAAAAGTGAGGAAAAAATAAAATCAGTTCTTCAAATAAAAAAAATTATGAGGCCACTGAACCTATCCACCTATAAGGATCCTGGTAGCTGGTTGTAAGGATCTGGGTTGCATCTTCCAATTTTGGTGTTTTGTGGCTTTTTAGAGCAATATAAATGGACCATACATGATGGGATCCATCGTGCTGCTGGTCCCGGGTGGGTGGGTGAGTCAGACCGCGGGCTGAACATGAGGCAAAGACACGTACTCTTTTTCAGGGTATGTAAGCTGATTAAAATATGTGCTTTTTAGAATAAATAAATACACAGAAACAGTTTGACTGTGAAAGCCAGAAAAGTCCCGATAAAATGGCCAAGCTGGCACGGGAGCGGTTTGGCCCAAGATAGTGTGAAGAAAGTTCCGTGCCGTTTATTGCACGTTCCAGCTCTGACTGCGGCGAATTTCCAACAGTGATGAAACAGGCTGGGGGGTGAATCTAACAGAAATAATGTCTTAAATAAGTACCTGGCTTGGCAGTCTGTGGTGGTATAATAGTTCATCCGTTATGAAAACAGCTTTACGGTTACGGGTTCTGAGTCCCCTCTGCTGCATTACAGACCGTGAAATGCATTTAAAAAGACTTTATTCAGTGACACCTCAAGAAGACATGAGTGTTCTAATTAAAGTGCTCAGATCGGCATTGTTATAGAAGCTTCTTCACCGATGAGGCCTATTTCCACGCTTGACTGTAGATGAGACATTAATTTATAAACTAAGAGAAACGCAGACTTCAAATGGCGCGGGGCATCCCAAAGACGCAGCTGAGTGAGTATCATAGCTGCTGAAAGGAACCAGCACCGTTAAGTAAACTGTAATTAATCAGGTCCAAATTCCTGTGTGACAGAGAGAATTGGGGGCGGGCTGCAAAACAGGGCCAGTCTTATTGGGGGATGCAGTTCAGAGAAATTAAGTAATAATCTTGGTGGTTGAATTGTGGGAAAAATATATTATATGCAGTGCCAGTGAAAAGTATGGACACACCTACTGAAAACCATTTGTTTTTCAACAGCTGTATAAGTAGACCTGGTCCCCACAACCCTCTGACCTGAACCCTGTAGAGCTGGCTTGGGATGAGTTGAATTGATTCTAAGAGAAAAGGTAACCAACTTGTGTCCAGAGGTTGTGGAAACTCCTTCAAGACTGCTGGAGAAGCATTTCTGGTGGCACCAACTAGAAGCTGGCTGAAAGAATGCCAAGGGCCTGCAATGCTGTCATCGAAGCGAAAGGGGGCTATTTTGAAGAGTCTGAAATTTGAGAAAATTTTGAACACTTCTCTTGTTGCAATTCTTATGTATTATTTCATTACCTCCTGGCCTTTTACTATAAGGTGAATGACACAGCTAAAATGGAGACAGATGCATTAAAAGCAGGTGTGCCCAGATTTTTGACTGGTATTCTCTGCTGTCTGCTGCCATTTGATCAGTTTCATGATGCTGACGTCACCACTGGCCTGAGAGACGAACTCCTTGTTACTCATTCCTGGTTTACTTGTGTTTCTGCACTGATCCTTAATCTCTGATGTAATCCTGTCCCTCGTTTTTTGCAGGAGCTTAAAGTTAAAATAATCAGATCCAAGAAAGATAAGAAGCTCTTTTCTTCTGAAGATGACGAGCATTTTCTCCTGACTGGAGTCACTCCGTCGGAGGCCAGAGGGTATGTTTTCTGTAATGACGTCATGCTTGCGTCCTGTACTGTCAAACTGGCTCACAGGGTAGATGGGGAATATGAGTTATGTGCATTAGTGTGTGTTGTGTATTACTGCCGTCCATCATTTTGGGGAATAATATCAACAGGAAAAAGTAGTGAGTAGAAAAAGTCGCTTACTATACTACTAATAATTACTAATAATGTGAATAATGCAGCTTCCAGGCTGCTACTGGTCAGTATTTACCAAACTTGTGTAACTTGCTATTCCCAGTTTTATTGGTTCCCATTGGGTTAAACTAGCCAATGATTGACAGCACGTGTAAAGTAATTCCACCCACTCTGGGTTTGACGTCAGTCATTGGATGAACCGGGGCTCGGTGTTCACGCCGTGGAATTATGGAGCAGCGGATGTGTGAGAAACGAGGGGGATGCATCCTTGCATTTTATCTAAGCTAGCTAAACTAGCTTCTGTGCTAGCTAGCCACGCCATCCAGAGCCCCAGGCATGTTTCCAGAGATATTCCGTGCCGCTAGAAGCAGCTTTTCCAGCTCAAGACCCCATCCATAGAAACCACATGACATGTTCTCCTCGCGTGCCTGATGAACGGAATGAAATATTAGCCTCTGGTATGTTCCTGAAAAGACCCTTTATGATAAGATGGCACCGTTTACATGTGAATGATCCTCACCACCTGCTTTTATGCAGCCCCCCCCCCCCCTACATTCCTGACTCGGGGGAATGTGTGGAATATTGTTTCTGCCCTTGCATTTAGCTTACTGAACAAGCTGTATTTACTGGATGAAGACATGCACTTTCTTCAATGTGCTGCGAGTGCTTGGGGAGGCTGTAATCTTTAGTACTGCGATAATTGAATTATCAGGTGGATTCATGATCCGCAGGATAACCGGCTAGGTTGCTCTTCTGAATTTGCATGCTGATGTTTAATTGAAAACTGCATGCAGTGCAGTTCACCAGGGGTAGATACACCCAACTGTCTGCGTCATCTGATGTCACTGGAGGTGTTTGATGTTAAATATTGAGATGTAAACAAGGATGACGTATTTCGGTAGATCTGCCAAGAAGAGTAAGGAGGAGGATAAGAGGACGTACCTGGAAAAGGGCCAGTGTTTCTGGGACAGTGTCACCATGACTATGAAGCAGATCACACCCACAAAGAAAGTGGGTAAGCTGGAAGGCTGGGAGCCGCCGAGTGTAGGTGAGATGACGCACGCGACGGAGGAGCATGTGGCCGGGGACGCTCTCATCCGCCGTGAAGAGGCCCTACCCTGGACGGACCTCGAAGGGGACCCGTCCAAATACGCCAGCCTGTCGGGGCCACGTGGCCCCGGACCCCGATGGACCACCAAGGCCAAAGATAAGCTGGCCAGCATTAGGAGGCGGAGCTTCTCTGAGAACTGGGAGGGGCTTAAGTAAAGGCAAGCCCACGGTCCTATGAGAAAGCAGTACCCGTTTGTCCTGGACCAGCCTTTTGTTATTGCACAGTTAACACACCGCTTTGCGATAGCAGAAAGGTTTGTTGAACCTGGGCGACTATGACAAATGGGGCAAAAATAAAATGTCGGCACATTAAGCCTCAGGAAGTGGAATACTTTAATCTGGATGTCTGTGGCCTGTTAATGAGGGGTGCAGTGGAAATGGAGTGGAAAGCGAGAATAGGTGGAGTAGGAAAGATAAAGAGCCTTACAGCACCTACAAACTGACAGACGGCTTTTTAAAGATGGCAAAGAAAGATAAATGACCTTATGCAAGACACGTTTTAGAAGAATATAGCAACTTTGATATCTTAAACACCTTATGTTTTTGTTTTTGAAAGGCTGGTTCACTGCCTGGATTAAGCTGCACGAGCCATTTTTACTGAAATTGTGCTCTGAGTCTGTTGATGAATGTAACATTCAGACAATATGAACTACTGTCAACACAGACTAAATCTGTAAATTTAACTACAAAATCCACAATTGTTGTATATATTTTTGAAAAATGTTTTTAAAAATTACCTTATTTTAGGTTCTATCCGTAAGGTTGCTTGGCCAAATGGATGGTTTTATATTGCATGGAAAATGCAGAACGGACCAAACGTTTCCATTGCACTTTGCATTAAATGATTCCCGCCGGAGTTTTTAATGCTGGCCTCTTAGACATATTGAGTTTCTCAGCGCTGTTCACTTTTTACGTGAGAATTTCCTTCCGCATGTTCTCATCCCAGCCCTCTGGGTCATGCCAATAGACATTCTGGTATTATGGGCCTTCCTGTTACGCTTCATTCGCGGAAGCATACAGGTTAATTTCTTCAAATTGATTGTTTTCTTGCAGACTGTTTGAATCAAGTTAGCTTACAGGAATCAGTCTATTCTGATTTTCATTCATGCACAGGTGCCTATTATTGTAGAGAACATGTAAAATGTATTAAAATACACGCTTTGCTCAAATATCAGATCAAAATGCCTGCTTTATTGTATAAATTCAAAGCAACCTGCCCATTTGTTTACGTGACACCCCTTTGCATGTTCTCATTTAGTTCACAATTAATTATGAATTACATAAGTCATACCTAAATCTGAAGTATTGCAAAAATGCACAATGCCACAAATCCTGGTGTATCTGACATCATTAATCTGCTGTATTTTATATTGCATTGCGTGATAAAATGTACATATTTATTTCGTTTAATTAAGGTCATGCTGAAGCCGTCTTCTTTGTGCTGCTTCAGTTCTCTGTTCTGCCAGCAGTCGTAAAGACTGCAGATAAAGCATTTATGGTGCTGTCAGGAATTGAATTTAACCTTCAGATATAGAAATACAGGCAAGTGCCCCCCACCCCTTTAAAACTGCAAACCACTGATGCATTTCAGGTTTAATTAAAGTTCATAGCAAAGAATCGTGCCAGTTGTCTTCTTACAGTTAAGTATCAGTTACTGGAATGATAAGGGAATATTACAAAAATTCAGTATACAAAAAGACGATTTTCATAAATAGTGCCATTAATGTTGTTCCTCCTTCCTCTCCATAACAGGCAAAAGGAATAATTAAAAAATTCATTGTACGTTAAACGCAAATTTACATTTTGTGTCGCTACCTTAGGTAATTGCACAGCACAGAAAAGGAACACAGATAAACACGAAAAGTAGACCTACTGGACATAAAGTGCATTCCAATAGAAATGGCAATAGACTCAACAATCTAACACGCACAAAACCGAACCACCCCAGGAACAAGCACAATTTTAAACGCAGAAAATCCGATTTTCTGCAAACATCAAATTTAGAAACCAGCCCAACTGTCTTCGGTATCCAACGGCAACTGCAATGTCCCTGCCACGTGCTAAATTCATTTGTGATCATTTATTAGATTACGGGGGGGAGAAACGGGAAAAAAAAGCGAAAAACTGAAAACAAAACATTCTTATGGAGCCCTTAAAAAGAAATTGCACAAAGAGCAGCGTGAAGACGCCGTCTCTGATCCTCTGGATAAAGACGTAGGGGGGCTGGGAGAGTACTAGAACTTGAAGAGGTCGATGAAGTTCTGTGGAGAGACTGATGTGAAGCAGCTGTCGGGATCGTTGGCTGTGCATGGATGTCCGGAATCCTGCAGAAGGAGAGAACCGTTCATGCCATCCGGAGTGACTCTGCCATAGAGCCCCCAGCCCCCAGCCCCAGAGAGACCTGCTACAGACACATCTCTCCCTAGCAGTAATAAGAACATCACCTACCATTATCCTAACCTGTACAAATCCATATTATACCTAATTATAAAATCACCAACCATTCAATTACATAATTGTTCTGGATCTTGGATCCAGTGCAGCTATTGAAATTGCAACGCAATTAAGTTTAATAATAATGAAGCTTATGAGGAACAAGCTGAAAAGCAAATAGTCTTTTATATGTGCTACTAAAATCTTTAATAGCTGAATAAGGTCAAGAATACAACTCCCATTAATAGTTAAGTATTATACCTATTAAATAAGTCAATGTTTTGTTTTATAATATGATACAGGTGTCATCTGGGGGCATAGGCTAGCCATAGATAAATGAAGATATTGATGCTTAATTGATTTTTAATAACCTCTTGGGGACAAAAAGTTTTGTGAATTTAACTCAACTGAACTGAGACTTAAGGTGAGGCAGCTGGGGAAATTCACTTGCTATACTACTTAAGGACACTAGACATTTACAGACACCCCCAGGAAGTGTCATATATAAATCAATGCAAAAAAATATCTAACTAGTAAGACCAAAACGAAATCTGAGTACACCTAATGATGAGCATACATTTTACACCTTCCCTCACACGAGTTTCCTTTATGAAGAATTACCTCAAAACAGACTAGAAAATAATTCAGCTGCCCTGTATGTATTATACTGGTGAACTCCCATGGGTAACCATGGCGATCATGAAGATGGCTGCAAGCCGACAGGGATTTTAGGCCACATCATTGTTTTTCACAACCGACTCATGCCATTCAGTAAGAGGAAAGACAACCATGTTCATGGATGACAGTGGCTGCTGGACCACTGAATGAAGGCCAGTGCTGCTCCGTGTTACGGGGCCTGGGGGCCAGTGCTGCTCCGCGTTACGGGGCCTGGGGGCCAGTGCTGCTTCGCGTTACGGGGCCTGGGGGCCAGTGCTGCTCCGCGTTACGGGGCCTTGCTTGCAGGCTCCACCCACATGTCTACCACGTGACCTACTTCCCAGCATTACTCTCTCTTAAAATTACCTTTCTTCCTTCACAGACAGTTCATAGCCTTGTGAAGGTCGAACTGCCCAAGGTAAATTGGGAATCTACCCCCGAATGTGAGCTTCCCTTACTGGAAGTGCTTACGCAGCCCAGCAAGCTGCCAAAACTGGATTCAAACATGCAGTCTTTTTAAATACAAAAAAACAGGAGCTATGAAGGTTATATTTATGCAAAAGGTCTATAAATATCATAATACATTTCTGTCACACAAGTACAAAAGCCATGTGACTGATTACCAACACATCAAAACACGGGCATAATTATAAGACAGTCTCGAGAAAAATAACTTAGCATGCAACACAGAAATACGTTCCGTGTGTGTTGGCGCAGAAGCGACTGCAGGTGAACGCATGCCGAACGAAAAACACATTTACTCATAACACAGAACGACCAAAAAGTATTTTTTCGACGATAAATGTAATTGACAGACAGTGATGATGGCTGACAAATGAGGCGAATAAAGTACCTTGAAGACTAAAGCCAGGTGGTAGTCCTTTATAGATCGGAGAGTGAACAGAAAGAGAGGAAATGGGCAGAAAATATTAAGGCTTTGAAGAGAAGGGCTTTCCTGGTGGGGCATACCCTTTGTCACGCACAGTACCCAGACTGTACATTAATCACTTTGGATACTTTAAGAGAAAAATATTAGGATAAGGGGTTAAAAAGGAACCCAAGTACCGTGATACCGATTGGCCAGCATTAATTCCCCCGACTGATAGAACCCACCAGTTTTGAGATGAGGCCCAGCATGATGGTGACAGACGGAACCTTCAAGTCAGCCAGTCCCAGGACTGACACATTTCTTTGCGAGCCTCTATTTTTAAAGTCAAAACTAAAGAAGTGAAACTGAAGGCAGAGGTGTCCCATGTGTCCCCAATCTGAGGACAACTCTAAAGCAGGACAG
>JAODJW010000039.1:18235048-18271675 GCA_026777045.1 Hyperopisus bebe | reverse complement strand
TGACACATGCATGATTATAGGAGACTGACCAATCAGCACACAGCAAGAACTCAGTGCTCAAGTGAAATCCAGGTCCTATTAATTGAAATGGTAATTTACAATTCCTGTCCTAGCTCAGAGTGTCCTCCCTGACATCGATTATCTGGTCACCCTACTCGTCAATCCCACACGCTTTACACCTTCATCCAATGTACACGTCTCACTCATTCACACCCTGGTGGGACCATAATCCAACCAACCTGTTTCCACTTTTCCTTGGAAACCCTGCTTTCACTTTCCCATGAAAGCCCTGTGTCTAGACACCCGCATTTGCTTCACCGCAAATACCCGTACTCACTTCCCTGTGAATACTAGGACATTCTCCCTTGGACCGCAATCCACTAGCGCTTTTCCCCATTTGTCAAATCACACTTTTGTCGACTTCAAATAAACAACTTACAGATTTCCCCTCGTTTTCGGTCCGTTGATCGGATTGGGATGTCCAGGCGTTCATCAGACGAGGCCGGTGTTCGGGCAATTTGGTTTTCCTATGTTTCCCCTGTCTATCAGGAAATGTTTCCCCTAATATTAAAGCAAAGAGGTATGTGAACTGTCTGAAAATCACTCAGGTACATTATTACATGTGAATACTGTATTGTTATTAGTACCGAGGCCCAGAGTTGCTGTATATCTGTTTTAACAGGTGGGAACCAAATATCCTGGTCAGGAAATAATGTTTCTCCTAATATTTAGGCAAATATGTATGTGAGATGTCTGAAAAACACTCAGGTACATTATTACATGTGAATACAGTAGATCGTAACGCATGATATATTCTTATAAGCAATACAATACCATTTTCATCAAGAAATATCTCTATCCATCGAATTAAATACTTTCATTTATTATCTGTAAAACAAATAACATGTGATGTTTTAAAATATATGGCTTGTTTACCTCAAGAGCTTCGTAAAAAGACATGAAAACAACAGCAAAACCGTGTACAAATCAGCGCGCGGCAGGGGAAAAATAGGGTAACTGAATTGCCCGGAACACCTGTATGCTGACCAAGATAGAGTAACCTTTTTCTCGTTCCTTGGCTGACAGTATAGTACCGTCTCACCGTCCCCTCTAACAGGACACCTCGGCCCTCGCCGTCCGTACTGGCTGTGCCCTTTCTCCAATCCCGGACGAGCCCCCAAATCTGTGGTAGAAGTCGATTTGTTTAAGAGTCTGACAAAACTTTATTACCGCAAAGCTTGGGGGAAACAGTCACTCATCAGTATTTCATGCGTCTCGTGATCTGCTCCCGAACAACAAGTGCATACATCTTTTATAGCAAAAAGTGCTATAGTTTAAGGAGGGGTCGGATATCTGTGGACACCAGGGGGGCATTCCATGAAACAGGATTAAGGGAAAGTCTGACTTTTTTCGACAAGTCTGGCTCATTTAAGTTGGAGTTCCGTTCCATCAACGTGTCTTAAATGAATCCCCGCTAAAGTACCATAATTTACGCGACTGAACAAGTCTGCTCCGGACCAGATTAACTGTCGCACTCAGTTAAGCGTTGTCTCAAAGAACATCCGACGTGTGGGAACAGATTCCCAAAAGATCGTTCCGCAGGACGAAATTCCGCGCTCTCACTACTAATGTTGCGTAATAAATATTAAAAAGCCTATAAAAACTACGTCTCAGCATTCCAATTAATTGCAAAATAATTTAAATAAAAGCGTACCCAAATTACAAAGGTCAAACATGAAATGCAATAAAAAATCCGTAGAAAATAATATGAAAAGGAAGATATTTTCATATTTTATTTAGTCAAAGCCTACTTTGAAAGTTTATTAGTAAAAAGCAAAGTAAATAAACGGCTATTTGTGCAGAACATTTCATACGGATGCGAATGAAAGTATTTTACCGAGATCAAATAATACAGAATAACATTATTATACCGTAAGAATGACACGTGAACTTAACCCAGAAGGTTCCCCGTTGGCTATGCGGATCAAACCAGGAACTTTCGCGGTATAAGATGACAGCATAAACCACCGTACCACTATGCCACTGTATTAGACACTTGTAACATTTACGTAACTTACACATTTAGTCTGTCTGCAATTCATTGCCAAGCCAACTCCATGGCTTTATGTATGGCTATAGTATTGCCTCTTTTTTTTTTTTTAGCGATTATATCTTTGTATTCTTCATACAGCTCCATCAGCAGCGTTTGTTCTGCGGAGGAGAAAAAAAAGAAAAACACCACCCTCGTTTGCATGCTTTCCGACTCATTTGATCGATCTATGGTTCATCCATTCATTTGGGCTTCTTAAATATCTTTGGATTTGGATGTGCTGCTATGACAACACATCCAGCAAGAGTTTCGAAAAACCGACAGATCCAGATCATGCCAAATCGTCAACAACTACATCCGGCTAAACGAGTAATCCACGTACGAAAAATACCCCCCAGGTCTACACCTATATCTGGTCCTACTACTTATCCGGTTACTACTGAAGCAAGTTTGCATTATTGCATTACATGTTTAGTATAATAACTATTCCAAAGCAGAAATTAATCATTCGCAATCATTGTAGTTAAATCAACCGTGTTATTATGAATTTCATTGGTAATTACTGACTGACATTACATTGTATTTGTATTTGCATAATCATGGCTAATCATGGCTTTTTCTACCACAGGCCCTCTAGCCAATTGCTGTGCAGTCTGGTAATTATCTTCTCTGTGAGGATTATATAGTAGCCTCATTCTCCCTGGAGCTTATACGTGTATGTATAGATGGTGGCTGTGTATACAGTAGCTTAGCTGCAGTGCACGTTTGACCTGTATGAGTGATCCATCCAACAATGTGCAAAGATGACCTCCCAGCTCTCCATTTCAGGGCAAATTCCTGCTGAACATTACCACTACTAGGTTGAGTACATCCACAGGCTGATTAGTTAGGTCTGAGCCTGAACCGCACCTCATTGGTTACTTACTTTGGTTCTGATTGGGTGGAACAGGGAAGTGACAGTGCACCATAAATCCTACCCACAGTGGACTTTGAAGCCTCTCCTCTCAGTTCCTTATGAAAATCCCACCACGTAGCAGAATAAACTCCAACCACTGCAAAAAAAAAAGAAAAAAAAAAAAAGAAAAAAAAATGGCAGAGAAAGCCGTTGCTTATACACATGTTCTTTAATACCGATGATAAAGAATGGCAGTGTGTACCCTAAGGATGGGGCAGATAGTATAATCCTGAAGATTCCAAAATTGCATGGTAGTCACAAGGTCCTCACATGAGACCTGCTGCAGACCTGAGAGAGGGAAACATGAATAAGACTGTTTGATTTACTTTTTCTGTAAGAGATTGTAGCACCCTGAGATGTGTGGGTCAGATTACTTTTCACTGGCCCTAATTAGCACATTCCCAAGTGATGTTCATAAAGACAATTAATTTGGAGCGCAAGCAATATCTTCTTAATCTCAAAAATTGTATTCAACAGGCAGGTGGATTTACAACAGTTGATTGTGAGTCAGACCTTCTAACACAGTAGGCCTACTCCTAAAGTACTCAAACGTCCGGTGTATCATATACACTGCAATCAAATGACATATGACAGAAAGTTACTACATGCAATAAAAACCCCTTGTCTCATAGTTCTCAAGAAAAAACAAAAATACATGCAATTAGAATAAATCACACTGGTAGGCCTCTGTGTTTTCCTTGATCAGCTTTCCCCCACCGTAGTAACCTGAATGGTGCTTTGGCTCTGGTTACAAATACAAAACATAAAATATCCCTAAAAACAATAGCTGATACCCAAGACAATGCATCAAACTACATAAATATAAAAGACAGAAGAATTACTCTGCAAAATTATTACCAATTTAATATACACTGCATGATATAAACTGAACAATACTAAGAGGAAATCATTAAAAAAAATACTATTAAAACACCCATGTAAGAACCCCCATGTAACTGCAACAGAGTTCAAAATAAAAGCACATCACATTACCCCAGTCGTTCGTGGCCAGCTTGCGTTACTGTGCTTCCGTCGCTTGCTAGCTCTCTCGTTTATCTGCTCCATCTGCTATGCTTCCTGCCTGTTGCAGTTGTTGCCAATAACAATGGTAAAGGATTGCATAATTAGCTCAAATTAAAACCATTTACACACATACTAGTTGTTCTTGTGTAGCAGTTTCCACTAACCATGTACCTGAAAGTCCCCAAACAACACTTAGCTGTCTGTCAATGTGCCTACAATCACAGAATCGTTGAGTCTGCTATGGCAGTGATGTCACCCCCGGGAGTTCCCGTGAGAGCATGATGTATCCCCGATCTCCTGCCTAGTAAATCTTGTGGGGTGTGGCATTGTGGGTCAATGGTCACTGCTGCGCCTTTTCATGCCTGAAAAAACATGCCATAAATTTTCCACAAAACTTGAAAGAATGTTTTTCTTTTCAAGTCTATCAGCAGACAAGCTGTAGAAATACCTTGTGGAGCCTTTTCACTTTCAGGCTTGGGTAGTGCGTGCGAGCTACAACACCATGAGTCATTGTCTCGTATCAATCATTGGGCTCACTAGGTGCCGTCTGTTGTGTTTAAGTTCCTGTCGTCTCCCTCACCCCCATGTGTTGTTACCTTTGTAAAGTGAAAGGAAGGGCAGCGAATCAAGACCCCACAAGTCTGTGGAGAGAGAGACGTCAAGGGAATAACAAGGGAACTGGCAATGACACAGCATTCTGTGGCTACATAGTAAAATGCTATGCTAAACGATTCCGTTTAAAACGGTGAGTGGAGTCTGGGTGTTTGGGAACGTTTGTGATGTTAGCTGCTGTGAATGAAGACCTGCTGATTTTCTCATGTCGGTTCTGTGAAACTCCTGGTATTTTAAAGCTCTGTGGGCGGATGATGCTTCTGCCATCTAGTGAAAGATCAGGCTGCACCTGAAATAATCCCTGCTGGCAGAATATCGGAGCTGGGCTCCTTCGATAGTTCCTGTTGCTCACCAGAACCTGCTTTCTTGGTTTTCTCACAGCTACACAAATATTTCTACACATTTGCACTCAAAACATGCTAAGAAACAAATGAAAAAAATCATAGCATGATGTGGTTGCATTTCATGTCTGCTTAGCAGCATGTTGGTCACTTACGTCGGTCACGGCTGAAGTTCTGCAATAGAAGGCCGCTGCTAAATTTGATGTTCAAAGAGGTTTCAAACCTGTTTTTTGGAATCACTTGAGGTCTTAAATGTATGATGATCTCCCACATGCAAGCAACTTAACAACCATTTCCAAATATTCAGCTGGAATGACCCAATTCACTATTTATAAGCCATACAGAGAGAACAATAATTCTAACTGTTCGGAGTTTGAAAACAACATGAGGCTGTGCCTCAGTCGTTTCATGACCATGTGATACCAGAAGCTTCTAACCTTAGCTTGTTACCACCCCCCCCCAGCCCCAGGGGGGCCATAAAGGGGGGGAAGGGAGTTAGGACGAACCAAGGGCCCCAGAGTGACTGTGGCCCTAAGAAATTTGGAACATTAACTGACTGATCTGGGTTGAGGCCCTATATAATATGCCTGGGTCAATAAAGACAGCAAAAAGCAGACAAACAAAACTATATATATAAACAAACACACATATATAAACAAACATATACAGTATATATATTTGTTTGTTTGTTCATCCATTCATCTGTTTATTTATTTGCCCATTCGTTCTTTCATCTATTTGTTTATTTTTCATGAAAATGGTCCTCTTTGTACATGCTGTTCCCCAGATTCTCCAGACTACATTATGCCTTGAGAGCAAAAAAAAAAAAAAAAAAATTAAAAATAACATTGCACAAATGGTCTATATTTCGAGATGGTGCAGAAAAATCACAAAGGAAGGATTAAGAATGCCAACAGTGGGACAAAAACACAGTCAAGGGAAAAAACACACAAAAAATTACTATGTTTAGCTTGACTATCTGAATAATAACAGAACGATTAAAATGTCATCAGAATAATACTCTACTGTAAAGGGATCAACACCATGGCAATTTTTAACATCATTCCTAGAAGTTGTGTTCTTCTTCTGTATGAAATACTGTTGATCGATCCTATTTTATTAACACAGCAAACAAAAATAAGGCAACAAATAAAACAAAAAAATGCTCGTTAGCATTTTAAAAATGCAGGGAATTTGTGTATTATGTGGACACATAATAAATTTGTATGGCTTGATGGATGGATGGATGGATGGATTAATTTGTTATCTTTAATGGAGAATTCAGTAACAATCAGCTTGAAACCATAACTGCCAATGGTTTGAACTGTATATCACTCTCTATTACCAGGAGTGGGAATGATAGACTAATGAAACAAATTCACCAAAAATTTGGATCCATCTAACAACACATGTATGAGTGCATGAGTACTCCATGTGTGATTCCTACTGTGAAGCATGGAGAAGGCATGTCATGGTCTGCAGATGCTTTGATGGTGTCGGAGCAGATGACCTTCACCAACACCTGACAATCTCAACCAGGATTGCCATTGTAGCCCACTTCGAAGGCATACCATTCCATTCCTTCATTCTTCAGCAAGATGAACGCACAAAACACACATTAACATGTGTGCAAAGCACTATTTGACAGAGATTGAAGGTAAAGGACAACTCAAAATAATGACCTGGAATGCCTATTCTCCAGACATTATAGAACTTATATGGGACAGTAGAGTCAAACCAAGGCACCCAGAAGCACCCTGTAACTCTGGATATTGCTGCAGAAAAGCTGGGGAGGTATTTGTGTGATTTCCTACTAAAACCTGTTATCCGAATGCCTTATGATGTTGCCTAGTTTCCAGGAAGTGTACAGTGTCTAAGCTATTAGCTCTCAGTATTGTTGTTCTGGTGTGGTGCACTTAGTTAATGAGCAACTATTATATTCAGGAGAGTTTTTCTGTCTCTTTTATTTCCTTCACACGAGCATTTGATTTTCCATACTGTGCTATCAGCGTGGAATTGATACATTTCTCTCTCCAGGATCTGTTTGTGTAGTTTCCTGTGTGATGAGATTGATTTAAACAAGACAACTGAAGTAAATCCAAATTATTTTGCAGTACTTGCTTGAGTAAATTAAATCCAGTTGTAGATTCTTCCCCTTCTCCTTCTTGCCTGTCCAACCTGCCAGTCAGAAATGTCCTAAACCAGAATTAACCCAGGAGGCCTAATCGAGGCTGCATTAAACTGGGACCAGCTGGATTTTAATTATTACTTTTTTGTCTCATCATTCCAGATCTTTGTATTATATATTTGTTCTTTATTTGTGGTTTATTTTCATTGAATACGATTGTGTATGGAGCACTTCTTTTCTTCATCATTCATCCATTGTTTCCCAGGATATTGTTCTGCTACCCTTCTCTACCATTTAATTCAGAGGTTTATTATTTCTTTGGAAAGAAGTTCAGCCACATTTCCCTCTTCATTGCGAAATATTATTTAAAACAGGGGTCTCCAACTCCGGTCCTGGAGAGCTACTATCCAGTAGGTTTTCTATCCTATCTGGCTTATGATGAGCCACACCTGTTCTCAGGTAAATACCAGGGCCAGGTGTGGCTCATCAGAAGCCAAGTAGGATAGAAAACCTACTGGATAGTAGCTCTCCAGGACCGGAGTTGGAGACCCCTGGTCTAAACCCTATGATGCTCTCCCTCCGGCACTAATTCAAACATGCCCAAGGCAAGCCTGCTGGTGCAGATACGATAATACGTGCTAGAATCCTGACTTTAGGTCGCACCCAGCTACAGATGCACATGAGAGAGAATCAGGGCAGTTTTGGAGGGGCGTTTTGCTGCATTGTCTCCAAGACGAAACACACTCCCTGTTTAGCTTAGTCCCTAGTATCAGAATCGGAGCAACAGACACAAACAGATCTGTGGCTTGGAACTGTAAGCAAGATGCAGATATGACATCAGCTGACACAAATGCCCCGAGAGCATTATGAGTGAGGAGCTCATGCGGTCTGACAGCGTATATTTAATAATGTTTTAAAACGTGTAGCTGTAATTTATTCCAAAATGCTTCATTCTTATACTTAAAGATGATCTTTTATAACATGTTGGAATACAGCCTGGTTATGGGTTCATTTCCCACCTCTAACTCTGTGTGTGGGTGTGTGTGTGTGGGTGTGCGCACGTGTGTGTACCCTGCCAAGGACAATTGGAAGCATTTTACTAAACAAATGTAATGCTAAGATAATAACTACAATAAGCCATGCACACATGTATCATACATCATATCAAGTTCTCTTCATTGTTTCACTTAGACACTCCCTATTGTTTACAGACATGTGGTAGCTAAATCCTAAACCACTGCTAGCAAATTGACTCCATGTACATTTTAATCATTACCTAATGCACAGGGGCTGCAAGGTGGCTCAGTGAGTAAGACTGCTTCCTCATCACTGTGGAGTTAGGGACTTGAAGCCCACCTCTGTTCTGGGGTGGGGGGGTCATGTTCTCTTCATATCGTGCAGGTTGCTATCAAACACATTATCAGGGCCAGTCCCTGCCCTGTCCTGGCTTGACCAGCAGGTGTCACTGGCCATCCCATTTGTAGTGTTCAGTGGCAGACCATGTAAAGTAACAGACTAGGGTCACTGAGTACTGAGGCACATAGTGTGTAAAAGTCACCCACACTCTGTTGACTTAAGAACCAGGTCATTTATTTGTTTACTTCTATTGTCCATTATTTATTCAAACACTCACTGCACGATACAATTGATTTCATTCTAGCTCCATGCATGTTTTTAGAATGCATTTATTAGGCCTGTCTTAACCTAAGAAGGTTTTATGAGAAATTTATGTTGAACTTCCATTAAGTATCTCGATATTTATCACAAGAAAATTATATCGTGATATTTTTTTAAAAATTTCCGATACTGTGCTACCTTGGTATATTATGTGAAACACTTTTTTATTTTTTTGTCACGCTATCCTGATGTTGTTCTTCCAACCAGATTAAAGCTTGGATCTCTATTTGTCCATGCATCCATTATTATTACTTTTATTATTTATTTTTTTTAATTATTTTTTTTTAACTTTTATTTTTTTGCTTAGTTTATCGCTGTTTTCTGAGTTCACAACTTAATTTTTTCCAAATTGCGGTTGTATTATGTTTCAGAGGCAGGCTATTTGCATAACCAATCGACAAAGAAAGCATTTGCAAGTCCGGCTCCAAAGATCCAAAGTACAGTACCAAAAAAGGACCCCAGCTGGTTTAGTACTTTAGGTAATGGAACTTTTGGTACTGGTACTCAATGGAAAAGGGAAAGTACTAAAAGTACAGTATGGGGTGTGGTGTTAAAGTACACAGAGTTCGCCTGAGGAAATTAGTTCTATTTTTATGCCATATCTTTCATGCAGTTGGTAGCCTCTTTCACTCCCTTTATTTCTGGAATATGAAACAAGTTAGTAGTAGTTAATCTCAGTTCAGTGCCTCAGTGTTCTTCAGAGGTCTTGATGTATTGTGATTTCTCTGTTGTACATGAGAGGTGCTGGAATGAATGGCTATGCTAGGATATAATTTAATTGTTAATTTATAATTTAAAGAAGGGAATTTTGAATTGACCTTCATGTAAACTTTTGTAAAATACCAAACAATTGCAGTTCTTTTCCATACTTACTTACTCTGGGCAATAATGTTGTCAACTAAAGGTTGTTTTAACCAGATAACAAAAGCTAAATGTATTAAAATGAAATATCGATCATAATTATTTTTTACTCGCTTGCCCTTCAATTTTTTATATTAGGCCTATGTATACAATTTTCACGTAAAATATGTTTAGAAAGAAAATGTAAGAAAATGTCATTAAAACCAGCTCCTATATAATTCATCCATCCATCCATCCTCCAGCCACTTATCTTGGTGACAATAAAGAGCTAAAGCTAATACAATCATTCAGATGTATAAGAGGAATAGAAATTTGGCATTGGTATTATACACGTGCTTGTTGTTTACAGATGTCTATAAAGTCAATTAGCAAATAAGTTAATATAATATTGTAGCACCAGGCGGACCGAAGCATCGTGAGCGTAGTGAAGGACGAGGAGACTTGCTTACCGGGACAGAACACAATTTTTATTCTGGTCTTGAACAGGACGGTAACATGCACCCAACGAGCACCAAACCCCAAATACACAGAATGGAAACACAATGTGGTCAGACATCGAACTGTAAGGTAGTTTGCCTTTAAATCCATGTGTAGAATCTATATGTTGTTTTCCTTCAGGTTTGCCACAAGTTTCAGTGAAATACGCAATATATATATATATATTAGGTTGTAGATTCCAGAAGGTGCTGCGGTAATGACAGAAATCAGTCAAAATCAAATTAAAAATTAATTTAAAAATATACATTATTTCAGAGTTTCAGATAACTCAACATGACTGTCAATATGCATTTTTTTAAATTTGAAAATGCATTGACTTTAACAGTCTTTATGTTTTCATACTGTTGAGGCAATGAGTAAGGACTTGTTTTGGGAAATGTTACATTTTCTGTAAATGATATAAAATTTACCCTTACAAACACTTCAGACCTGGTTATTAATGGGTAAAAAATGTTGATGCACCTTTTTTGGTAAATACTAAATGTTTGAAATCTTCGAAACCAAGTTTTCATGAGAATCACCCAGGAAAGAGGAAACTTTCTCTCGAAAATAAGAGTGACGTCATGGGTCTTGAAAGCTCATCTCAATTAGCCTTCAAAGGGATAAACAGAACCCTCTTCCAAACCAAATGTTTGTCAATATGTAATTATAATTTATTTGTTTAAATATTCATAAATATATATGTTAAGTAAAAATGAATATGATTTTCTCCAGCATAAAACGTAAGCTGTTTCCGATCAGGCTTACCGAAAAACACCTGCGTATGATGTAGTTCAGGGAAGGACCCCGGGACACACGAGGCAAACATGGCGTCGAACAGTGGGAAATCTGTTCTGTTCGTATGCTTAGGTAAGAGTCTGCTGCTTCGTCTGCGTCTGCACATGGACGGGGGATACGCATGAATCAGGTGTTGTGAAAGTGTAACAGGAATAATGTCGCAGTTCAGGGCTGTCAGAGAATAAAGCAGCAGAATGACGTTAATAACGGAGCTGTCCGCTACTAAATGCTAGCGCCGATAGCTGTGTGACATTCGTAATGAATGAGTCGAAAAGGAGGCATAAAACTGTAACGGTATAATCCTTTTTACTTTCATTCTACATTATTATTATTGCGCCAGTTTACAGCTGACTACAGCTTTGGCAGCAAGCTTAGAGTTTTCTAGCTGGTCCAAGCTGAGTTGGTGAGAGGTTGTCAATTAGCTTAGCGTGTAAATTGGCTAAAAACATTTGATAAACCTCTGGGTGTTTGTCATTAATTATTCCTTAAAGTCTACTTACAGCCTTACTGTGTTACGGCTAGATCATTGGAACTAAACTTGAAATTGCGTTTAAACTAGTGATTCGCATTACAGTTTTGTTTATGACGCTAAAGTAAAGCTGTTTTAGTTTTTGTGTACGTTGTTCATTGACATGGTCCCCGGAAGATGGTTGACATAGCAGATTCTCATACACTCAGATTGGGTACCGCTGGTTTAAACCCTTATCCGCAAAGGGCCGGTGTGTATGCAGGTTTTTGGGGTAACCTTTAGGTCAGCTGTTCAAACCCAGGTGTGAGGACTCCTCAGCCAATCAGTCCTCCAATTAGTAATATAATTAGGGAGCTGCAGCAAAAACCCGCACACACACCGGCCCTTTGCGGATAAGATTGGGCACTGCTGGTTTAAACGATCAAATGTACCCCTATACAAAAAACTCAAATGTTGATGCTAATCTTTGTTACTACTAAGACAGGGAGTTGCATTTTATAAAATAGTTGAATTTCAGTGTTTAGTATGACCTTTGTGGAATATTGCATTCTCACTTAAGTAGAAGTTATCAAATCTAATCTGAAGGTCAAATTAGTTTTAGACTTAAGTTGCATGTTTTGGTTTCAGGGTGTGTTCGTTGCTTTTGGAATTGCATGTATATATAAGAAAGACTCCTATACATAGATAAAAATAATACAGCAGAATAAGGTTTAGTATCTGAGAGCAGAAAACTTGCCGTTACATCACTAAGTAGCCACTGTCTGTTATCATTGTCCTATAATGTGAAAATTAGCCTGAGCGTCATGTAGATTGTGTGTATTTGTGACTGCAGAGTCAAGTGACATGCAAATGGAAATATCACCCATTAACACCGGATGTTTCACTGGGCAAAGCTTTTAGGGGTCATTGGCCTGTAACCAAGTGGCCCCTGTAGCTGTTATTATTATCATGACTTGGTAGATTTTTTTAAATGCCTGAGTATGTTTCAGTAGCTTTCATTTTGTCAGTCTTTCATATGGTTAGACCTTAACCTAAGGCAATTGAAATGCAATTCAAATGAAGCACTCCGGCCAGATAAATCATAAGGTTCCTGCTGGGACGTGGAAGGGGAACCTTCAGCTGAAGGTGTCCTGTGACACGTGCATCTCATTGATGAAGGACCATTTGCCCAGAATCTAGAAATGTAGGTTTTGGAACAACTTGAAATCATAGTAAAGTATGAACAGACAAATTTCGACATTATACACATAAGATTGTTTATAAATTATTAATTTAATTGGGCTACATAAAGGTGCACAACCTGCACACCTATCATTGTGACATGGATTTTCTCCATTCCCAGTTTTAGTCATTTGTCTGAATATATCCATCTTCTAAACGCTTATCCCAGTCGTGGATGTTGGGAAGCTTGAGCCAATCCCAGGCAGCATAGTGCACAGACTTTTTTTCTGCATAAAGTGAGGAATAAGTTCTGGTGCAGAATAGTGATCACAACCTGCCTTTACTGAAGATGACCTTTACCCCCATCTCTCCATAAGGGAATATATGCCGATCCCCGATTGCTGAAGCAGTCTTCCGGAAGATGGCAACCGAAAGTGGAGTGGGTGATGATGTAAGTGTTTCTGAGCCCGTGAAACCTGGGCCGCTTGACACATTTGGCACTCACTCCTATGTGAACAGCTGTTACCCTGCTGTTGTCATACATATGGCTGGTGGTGTCTAGATACACACCTTGCGGATGGAAGGAAAACCATAAGTTTGCTTTATGTTAAGCATAAACAGTGTTTAACTCTGTTAGTATACTGTGATTTCATGTTGCATTATATTAGAATTAAGTCTAAAGTAAAGGGAACATGTGTTTGTATTTAATGGATATTGTTGAAAGGCTCAGCCTGGCGGTCTTTAGTTTTGGCAGCTATACTCAGATTTTCTGGGTTAAGTCATTTTAAAAACGGCTTGTAGGAAATCTGGCTGGCGCTGCACTCCTTCCGCCACACCATGCCGCTCGTGCCTCTGTGTAGCTGGCTTACACGTGCTTGACGGCCTCTGTCACGTCGGTGAAAGCATCTTTGTTCCCTGGTCGGAACATCTCTCTGCCCGCCTCTCTCCCCCTGCAGTGGAGGATCGACAGCGCTGCCACCTCCACGTATGAGATAGGCAGCCCCCCTGACCATCGGGGGCAGGCTTGCATGCAGAAGCACAGCGTCCCCATGAGGCACATTGCCAGGCAGGTACGACATTCCCCCCAACATGGGCTACTAGCGATGCCTCTCTTTGTTGCAGTGGATCATAGACAGCGGCGCCGTGTCCGACTGGAACACAGGCAGCACGCCAGACAGCCGCGCTTTGGCCTGCCTCAGGAATCATGTCACTGAGACAGATCACAGGGCCAGACAGGTACATTGACATGTGCCACCGTCCCCTGTCATTGCGCGCGCGCACGCACGCGTGTGTGTGTGTGTGTGTGTGTGTGTGTGTATATGAGCACATGAGCACATGCTTGTTTTCCTGAACTTGTGGGAATATGGTAAAACATACAAGGTAAATTGACCCCTTCTTTGTTTTATATATCTTGTGGTTTGAGGTGTTGTGGGGCAGAATTGAATGGCATGAATTGATATGAAATCCCCATAATCACAGGTAAACAGACACGCACCTGTTGGTGTCTTGGTGGATTTGGACTAAATATGATATCATTAAATCCATAAAATTAGACTGAGATTCAAAACCAGCCACTTCTTCATTTGAACAAGAGCAGACAATGCAAACATCAGTATGTGGATTTTAGGAGGCTGATCTCAGCTTTCTGGTACTGCAGTGATGTCTCAGGCCGTTTGCTTTCTTGAGGGAATAATGGAATTAACATGTGAGTGGCAGCCAACAGGAACTCAGAGGAGAGTTTTGCACTTCGGGGTCACGGGTGAGTGCTGGTGTGAACAGAATTGGGAAGTACATAATGACATTCATGATCTGTGCATGTTCCTGTTAGGATAAATATGAGGCTGCTGACCAACTTTATTATTTAAGAGATGGCTTTTAATAAACGTAGTCATTGGACAGCCATCATCTCCCCCAAATCAAATGGATATGAAAGAGTATCTGCTTTAAGGAGGCCTCCAAGCTCAGGCATCAGTCGGATCAAAACATCTCCCTTCCCGCTAAGAGAGAACAGCGCTTACTGTAGCTCTCGCACAAATGATTTCCAGCTCCAGTATCGACTCTGCCAATCCCCAATCCAGTGTCATAAAGTTGGGGAAACTGCAGTCCATCTTTCTCTCTTAAATGTAAAGCCAACCTTTGTTCAATCCCCTGAAGAACAAGAGCTGCGTTGCTTTTCAAGGGGGCAGAATCGATCCCCGAGACATGGTTTGTTTCACATTGCGGTGTCAGTAATCCAGAACAGGATGGTCTGTCTTGTCTTTTAAATGGCTGAAGCTATGTAGTTGGTGAATATACCTTTTTAAATGTACTTTTAAATGTCCTGGAAATTGTTTTATCAGGGAAAAGTAATATAGTAATAGATTTCTATTGTTCTGATAGCTGTCAGTATCGAGACATTTCACATTGTACTTGCTTTGACTGATAGATCTAGAAAAGTTTAAATAGTTTGGAATTTACTGAAACACATGACGTGAAATATCTCTCTGGAATGAACATTCTGTTCCTTAATATTTGTACACTAAAAATATACATTAAAATGACATGGAAGGTATAATTTCTGAGACATTAAGGGTTGTGCCTGACTTTGTCCAGAGAGACAAGTATTAATCATTTCCTTCAAATATCTTATTGGCATTAATCGGGACTTTGAAACCGCTGGGTATATTTCATGGGAGCGGCTTCGCTTACCATGCTCTCCTGCCATCCATGTGTTTGCAGTTCAGCTCCACCACACAATAGTGCCACCCTTGTCTGCCCCGTCAGCCTGAAGGAAAAAAAAAAAGTCGTTGTGATGGCTACCAGCTGTTAGATGTTTCCGGCCAGAAATGCCGAAGGCTGCGATGGTGTAATAACTCTCAAATGGTCCTCGTTGCTTTATTCGGAGGGGAACCAGTCAGATGCACCTCTTGCATGTTTCCAGCTCTTCCACCCCAAAGCACCTTGTTCCTTCGAAAAGCCCCCATATACACCAGTGTCCCAGTGCTGTAGGATTCTGCACGCCAGACCTGCCTGTCTGACAGTTTCTGCGCTGAACAAACTCGTAAATAAAATAATTCATGGCCTTGGAGTGGCGTGCAGAACGAAACAGCATATCACGACATCAGGAGGGTAGGGAGAAAATTTGGGTTGTGAAAGACGGTCTCCTCTGGTCTCTGTCCACCCCTCAGCCTGTTTCACTGTCGGACGCATTTTTTCATTTAAAGCGTAAGTGATTGGTTTCTTACTATGGTTTTATTATCTTGCATGCAAATTGTGTGGATTACAAATGAGTTCTTTCTATTTTAAATTAAACAGCCATTAACCTAATTTTTAAATTCAGGTCATCCATCATCCATCCTTCAGTAGTCTGTGCATCTTGCGATAAGCTGCAGACTCACTGTAATCCTATATTAGTCCTTAAAATAATGTTTGTTTTTTTTAGGTGACAAAAGGAGATTTTGAAACTTTTGACTACATTCTATGCATGGATGAAAGCAATTTAAGGTATGTGCATATGTTAAGCTGTTGTCTTTGCAAAAGTTTTCCTGTTCCATCCTCAAGGTGTGTCTTTGCAAAAGTTTTATGATATTTTTGCAGCTTGCCTAATATGGGGGTGACATTTCAGTCTTTCCTTCCAACATCTGCACGTGGCAACCCAGTACCGAAGAATGATTTGTCATTTGTACAGGGAAAATATCAGACACCTGTTAAGATCAGACAAAACTTGTATTTTCTGAGTGGAGCATGCAAGACTGATGTGTGATGAGAGCAGTTTATACTTACAGAAATGCATTGTGGGTGTAAAAAATCGTAATCAAAATGCACTATAAAACAGTTTTTGTGTTGAAACTGTACATTCTATAACCTACAGTTTTGTCTAGGCCTTGAGCTATATGTGTTTAAAATACATGTAGTTTTTTTTTTTTTTTTTTTACACAGTTCAATTAAGTTTAAAAGTCTGAATGTCCAGCACTAAATATGAGCTTCTTAGAAGCAGAATGTGAAATATGTTGTTGCTCTGAACATTTCTCTGTCATGTGCTTCTGTGGATCCTGTTCTATAATCAGCTTACAGAGTTCCTTAAATGCCTTGGGAGAAAAGTGTGTGTGTTAATTTTGACTAATGTGTATCTAGCTGAAGAGTGGGTGGAGATGGGCATCATGGTCTCTGCTGGGTACAAACCTGAACATTAAGTGTTATTTAAATGTCTACAGCTTGCCGTCTGCACTGGTCACTGCTTTTCACTTGGAGGGTAGATGAAGTTCCACCAGGGGAGGGAGGCTTCGCAGGAATTAGTGATCAGTTCCCTGGGGTTTAAGCTAGGAGGTGTTTCTGTTTAGGCCTGAACATTCCCTGTTTCAGATTCTGAAATGTTCCGGCCATTATGAGACTTTAAATGCCTGCCATGGTCCTTTGGCAGAGGTCGAGTGAATGTTATCAGAGCCAATGTCTGAATGCTTTTAAAGATGAGTATGTCCCCTGGGTGCGTTTTCCTGTCTGTCTCAGATTTGGGCCACACTGGTGCTAGCCGGGTTGCCTACAGACTTAACCCCGGGTATTGCTGGGAGTTTCCCATACCCCAGAACGGCCTAGCAGGGCCCTGTCCTCGCAGACAGCACTTTGTCATGTAATTTGTGTGGCTCCAGAAATGGACAGTATCATCCCTCACTGCTAAACCATCTCCTGAGATTTGTGGCGCATGATGAAAACAGGGTTGATTTTATGGGGTGTGAACCATCCTTGCCCTTCCTTAATCCTTGCTGCACCATATGATGTCAGTCTAACTGAAAGATGCCGTAACCACGGCGACACAATGACTGCATTTTTCTCAACACAGGGACCTCAAGAGGAAAGCCAACGCGGTGAAGAACTGCAAAGCTAAGATCGAGCTTCTTGGGAGCTACGACCCTCAGAAGCAGCTGATCATCAATGACCCATATTATGTAAGTGTCAGGGCTTCACTCTGGGCCTTGGGTATCCTCGCCTTTTCTGTGAAAACCCTGTCTGCCATCTCAGAATAGAAGTTAACTTGGTAACCTTTACTTAAAGGAGTCATATAACTGCATTATACATACTCTTATTATGCCTTCATAAAATATTATAAACATGGCTATAAATATTTATACCCATGTTTATTATGCATTGTGAATGCTCTGTGAATCTTTCGTCAATAATCCACTATAAATACCTTCATAATGCATTGTACTGGTCAGAATTAAGGATGCTTTGTACTGCATTATGAAGGTATTTATAATGCATTATAGCTGAGAGCATTCATAATGTGTAATAAACATGGCTATAATGTGTTATACCTTTTTAAAAATGTAGCCATGTTTATAATACTTTTTGAATGCAAGATTTCCATTTTCTCTTGAAACTAAACTAGACATAGAAATTCTTAATATTAGCTATAATACTAATATTTAAACTGTGTTCAAACTTTATTTGTAGTAAATTGTTTAATTTTTTTTTTTCTTTAGGGGAGTGACAAGGATTTTGAAACCGTTTACGATCAGTGTCTTAGATGCTGCAAAGCCTTTTTGGAAAACAACTCTTAATGCTTCTCGCCTGAGTGGTGTTGGTCAGTAACGTCACAGCAATGTCGCACTATTGCATTTTCGTTAGCTGTTGCTTTATCAACTGCTAGCTAAAACTATAATACGAAGGTGATCACTTTTATGTTGAATATCTAAATTAAAAACATGATTGTTTAATAGAACACTGATTTGTCTGTCAGTAGTTTTATGGAAAAAAAATATTGCGCAGTAAAATCATAGCTAATGTAAAAATCTAGATTTATCTCCCTTGGTTCATAAATACTTGCGGTCAGCTTTCATTTTCTGATCAAAATAAAAAACATCTCCTTCCAGAGCTGCAAGAGTGAATGTTAGATTGACACTGTTCAGAATCCTGGATATATATATTAGATATATATAGATATATTAGTGTTATATTTAGAAAAATGTTATTAATTGATCCCCTGAGACCTGAATGCTCAAATAAGGGTGTGATTATTTTTCTTGGCATTCACTGGAAATTCAGGGCGGAAAAAAATAATGGATTGCACAAGAATCAGGCCCTTGAGTCACCACTAGGAGAAGGATTGTTTGGCATCTCAAGTGGTTCTGTGTTTTCACAAATAAATGCAAATGGACAGATGGTCCCAGTGCGTTATACATTTTGGTAAAACTATCTGAACACTCTGTAGCTCAGCTCACAAAGTGGAGGATTGTAGAATCATAAAGATGGACGTTCATAGGTCACTGGTTCAATTGCGACTCGAAGGAGAATGGATTTTGGGTGCAATGGGGTTCGGTTTTACCTATGATCGGAAGGTTGCTGGTTCAAATCCTAGAGTCAGCAGAATGCATCTGCCCTTTAGCCTAATTAACACCCAATAGCTCTGGAAACTCTCTGACCCTGCTTTCTCTCAAAAATGTACCTGGCTTTGGATAAAAGTTTTCGGAGCCTCCCAGATGACCTTCCTGGACCTGACTGCTGCATTTCTCTCAAGTCAGCAAGATTGCAGAGGACTTCGGGCCCTATCTCACTGCAGCGGTGTCCCCTTTTTCCGTGCTGAGGAGCAGGGATGGGAGGTGTGACTGCTGGGACAGCGGTACCTTGTTATGGCTTCCTCACAAAAGTGTGATTGAGAGCAAGAGGGATGAAACTCCACTTGTATGTGCGATTCAGTTGCGGCTTTCTGTTGCACCTACCTGCTCAGCCAGAAACCTAAGACTGAGTTTGCTGAACTCGCGGCCACCGCGAATGACGTCATGACATCAATAAAGCTGGCAGGACCAAATTCACATTAAAAATGAAAAAAAAAACGGCGTGTAGCAATCCTGTCATTTATTTAAATATTTCATTTTAAATATTCCAACATCCATTTCGCATTATATACCAAACACTCATTTTTTAATATATTTTTTTACATTATGTACATATTGCACAATAGCTTGAATATCACACATTTAAAGTACAAAGAGAGGGGCCGCAATATATAAATATACGACTCTCAACCAAATGTAAAAGAAATAGTTTGTTTTTTTCTTTTGCAGAATGTAAACTATCCAGCTAGTTGATCGACGACTCGTCTTTGCGCAAGGAGTCTCGCCAAGCCAAAAAATGCCTCATCACGCAGTGAATAATTGGTTAATTTTATCTCCACTGTCGGTGAGATCAGACTTTAACTCCTGGTTGCACTGAGCAAAGACATTCTTCTTGTCAGGTAGTTGCCAGTTAGGGCGCGAAAAAAACTGTTAGAAAAATACAGCCAGGAAGGCAAGCTCTGAGACACGCGACATGTGTCGTTTCTTCAACAACAACAATAAAGTTGTCTTTTTGGTGAAAGTGACTTTAGGCAGCAGGACAGGAGAGCACTTTAGTAGGCTATATCCTTGATTCATACTGTTTGAATGCGGTGCCATCAACAGTGCCGAAACTTACAAGGACAAGAATAAGTCTCTCTTCCCACAGTCACTGAAGGGATATTCATCGATTGCACTCGGCTCTCTTCTCTCTTACACTCCAAGGCACTTTTCTCCTTCCTGGAACTTGACAACACATGTCTGGTGTTGTTTAAATCTGAAAAGGGGAGGTAAAATTGACTTTAATACCATACTCTGAGGACATATGCTGTGTGGAAAAGTTGATAAAAAGACAAGAACTTGGCGTTCCGATATGTATAACGACTGAAAGAAATTAAAAAGCCATAAAATATTTTTCTGAATTTTTCATGAGCAGGCCTACAATTTTTGTGCAGTTAATCAAGCAGAGAAAAGATTGTGGTCATCACCGTAAACCATTAAACCGCAAAGGCAAAATACCAAATTAACTCTGTGAGTAGAATCTCTGTCATGCTGTAAATCTGTGTCTAATACGTAAGGCATTTAACAATATAAACAAACAAGCCGATGTACGCGTAAGAGGTTCCAGCCTTAAAATGAGTTAAAACGTGGAGGGAGTGGCATAATTCTCCAGGCATTTCTACCATACAAGTACAAAATTCGACCATTTCTTACCTGCTAACCCTACGTGCATCGCGCACTCCCGGCTAACCTTGTAAGCAGTCGGGCACATCTTTTGTAGTCTGAAAAAAATCAGTACTTATTGATTTAGTACGCCTACCGCCTACCAGCGGATCGCCCCGACCCGCAAATTGGCCTCCCCGCTGCAATCCAGTCCTTCAGTCCCGAATAGCTATTAAAATAACATGAAATGAAGCTTACATGCTGGTACCGTGCAGTCTCTGGTGTTGTGGTATAGTCTGTAAACATGCTTCCTGCACTTCGGACTAATGTACAGAGGCCCTGAGGAAAAACAGAGCAGCTTGTCGGACTCGGCACATTGAGACAATCCGCCACACCCCCCCGGCCGAGCCGACCCTCACGGACTTTCCGTGCCTCACCTGTTAAATGTTTTATAAACTTATCCTTCTTTCTTAGATCTCTTGGGAATATCTCTGCAACATAAAATAAATTGACAGTCAAATACAACACGGTCTTGGTCTGGTAAGGAAAAAAATACGTAATTTCTTCCGGGATAATCAAAGTATTCTGATTCTGATATTGTACTTTTACAACCGTTCGATATCCATCCATTTCGACCAGTGATTTTTGACATTTGCCAAAAGTGCTTTAAATATTTCTTCTTTTACCGTACACCGTAAATGCCACATTAATGTAAAAGCTTTGAATCTTTTTTAATCACATATGAACTCCTCACTGTTCATTTACGACTGCTCACCAAGAATATGACCTTCTTTATGAGATTTATCTTCTTGCAGTTCCATGGGATCGGACGAGTGATTCTGCTTCTTCAGCGCAATGCTCACGGTGATTTCCCCGCTGTCCTCCTGCTGCTGCTGCTCCTTTATCTGTTTCATGATGTCCATCATCTGCTCCAGGACACTTTTCTCGTCCCTGTGGTTTTTAGTGACTGCTCTGTACTTGCAGGATCCCGCCGTGCACAGCAAGATGACGAGTCCCACCACACTGTGCTTGCGCAGATCGGTCATCGCTGCTGAGGAGATCCTGGAGCTCGCTTCTAATATATGTATTAATAATCTAATTTATTTAGTTTTTATGAATCTGAAATAATAATTGAAGTGGTCTTAGCAGTGCTACACCTAATACGAGCTAGCACGAAAAACACATTGCGGAGCAGACGTGCAGTATTTCTGAAAACTTCCTTATCTGTTATGACTGTTGAAGCGATTTAGAGACATAAAATGCAAACTCCGTTGTTTACGTTTTTTTCATGATAAAGACAAAATCGCAACCAAGTAATAATTTTACATTAATGATGACTAAAATATTTTTTGTAAATTTGTAGCTCAAAATAAGTTTATTATGAAATTCAAACATTGCAGTTTATTGTCAATGTAAAGAAAATTCAACGATCTTAAACACGTATAATAATGTCACAAACTTCGGCGAAGTAAGTACATCTATAGGTTACACCATTTGTGATCCTAGTTACCTGTAGCGTAGTGTTTCTTGCCGCAGGTGTATACGGTCTCGCAACTGAAGTCCCAAAGCGCCCGGTAGTTCTACAGGGTGGTAAATTTCAGCTGGCGCTGTTTTATCCACATTAATTTCCAAGAGCAATCACAGCACCATGGCCCAGAGAGGTTTCTTGGCTTTATAGATTTGATTTGTTCATCTTCTCTTGCTGGAGAGTGAGAAGCGCTGCGCTCACAAACTCCTGTCAGTGCCAGTGTCAGTCCCCCTGCAGGGGTCTCTCACTTTTTATCCTGTGCTGTAGACTCCCGTCCCATGTGGATTATCCCGGCATGTCTTTAATTAGAAACGCGTTAAGACCGGATTCGGAATAAGACATTTTATTTTCCTAGTCACGAGCCGTTCCGTGCCGTGCAGCTTCCCCCCCCCCCCCCCCCCGTCTTTTCCGTCAATCCGTTTTCCGTGAAGGGTGACCGAGTGCTGCGATCGGTAACAGACGCAGGTGAAATGCTCTTTTGTCTCTTAATTTGCTCCTAAGGATGCTTCGCTCATATTTCACATAGTCCCCATTTCAGATCAATACAGTATATGCGGTTATCAGCGATTATGACAAGTGAGGACATTAGTGTAAGCGATAAAACGGCGATCGCACGGGACCCAGCAAGGACTGGAAATGTGCTGACTTCCACTTTGTGTTTACTTTCATTTGCACCACTCCCTTTAAACAACGGGAAATGCACGGTGTGACTGACTCCTTCATTGCCTTCACCGACTCTGCTGCCGTTCTGAATTGTGTGTTATTCCTGTGCAATAGTTAATCATATTTCCACAACAACAGAAAGGTGTATATTCTACGATCGATACGCTTATTGAAGTTAAAGTGAGCTTCAGTGAAGCAGCTAAACAATTTGTTTTGTATTGGAGTAATATACTGCCACTTAGCGAATTATATGCAAATACTGACACTGGAATCTCAGATAAATGGAACCGTTTGTGCACATGTGTAGATACATATAGACATTACTTTTGACCTCTCTTTCGGATAAAGCCAATTATTCATTTAGTAATTTAATGCAGCACTGATAAATCAATCCCTTTCAAAATACTTAAAGAGCAGTTGTTCCTTTTCACCTGAAGCATGACTAATCATTTAATAATGTGAATATCCTGACCGCGCATTTAAAAAATATGCTAATTAAGTATCTGAAAGTGCAGTCTATTGGACTGATGTCATGGTTATTGAAGTCCAAACTACTTAGCACTGTACCTGAACCTGAACTTTGGGGTGGGGGTGGGGGTGGGGGGTTGCAGAGCTGACTATACAGCCGGGAAGCATCTCACTGCCTCCTGGAAATGAAGCACAAACCACAAGATACAAGATTTCATCCACCCCTCCCGGCTCTGTTCTTCTGATCATTCTCTCTATTTTCTCTTCTCTATGTGCTTTTCTCCTTCTGCCTGTCTCTCTCTCTCTCTCTCTCTCTCTCTCTCTCTCTCTCTCTCTCTCCCCCCTTGCCTCCCTTTCTCTGTATGAGTTTGTCTCTCTCTGCCTGTCTGTCTTCTGTCTCAGTCTCTCCCCCTCTCCTTGTCTCCCTATCTCTGTTTGTGTCTCCCTCTCTCTCTGCCTGTCTGTCTTACTCTTGCTCTAGCCCTTTCTCCCTAACAAGCTCCTCAAACACAGATTCACATTTCTCTAACAATTCAGCCTTTTCCCAGGTTACATTGGCGTTACGATCTGATAAACCTACCATAAGGCAAAAATACCATAAGAAGAAAATGCATTTTAATAAAGTACACCTAACTAAACAAACATCATAGCCTGGCCTAGCCTACCTTAAACATGCTCAACACACTTACTTTAGCCTACACTTAGGCAATGTCATTAACACAAAGCCTATTTTAGAATAAAACGTTGAGTATTTCATGTAATTAACTGAATAATCATACCCACCGTAAAGTCGAAATATTGTAGCATGGACCATTGTAACCCGGGGAATGTCTGTATATGTGTTCTTGCCCAACTTGATGCTTGAATGCTCAGAAGTCCAGCCTACTTGGGGCATTCTGAATCCCACATTCTTGTTAAAGAATCAGTCACAAATGAAAATATCATTGTGCATCCCTATCCAACAGCCAAACCCATTATAGGAGCTGTCAGAACCAGATCAGGGGTCACATTCCACACAGAACGCTGGATAGTGCACAAGCTGGCTGAAAATTTACGTGTCGAAACGTATATCAGTGTCCACCCTGTGAGCCGATTGTTTTTAAATGTACTTTTCTTGTGCCCATACCCTTGTTATAAATTAGATTTAATTGTCACACTTAAATATATGGAGCTATCATTTAAATACTGTTTTCTTTCCCTGTTGGTGATTACAGTTAAGTTATTCACAGCCAACTCAAAGTCATCACTGTCCTAATTGGAAGTTACCCTCTGAGTTATATGTGTTTTTAACTAAATGAGGTGTTGCTGATTCAAAACAGAAATCAAACTAGCCAATGGCTGAAAAAGGGAGTGCATTCTTGAGTTGATTTAAGAGTCTCTGTGCAACCACATTTAAATCATTCTTTAAAGAATTATGAAAATTTGGCTGGGCTGCTGAAACTTCTCTCCAGTGTGAATGATCAGGTTCTACAGTAAAAACTTCAAACACCGCACTCTGCCAGTTTGGGTGATAGATACCATCAGTTTGTAGACACTGCAAAGCAATCAAAACAATGGAGATCAGGTCCAGACTCCAATGGTTTGTGGTAATATGACATCAGAGTATTATAATGAGGAGGTTTTTCCTGTTTATTCATAGTTGGATATTTTACTTGAGCATTTTAAATTAAGGGATGGTGTGCAGGTTCAGTGTTTGCCGCTGTGGCCTGGCTCCTCCAGGGTATGGACTCCCCCAGCTTTGTATGCATGTTCAATCCATGTTTGTACTGGTTTCCTTCAGGTACACTGATGGTTTCCTCCTGCCATCCAATATAGGCACTTGTTAGATATAAGGTACCCATGTTTCAATGTTCATTTACATTTAGCCCAGGCTACCCTAAATCCAACAAGTTATCCAACTAAGCAAGAAGTCCTGCTTTCAGAAACACGCCCCACTTCCAGTCAGGTTCATTGTTAGCCATTATTAGCAATAACAGTGTATAACAACAGATTATCCAGGATTTTTCGCATAAAACTACTGTAACAATATATCCACAGATAGCGGTTGGACAGTACTGTGTGTACGACTGATTTAATGAGCCACAAATAAGATGTAAGTGCAAATAAACAGTATATACTGTACCTATAGCTTTGACTTCTGTTGATAAAGGGGGCAACCATCTTGAATTGGGTTCCAGAGGTTCCTCCAACGTAATTCTGACTTCAGGTGGCATTCCAGTTGACAATTCCGAATTTATACAACTGTTCCTTGTATTTAATATATTTATTGTTTGCACACTATCTATTAGTACAATGCTGTATATTGTCTTTTCCTGAGTAGTTCCTGTTGCAGTACTGTCTCGTTCTCTTTTATGATTTATTTGCAGTAATCGCTGCTGCTGTGGGACTTTGCACTTACCCAGTGTCAAGTGATGTGACAGATAAATGTTTTTGATTTGATTTAGGTGAAAATGGGTCTCTGATTTGCCCCCACTATGCCAGCCTGTGCCCTGTGTTAGGCTGGCATCCCATTCAGGACAATGGGACCTTCTGGGCCTTGTATCCTGCACTTATTATGATTGGCTCACTCCAGTAATGTACTGCATAAGTGCTTATGGATGGATGGATGGATGGATTTTAGAATAAGTGTCTTTCTCAATGGTACAAAACCAGGAGTTAAACCTGCAATCTCAGGTTTCATTCTACTTCTACACCTTGTAGTCTGTTGCCCCCAATATACCTAATTTAGAAGGGAGAACACAAACTCTGAAATGCTATGAAATGTTTTTATTTTACTTATGGTTTCATGGTTTCATTATCCATCCACCAGTTTATCCATCCATCCATCCATCCATCCATCTATTTTCAATACCCACTTGTTCTCGGCAGGGTTGGGGAGGGCTTGGACCTTATTGCAGAAGCTACAGGATCGAGGCAGAGAATAACTGAGGATGGTTTCATTATTGAGTACCTTTATATAAAGGCTGTGTCACCTGACAGCAGCTGGTGATGTCACAGAGGGGATGGTCTATATGAATAGCTATAAACTATTCAAGATCTTTAAGTCAAGATCGATGCAAAAGTGTGGCTGCAATTGTAAAGGACTAAACCTATGTACCCAGAGCAGTCTCAATATCATCTCATTTTCAGTCTGAGGACATGACATTGAGGACCATTCAAGTACAATCAGGAACCAGCACTGATGCTCATTGTGCACAGGGACAGAGCAACCGGGGAGGTGGAAGGACCGGGACTTGTACCCCCTACAATTTTATTTAGCTTCATTCATCCCTCAAAATATATAGACCTGTATTTTAATTAACTATTACATTTTCTCTCCCCCATATCAAACTCTCATGCCATTGGTTGTGACTTTCCAGACTTAAGACTTGTTAAGTTTCACATACATTTAATATTTGAGTGAGCTCTCCGTGCCTGCTTCACTGTTGTGCTTTCACTTTTAGCTCTGAATTTATATATCTTTTTCCTGGATATTGTTTTCCAGATAAGCACTTGGTTAACTTAATGACACCTTTTACTGTAGGAGACTATTCCTTCGAAAGGAATCTTCTTGCCAGTCTGCAACTGATAAAAAGCTCAGTATTTAATTACATGTGTGGACAGATACTGTGGGCTCTTAATGGCCGTCACAAACAGATCTTACTGATACATTTTTCCAAAGAATCAAAGCAAAGGCAGGACATGGTTTCCCACACACAGCCAGGCCAGACACATAAAAATATCAATAATTCTGCCCATGTATCTGATGCTATTATTAAAAGAAACTTACAGTAGAGGGATAGGTTACAATTTATGTGAAGTCCTTGGGATTTGAACCCAGAACTTTTGCATTGTTAGCACAATGCTTTTCTTGTATGTGCTGTAGAGTTACAATTTAATACTAAAATATAGTAAATAATAGTGCCTCCACTCTCATCAGTTGCCTTTAAGCACTATTCAAAGCTAAACAAATCCTTTCATGAACGTGAAGTGCAAATGTGATTCATCACAAATTGTAAAGCAGAGTCAAGGGAATTACAATCGACAGTAATATGTTTCATGTGTACTAAGTATCCTGGGTTTGCTTGTCTGGTGCAAACTCGTCCCTGGAGCCGGAATCTGTACCGGAGCGACTCTGCGTATTGATGAACTCGGCTTATCTATCCTGCCTGGTCTGTAGATGGTGCAGGCAAGCAGGACTGTGTCACACATAGAGCACTCCTGCCCACCGCCGGTGCCCCCTACCCCAACCCCCTACTTCACTGGCTCATTATGCAATTGCGAGCTGTCAGCTGGGGGAAGGGGGTGCTAAAGGTCGTTGATGGTAGGGAGTCAGTGCCCCCTCAGGAGATGCCACACTGAGCTACTTCAGGTTTTACAAACTACTTTTAAACTGAAAGACTCCTGTGCTTGGCTGAATAGTTTAGTTCTTTTTGTGCTTTTACTGGTTTGTTTCCTTGATTGAAAGACTCACCCAGCCGTTTCACATAACCATTAATGACACCTGCATGGTTATATGAGACTGACCAATCAGCACACAGCAAGAACTCAGTACTTAAGTGAAATCCAGATTTTTTTCATTGAAATGGTAGTGGTAAATGATTGAATTCAAATCCTGTCCTAGCTGAAAGCGGCCTACCTCACGTGGCTTAGGTGGTAACTCTAGCAATCGGCCACTGTACCCATGCCAGGATCTGCCCCCGCTCCCGGCACTGCAGGTCTCATATGCGCACAACTTTGTTAAAGTAACACACTGCTGTACTGCCGATGGAGCGATTGCTTCTCTGCCAGATTTTCAAGCAATTAATTGAATCACATGATAATTGCAGAGCCAAGTAAAACAACGCATGTCCTGCGCGCGCTCAATGATTATTTACAGTCAGGGCCAAACTCTGATCGCCACGTGCATGTGTTCCCTCTCCAGAAGACACGGTGAAGATGTCACACACGCTGCTTTTAAGGATCATGAAATGAGTGTGAAGGTCACCAGATGCGGACTGATCATTAGGAAGTTTGGGAAATTTCCCAGTGGGCCAGTTGGCATCAAAATGTACCAAGGGGACCCCCCCCCCCCGGCAAATGATTAAATTGGGGCCACTTGACAGCAAATTCCCAGGTGCTTTTTGTTGCCAGTCCAGCCCTGGAAGTCACCCCTGAAAAAGGCTCTCCCTGTTCCAGCACAATGGATCACACGTGTAGGTGGTACCACGGAGGTAATCAGTACCTGTCAACGGCCTGTCAGGGTTTTTATCCCCACCCAACCCCCCCCCAACAAAAATGCACAATGATTGGCACCACAAAGTTTACACGATCTTGAGCAATCTGTTTATGACTGATTCAGCTCCCTCACCATCTCATTGCAGCAGTCAAGCACATTGAGATCATTTTATTTATTCCTGCATAAACTGTGTTCTAACACAACAGCAACAGCTATTTATGAACTTAAGGTGAATAATTGAGCAGTTTTTCCAAGTAAATGCACATCTCTTAAAACAGCTGGTTAATGTCACTTGTGGTAAATATTTTGTGATAAAGGGATTATGTTTATCAACAAAGACTGACGGAAATTGGATTTTATTTGACTGCTTGAAGCACGTATATGCTGTCTTAATGTTTGCTGATTGGGAGTAAAGACATGGCCAGTCCCACAACCGAAAATCTGCTTGGGATCTTTGTTTTAATTATGTTGGTGGTCTATTTACTGGTGTGTCCATTCTTCCAGTCCCTCAGTTCTTCATTTCCTCTTGAAAATGAGAACATATGGGGAAGATTTTAGAAGCGAGGGAAACTATGGTGTAAACTGCACAGGATGCTGCTAACACTCCCAATTAGCGAAAGGTACACATGAAATTTAGTAGGCCTATTTATTATATTTTATCGTCAAAATGTGCCAACTACAAATTATCGTAAATTCTAAGATCAGTTTTACGAAACCTTTGATGATTTGTTCTAATTTTGAAGGAAAAATGTTGCACATCTTATCCTGTTTACCTTTTTAAAATATAAATAGCTCATAGTTTACTAAATGTTACATGAACTGATGAGAAAAGTACTATGTTTAGGGGTGTAAACATCAAGTCCTTCTTTCCCAGGAGAACAACGTGAGTGCGTGAGCGGAGACAGCAGCTCACACAGGGCCATCGTGCTGAGGTTAATCGGCATAAGCGGCAGAGGTGTTCAGCTTAAATTCTCGTTGTGTATGTGGCCCCCACCCCATTTACTGCTAATGAATGGAACCCCTCCACCCCACAGGAACAATCTAAGGACAGTAACTGACACTTACAATTTTCTAAAAGGCCACTAGTGCCCAGAGTCCCCCACCAAAATAATGACTGATTGGGTGAAGATGTCAGTCTCATAAAGCTTTATTCAACTTTTGTGTGCATGATTTTTAAAAAAAAAATTTGGGCTGGGGGGGCTCTGCGTAACCAAGGTGTAAAATCATTTATGCTTGGGAAGGGTTGGGGTTGCTGCCAATAATGACTAATGACCAATAATGATTGTTAGTACTAAACACAGTGTATTTTATCCTGACAGGCCATAGTTATTTACAGTCACTGCTTTGCACGGTTCTTATTTTACATGTTCCTTATATTAAACGATTTATGGTAAGGGCTGAAGGATATTTTTTACTGCATGCTCAGGCTTGATTTGTCATTTCAGGTTACCTAACAATAAATGAGCACAAATTGAAAGAGTTTAAAACAATAAATCATTAACAGAATGGTGACATCTGTAAAGACCTTTATTAGTTCAATATGTTGTCAGTCAAGCAGCCCATTCAAGTCAACATGCTGACAAATCTCTTTTCAGTCAGTGTGAGCTGAGATGACATACTCGACAGTCTAGTCCAGTAAGAGATTTGACTGCTTATTTACTGCCAGATTGTTTTCACATCAGCACTATTCCGACTGAAAGCTCTCTATCATTTAGGAGCCCTTCCTACCAGTATGAAGGAGCAAAATTACTAAAAGCTCTCAATCTCGCAACCTCACACCCCCAAAAACATATGAGGATTCCTGGTGAGAGCAAACGCTTGCCACCCAAACCTACGGAGACCACCATCCCAAAGAATAGCATCTGCCCCCCTACTCCCATCATTTCTGACATTTCTGCGTAAATGAAAGAAAACTGGATGGTCCAGAAGATTTTAATCGACAAACTGGAACTGCAGAGGACTGTGCCAGCATTTGAACAACGTTAATCTGAAACGAGGTTCAGATACAGGTTAACCCCTTCTACCTTTTCAGCAGTACAGTACAGCAAAAGCTGGTGGCGTTCAGATTTATTATGAATATAGACACTATGAAGTCCTATATAGACTGTTTGTGGCTCCAGTGTTTTTAAGATAAGATGAACTTTATTTATCTCTGCAGTTAATTCTTTGTATACAGTAGGCAGCACATAAAGTGCACAGCTATTGCAAACAAAGTACAAAAAATTAATGTAGTGAGTGTCTAGTCCTGTCTGTTTTAAAGACAAAATACTTTCCTGATGTGTTATGGGTGGGGGGTGGGAAGGGGGGAGGAATTGTGCCCGAGGGCCTGAATTTGTTCAGGGTCAGTCCTGTGATGGAGCTGGCCTTCCTGATGAGTTTGTTCAGGGTCAGTCCTGTGATGGAGCTGGCCTTCCTGATGAATTTGTTCAGGGTCAGTCCTGTGATGGAGCTGGCCTTCCTGGTGAGTTTGTTCAGGGTCAGTCCTGTGATGGAGCTGGCCTTCTTGATGAATTTGTTCAGGGTCAGTTTTCCCCTGCTTTTGTGTGAGAATCCCACCTCCTCTGTTTTTGTAATTTGTTCCCTAGTGTTTCATTTGTATAAGTTTTCTTGTTCCTGTGATTTGTATTTGATTTTATGCTTTGTGCCCATGCTTGTGTTTTTACCTGTCTGTTATTCCCCTAGTGTAGATTCTGTTTCTTAGTTTCTTTGTTAGAGTTCCCCAAGTTTAATTATTAGTTTCAGCTGCTGCCTGTTCTTGTGCCTGCCCATCTGTGTTTACCTGATTGCTCGTTGCCCTGCCCCCTCCCGGATTGGTTAATTGTCTGTCTCACTCCTGCTGTGTCATTACCCGGTTTAGTTTTTGTGAGTTCTGTCTTACTGTGCTTCACAGGCAACTTTACTATAGAAAAGAAATGGAATACAGTCAGATTCATGGAGACTGCCTTAAAAAAAAAGCAGTGAAAGGAAGAGGTGTGAATGAGTTTTTGTGGGTAAGTAGTTTTATATGTTTATAATAATTAACTAATTTAGATCATCTTGGTATAAAATGATTTAGTTTTTCTGTCTGGAGATGCCTGATTTAATATATGCATTTATTGAATGTGACTGATACTGTAGTCAACGATATCACACACTTGCTTGTTTTTAAGAGCTGAAACTTCTGACACCTGAAGTAAGACAGTATTAAAGATCTCGTGTGTGAAATGACAGTGAAACGAATCGGCCCACTCTGAGAAACGGGAGATGTATTATGCTAAGCGTACCATTCAGAGGCTCTTTCTCCAGATTTATGCATTTTGAACTAATTGGGAACACTGAGTGTAAAAATCCCAAGCCCACTGGGGGGGAAAAAGCAGCTTTTATGCTGCCACGTTGAATGTTTTAAAGGCACATAATCATCATGTCAAGTAAGTGAGTGAGTGAGTGTCCTCGTGTGTTTCGGAGTGGCTGTGAGGGTCAGGCTGAGCTCTCCAGTCCTTCTCTTGCAGCAGTGGAATAATTTCTCGTTTCTCCCTGTACCTCTAAATGATGATTGCCCGTCCGCCTGTCAGGTGAGACAAAAAAGAATCTATGAATAGGAACTGTTTTTATTCATGTAAAATAAGAATCCGAGTTACTTACCCATATTACAAACAATCCTTTTCAGCACAAATTATAAAAAGCTATGTTTTTGAAGCTACTTTAGTGTGCTGTGGGTGTTCTGCAATGTAATGCAGTTTTTCGAACAGATTTATTTCTCTCCATTAAAAGGCAACATGTTTAAAAGCAGCTAATCTGGGCATTTGTGTTAGTTAAACTGTGACAAAGTCCTAATAGTTTCATAGCAGTATGTGTGGTTCCTTTTCCTCCGCCAGGCCCCCTCTGTGGTTCTTTTTCCTCCGCCAGCCCCCCTCTGTGGTTCCTTTTAGGTTTTTTGCCCCAGCTGGTAAATGTTGCAGAAGTTGTGTGGACAGACCTTCCATCCGGTGGATGAAATTTCCAAAATAAATGAAGTTCATGCCAGATTCGAAGTGGCGTATTTATAAGGCAGAAATGTCTTAAATTGCTTCAGAAAATTAGACAAAAATCGTGCCAAAATGATCAGTCACACTGATGGGATAATATATCTATTTTGTTTCATTTTATGATGACAAGGAGGTTCTGATTGAGAGAGCAGTGAAATGGCTTGGACACACACCACCTTGTTCTCTATAAGGACCTGGAAGCTGATCCGCTCTGATGGTTAAGAAAGGCTCAAACGGGACTTATGATCACTTTGCTCAGTACCAATAAGGTTCCAAAGGAACATCTCAGAAGAACAGTAAGGTAAACAGGATAAGACAGGATGGGGTAAAGTAACTGCACACTACAGCACCTGAATCCTATAACCTGTCAGATTAAAGTCAGTCTGGGTTAAATGTAAGCAAATGAATATAAAGTCTATATAGCAGTTTAACAGGGTAATTTTAATCTGATAACTTATCTAGCTAATCAAGAAATCTCATTTCATGATACAGGCCCCTGGTTTCTCTCAATTAAGTCAAGTGGGCCTTACTACCATAAAATTCATATACAAGTATACAGTGGCAGGAAATAACGCTCCCCCAGGACAAGGAGTTTACAGTGCAGACCACAGGACAGTGAGGACCTGGGGGGCTGGACACAGGGTTTACATGCATTATGTGATGTGGATGTAACAATAAATAGAGCAGCAAGGGTGGTAAGATGGGCAGTAGGGCATTCAGTGTCTTGACAGCCTTAAGGAGTAAGCTGTGGTTTCACCTTCCAGGTGTGAATAGTAAATACTCTGCTTCTGAGACAGCCCCTAAACTCTTCCCTGTGTCTGAAACGCGGGTGAATCTCGAATATTTAAAATGTGGTGGCACTGGGGGGAGACCAAGCGTCAGTCAAGGGGGGGCATGAGTTTGTATTGTGTTTCTCCTCCTGTTTGAAAATTGCATCGCAAGTCAGGCAGTGATTGACAGCGCTCTGATCCAATGGTGTTGGGCATTGTCGAATTGTCAAAGTGACAGTACTCTAGCCCAATGGCATGGGGGGGGGGCACGAGGGGGCAATCATATTTCACAGGGGCCCAGTGCATTTTGGCGAGCCAAAATGTTTTCTTCTTACAAGTCAAAAGAAGAGTCCGGCGGTCGAGAGACAGCAGTGATTCATCTTTGCTAGAGGATATGAAGCGAACGTTATTTAAAAAGTGATTTTAAAACCAATAAATGGACAAAACGACCCAACGGCCTTGGGAATATGGAGATTTTGAGTTCAGAACCAGGTGATTCTGGATTAGGTGTAGAAGAGGCATCAAGCATCTCAGACACTTTCTGCAGCACCTCAGAGTAGCTGTACAAGAACCTGGGAGAACTTGGGTGACTGTAGTGAATAACGTTTCATTCACTCCGTAGTGAATAATATTTTATTTAATCATCCATCTGTAAGTTTCCTGGTCCTGTAGGGACTGTAAGTCTTGCTGGACATTCTCTTTGGTGTTCTAACACACAGCTTGTGGAATTTGAAAAATGTTTTCCTGTATTTTTTAATGTACTGAGAGATACACATGTAAAGCTAAGCCACAAATGCAGGGTTCATTTCAGCTGAAACGGCTTTTACATTAATAAATCATCATAAGAAAGAAAAAAATGTCTGTGTTTTAATAACATTAATATTAAACTCTTAAGAGCATATCCATTTAGAGCTATTATCTAAATGTGATACAAAACATGAATAGTTTTTTTTTTTTTTTATCATTTTGTGCGGAACCTGTTTTCCCAGAAAGGTCAAATTTGTAAATAATACTTGTCTATTAACTTTAGCCAGCTCTCTCGGTTTTACGGTCGTAGATACTGTCTTGCTGTGTTAATTTTCCCTTGTTGTTAGGGCATTTATATGTTAGGATGCGAGTTGTTGCCCTCTGGGACCAGGGTTCGAGTCTCCATCATGGTTCCGTGTGCGGAGTTTGCATGTTTTCCCCGTGTCTTCATGGGGTTTCCCCCCACAGTCCAGTAACATGCTGAGCTGAATCGGAGTTACCAGACTGTCCATAGGTGTGACAGTGAATGGTATGCGTGTGCCTTGTGATAGATTGGCACCCCATCCTGGGTGGTTCGCTGCCTTGCACCCATAGGCTCTGGACCTCACTGTGACCCTGAATAGGACAAGTGGTTACAGAAGATGGATGGATGGATGAAAGTCATTGGCTATCCATTCTGTATCAAGATGTCATAAAATTGGTATATAACTGCAGTTTGGAGGTCAGAAATGCCTTATTCAAAACTGAGATCTGTTGCTTTTGCACTTAAATCTTATGCTGCAGATTTCGTGGTCTGTCGCATTTTAATGGGGACCCATAATTGTGAGGGTACATTCGTGATTGACTTCCTGTTGGAAAAGTGCTACATGTGTCCTTAGCAGCCAGAACATAATTTACACAAATGTATGTATCTTGATGATGGATCACATGTTATAACCAGCTGAGGTTAATAAGGAGAGTCCTGTGGGCCTGAAGTATGATATGCAAAGGAACGATAATGGCTTCTGCAGGATTATTCATACTGTGTGAGTAATCATACTTCTGTAAACATTTGACACGTGAGCTGGTGATGAGGAAGAACCAAGGTCAGCGACTGAGGGTGGTAGCTTTAAATTCCAGGAAGGGATCTGAAATTTGACCCTTGAGCACTAAGTAAACATCTGTTCACGCACAAAGGAGAAGGAGCGCAAACAAATGAAAGCTGCGATGTGTCAGATGAAAGTTTGCACTAGGCAAAGACACTTGGGCTGAAATGAAAGCACACGGACTGGATTTATCACACTGGTTGGACGAGTCTTCTGGTATTAGACAATTTTTGACTTGCTAGAAAATAATTCTCCGACATCTATAAATAATTCAGAATTTCTGATTCTGGTAAAACCCTCCGCAAGATGTGTTTGTATAAATTTTATTCTTGTGCAGCCAACAATCCCCCAGTATCTTCTATGGTGTCTTTTGATAGCCCATTAGTAGAATTACTTTCTTAATGCTCTAAATTTAATTTACGCCTACAGGTGAGTGTATAAACAGAGGTTGTGTAAAACAGCTGGGCTCGAACATTTGCCAACTGTGTGATTTAAAAAATAAACAAATAAATAAATTTGCATCCAGAAACATATGGACTGTCCGAGATTTGAAACATGCTGCACAAAGAGAGTTGGATTGTTTCAAACAAGGTGTAGAATAATAGTAAGTTAGTAACTATGGACAGTAAGAGGCAGCAGAATTTGGGGGACTGCAGCCAGAAATGGAATGGAACTTATCTGTTTATCTTTCATAACTGCTAATCAATACAGGGTGATGGCAAGCCTAGGGTCACACAGGACACGTCAGGTACTGTAGCAGCCTGAAGTACCCTTGGCATGGAAGGACGCAAACCGAATCAGGGGTAGGAAGCAATCCATCCAATTCTGGTGGAGTGACATTTTTGGAAGGAAAATAATGTGAGTCCACATTGGTTAAATTTCCTCAGGTCTACGACCAGTAGAACCAAAAAGACCTTGAGTCCAACATGTTACGTAGCAATAATTTTCTAGGCACATTACTGATCTTCTGCCTACTGACAGCTGCTTATCCACTTGCTGTGTTACTACTCCTGCAAGACTCCACCTTCCTGTACACAGCAGCTGTCACAGCGAGGGACTGCATCGAATCATGCGTTCCCCCTGCACTGAATCACTCATTAAATGATTAGTGCATTATGACTGTGACTGTGATAAAGACTAGGTTTGCAAAGCTTGCTGTTCTGAACTGGACACAAAACCGCAACGAGGAAGATATTTGCATGATGTTCCTCCCTCATTTTCATATACTAATATTACCTGATGTAATGTGACAATAATAATGTGCAAAATAGTTTAAATTCTCCAGACATTGTGGTAAATGTCTTCAAGTCACTAAGGGTGGGGGCATATCCCCCGAGCGCACACTCTATGCCAAACTTGCAAGGATAAACTACAGGGCCGGACACGAGATGCCAGACTACAAAGCTGACGATCAAATTGTCAATGCAATTTAACACAGCACTCGTCACCACAATGGGCCATGTCTCAAGACTGCTTAAGCTACGACATTACATGGCAGAGCAGACTCCCTCCACCCATGTCCTGCTATCAAAATCTGATATCAATGTGAAAGCATTCCCTTGCTTAGAATAATCTTAGAATATTGATTATAAGTAACTTGTTTTAGAGACTCTATGAAGTATTGAAGACGATGCTGAGAGGCATGCAGTTCCCCCCCAGGC
>JAODJW010000039.1:18210298-18227693 GCA_026777045.1 Hyperopisus bebe | reverse complement strand
TTATTATTATTATTATTATTATTATTATTATTATTATTATTATTATTATTATTATTATTATTATTGATGATGATGATGATGATATTATGAAGAAGGAGAAGAAGAAGATATTAACAATATTAAATTAACAATAATAATATACAGATATCCTTCAGTATATAGCCTATTAATTTTGGTAACATGGCTGGAAGGTAACTGAGGCTTCAGTTTACCTTGACTGGTACTTTGCGCGGACTGAGCCTGCAGAGCTGGAATGAGGGCTGTTGTCAGTCCCCTTGTTTCAACGTGGACTGCCAAGCTTTCATCTGGTGAAAGCATCTTTAGGGTCTTGAAACGTGGGGAGAGGAAAGTGGCAGTTTTATGGACAGAGGAGATGATCATTTTTTCATTCAAGAGCTCTCCGGCACGTCTGCAGATGTGCTGCATGTACAATAGGTCCCCGTACCTGGGTTTGCAGTATCTTCTCAGTCTTTGGTGCCACAACAAAACTGAATGGATAGATGGGTAGCGGTCTCCCTCCATATCCTCTGAGGCATGTTTGAAGGGGGTCAAGAATTCGCCAACTGCATTGAGGACCTCCACCTGTATGCCCTCAAAGCGGTCTTCTTGACCCTTGTCTTCGAGTAGTCGTCGAATCTCACTGTGTTGCCTCACAATTGAGTTCAGCATCTCGGCCTTAGTGTTCCACCTTGTTCCGCTCTCCTGAACCACAGCATGCAGAAAGCAGAGTGTGCTACCAGATTTTTTAAGGTAAACAAAATGTGGTGCATCCCTTTCTTCGAATGTATGCTTCAGAACAGTGTTGATTACGTGCGCTGCGTAGGCTATCCAAGAATAATTTTTGAGTGCAGCCTTAATGTTGGGGCCCTGGTCATTGACAAAGACAACCTTTGACAGGCTGTCAGGGGATATGCCAATTTCTAGAAGTTCTTTGGTAATCTGTTCGTGTGTGTTTGGTGCTGCTTTTTATGAGTGTATGTCAAATTCTAATGTAGAAATCACTCGACTCAACAGTTTCCAATCTTCAGTAACGAAATGACATGTTAGTACTGTATACGACCTCATATTAAAGCTGTCAGTCCATAAGTCTGTTGTGATGCCTATTCCATTTTCCATGGTGTTTTTAATCTGCTGGATTAGGCTCTCCTTTTCTTTCTTAGCCTGTACTTTGGCTCTGTCGCAAATGGTTTGTCTGTGAGGGGAGGATACAGTTTATGTCCACTGGTCCAAAACCTGCATCGATATTTATAAGCCCTCGCGCCACACGAGTAAACCCATTTCCAGAGACGACGGATCAAACGGACGTACGTCCGAGCAGCAGAATGCTACAAAGTCATTCACGAGTTTAGGTTTTGCTGCGAGTGGCACCTTGGTTTTCATGAATGCTGACATTAAGTGTTGTTCTGGATAAGCTTGTGTAGAAAGCGTGTTAGGCCGTGGAGCCTCCCCACCGCATGAATGCCGAAGTAGGTTTGATGTACCTGTTTTATGTCCGCCATATTTGTAAAGCACCTCACACTGAAAGCAGATAACGTAGTCTGTAACGGTGTCATCGGACGAGACGACTTGCCCAAATTTTTCCCAAACCTTGCTTTTTTGCCCCACTTTATGCACAACCTTTGCATCACCCTTTATTAACTTCTCTCTGATTAAGTTAACCATGTCTTCATCGGAGGTCTAGGAGAGGTTTTGGCAGTGTAAACTAAAGCTACGGATAGCTTTATTTCCTTTTATTTCCCTGATTGTGATTGCTAGTGGAACTAGGAGATCCTCGTGGTAATTCAAACCCCGTTTACAACATGTTTTGACTGATAATGAAATGTGTTTTGTAACTTTTTGAGCCGCCCACCATATTTTAAAAATGTCTGCCCTAAAACCGCCCAGACCCGCGGGACATGGGTCGACCCGTGCATCACTACTGCATACACACCGGCCCTTTGCGGATAAGATTGGCCACCCCTGCATTAAGCTATTCAGAATGACCAATTCTTTCACAAATATTTGTGAACTTGACTGCATGGCTACGTGCTTGATTTTATACATCTGTGGCAAGGGGTCTGAATGAAATACCTGAATACAATGATTAAGAGGTGCGTCCCAATACTTTTGTCCATATTTCCAGTCACCTCCAGATTCTAGATGAATATGTTCAGCAATCTGACACTGGACATGCCGTTTTAATTATACATGCCATATCTGCCGTATTTCAGGCAGCATAACGCAGGGGGGGGCACCCTTAACAAGACCATTATAGACTAGACAGTCCATTGTAGGGTCCACAGACAAACGCATTCACACGCTAAGGTACCAGATAGTCTTTCTGCATGATGTTGGACTCCTGACAGAAAGCAGATTACTCAGAGGAGACCCTTGCAACATGCAGACTGTGCGTTATGCTTGTTTGCTTTTTGGAAGAGGACTGCAATTAATTTTCAGTTCCAGAAGGCTGAAGTGTGGGTCTGCTTTTAATTCAGTTAAAATATGGGGGCCTTTGGGTGTTAAAATAATTATCAATGCTCACAAAGACAGGGAAAAAGTCATGTTTTTTTGTTATTCCAAAATCTTGAGAAACCAACTTCATTTTGTGCTTCTTTATAGGGTTAATTATTCAGGTTTACCATAGCAGATACCTTTGTAGCAAAGCAATGTACAAGCAAAGCAGATAACACATCATGCAGCTGTCAGAAAGGCCACTTACATAAAAGTGTGGTTTGTATGATCTTCCAATAATTGAGTAGAAATATTGTGTACGTTAGATGTGGGAAATGATATACATACTGATATCAGTCAAAGGAGAACTAAGAAAAAAACTATATGTATGAATTAACAATGACTAGTTAGTGGTGGACAGAGAGCCAGTAAGGGTCAGTGAGAGGGACTGGAAGCATCTATAGGAAGCCAACTGAGGGAGATAAGGGAAGATGTAACAGGAGCGAAGGTTGGCTGATTGAATCAGAATCAGAAAACTTTATTGATTCCGGAGGAAATTGCTTATGCGATGATTGCCACAACACACAACACACAACACAGAGACACAAGAACAATATAAAATAAAATAGTCTAGACAAAATCTAAATAGAAATCTGTAGAACCACGATATGAATAGACTATGCTACATACAGAAATGTTTGGTATAATATCTATACCATGACTGAGATGCTGCTGTATTTTCAATCATCTGCAGTGGGTTCCTAGTACTCGCTGGTAGTGCTGCCAGTTAAGAGGTGCGCTAATCTAGTCCTGAGATGAAAAGTGCCTGGTCAATGAGCAGAGTCGCATCTCCTGACAGATGAATGATGTGAGCTCCATGATCTTACACATAATGATCCTATACGACTGCGTGGCCCATGTCGCCAGGCACCAGTGTAAACGATCACGGCAGATTTCATGCAGCGGACCTGAGCATCCCGACAAGCCAAGAGAAAACCGCATAGCCTGTGGTGGGCTGCCCATGAGCCGGCGTCCGTTGCCATGTCAGCAGCCTACACTGTGATTTCCATGTAAAGCTTTCAGCCTCATTGTTATAAATCTCGTTACAAATTCCCCATTCAGTTACTGTTTACCATTATCATCCAAATCCAGTAAAATGATCTGATTTTATAAACAAATTGTTACGGGAAAGAAAGAAAAAGATTTTTAACGTCAGTCTTTGAAATATATAGTCTAATCATAAATATAGTCAATGAATGCAGTAACTGATACTATATTACTGTCAAACACACTGTTAAAATTCTAATACCTGCCAGATTTCAAGGCAACCATTTTTTCATCATTTTGACCTAAAACCAAGTTCAAAACCAAGTGCAGACAATTAGCTGGCTTTGTAGGAACAAAATTGGGCCTGGTAATGTACACACTTCACATTCCACAGAATTTGGTCAGGTAGGCAGCATCCTACCAGAAATGTTGGTTCTCTAACCCTTTTTTTCCATTGGGATTCTCTTCGTCAAACTTAATATTCAGCAAACTGTCCATATTCACATAGCGGTGACAATTAAGCCAATAGCCCCTGTATGACTGTTTCACAGACTTTTCAATATAATAAGAAACACAACATTATGTAACCAAAAATATATTAATATTGTTTACACACAACACCTCTGCAGAGGGAATAAGGATATGTGTAATCTGCAAGGACATTTTAAGAATTAAGTTTGTGTCTTTTGGTAGGACTGTGAAGTTATACCATTTTCCCTCCAAGATTTTTATTAATCACACTGCATTGTTTTTTGAGTCGTATAATTACTGGGCCTCTGTAAAGCTTTAAAGTGCAAATAGGAACACCTACAATATTTAGCTTCTTTTGATATTAATTGGTGTGTTTGTGTAGAGCACATCCAGCTCTTCTTGAAAAGCAGTTAACAAAAATGTTGAGATTCTTTTGATGAGGCTATTGAGAAAATTGGTTGCATAATATCAGGAATCGGGGAACAAAGGTTAAGCTGCAGGGCCGATCGCTGTCGAGAGGGCACACGTCCACACCTGGTCGTCCAATCAAGAGATGCCCAAAGACGTCAGCGAAAGCTGGTAACCAATCGAGATGCTGGAGCAGGGAGATAGCTGGGAGGTTGTGGGCGGCACCAAGACTCCCTAAGCTAAGCGAACAGCAGAGCATGAACAGAGTAGAGCCTGGAATAAGGTGTGTGTGTGTGTGTGTGTGTGTGTGTGTCAGGGGGGTGGATCGTCTTTGGAGAGCTGCCCGGTGAATTTACGGCGCCTTAATAAAGCTGCCCATCAACTGTATTCAAAGGACAAGGGGGCTGTAATTAAAAACACGTGCAGTTGCATGCAAATATTTTTCTCTTTGTATCCACTGTTGTGAGAACTTCAGAAAGTGAACTTGTTCCTGAAGAAGTATCCACTACAGAAAGCCAGCTGGGTAACATGGAGTACGCTCACTGACGAAAAACACCTAGTGGATAAATAATGGTGAAGAATTCTCTCTGGGATTCAAGGCTGTGACTAACCTACGGAGTATGGAAGAAGATAATTAATGTCCCTGTATAGGAACTGTGAAGTGTTTTAACAAGATGGTCAAAGGGCACTTATACAGGATCAGGGTGGTACTCTAATTTGAGAGAGGAGTGAGGAGGTGCACTCAGATTGGGTTTCCGTCAGAGCAGTATCAAAACGGTCTTGGGGAAAGACAGCGGCCAGCATTTTGAATCGCTTTGCTCCAATCGAGTTGGGGGTCATGATCTCATGAGTTATCCAAGCAGAGAGACATCTCTGAACACAATGAATGCACTACCATCGCAAGGAAGCATCTGCTGGCAAAAGAAACACGAGTCCCCTGTCCAAGGAAATGTCAGCCCATTAATGCTTTATGTGTGGAACCATCCAATGCAAAATGTCTTTGTATCCGAGGTCATTTACTCAGTGGTATAACATCTGACAATTAAGTCTACTTAAACACATATACTGATATGCTTTTTCTGAAATGTGCCTAATATATTTAGCATTTTAAAATCATTTCAATTAAAGGAAACATGCTTTTCCATTTTTTCGCTTTCCTTTAGTGTATCATGAAACTTTTTATGCATGTAAACGGTCTGCAAAGTTTCAAGGCCCATAGTACACATCAAAGGAAGTAACTATCACTACAGAAACCACTCTTCTCTAATACGCCTGAAACACCTTCTTTTAATACCTGTCTTTACTTCTGTGACATGGTGAGGTCACCTCGTAACACAATCCCTATTGGCTGCTAACCTGCAAGGATCTGCAGACTGCAGGACAGGGGCAGAACATGTAGGACAAGCTGACCCATTGAGCAAACTGTCCAATCAGAGCACACTGGGCTCATTGGGGGTAGGACTTAAAGCTCTAGCAGAGTATTTCAGACAGAGGGTGAATAGAGATGTACAGTATGAGAAAAATGTGATTTGGTACATTGAAGCATGTGAATCTATTCAAGTCAAGACCAAAAACAAAATCATGAATAGTTAAAATGATATAATAGGTCCCCTTATTTAAGTGAAACTTATGGGGTTTTTAAATTTTAAAAATGTTTTAAACTACCAGAGGAAAAGCACACAATTTCAAAACTGATTTGTTTTAAGCTTGATATGGATTTTGAAATTTAATTTATCGTGGTGAATACCATGTGCAGGGTTATGATGTAATGCTTAATATGAGTATTTCAAAAAAGTGGTTTGTTACATACAGATCTACCTATAATGGAGTATATACTGTATAAAAGTCCATTGTAGTGTTCAACAGTGCAAAGGTTGTCAAGGTTCCTCTTGAAGCCCACATATCATTACTGTCTCAACCATCTTCCCCTGCAGTGGCCGGTCTAATCTGATGTTTACGTGCACGAAATGCGATTTTCCTAGAAAGACCTTAGAGCGCATTTTGCGTCCTTCCCGAATGAAATACCTTTGAGGTCATTACAGCGATCAATACATGAAATCGGCGCCTGGAGCGAAGCTCCGCCGTGATGTTGCTTTCCAGGAAAGGCATTTAGACGGAAGATGCGCGCTTCTCAGCAGCTTGGCGACGCGTCTCCGGGGAGCTGAGCCGGCCTCCTGGGAGGTAACGCTTCGCCTAATAGCCGGGTGATGACCTGAGACTTTCACCATTTCCCTGCCGGGTCCAGAAAAACCTCAACATCTTTCAGATTCAGCCTCTTTTAAACGGGTGTACGCGCGTCAGACCAAATTGCACGCACTGCTAACAGTATAAATTGGTTTTTACACGTGCAGATATTTATAGCGTATAATAAGCCTATCATGCAGTGTTATCTGTAATCAATCCATATAGGCTACCTCAAAAAAGTATCTTCACAAACTTTTAAACGTTTCCTTTGCAGAGCCAGCTTTACTCTTATTTGGACTATAGGCTTATTACTTTGGAAGTCCGATTACTCATGCTTCTGGTAACAGCGAGCATGTAATGGGATAGACTGCGTCCAGGCATTATCAGTTGCATTGTGATCGATACGTACAGTTCAGAGGGAGGAATTATGTAACTTACAAAAAATGTTCATCGTAAGATTAATAGTAATGACGCTATCTAAAAAGCCACGTGACATGTAACATTTAACACTCTAGAAAATTATGCAAATTAATAACTGGATCATAAATTATAATCTACTGTTATTCACATTACTTTCACTTTCCATTTTATATGTTTGCTTAGAGCAACAAACAGTTTATACATTCATAAGGCCACACATTTAACTGGATCTCCGCAGCTTATGTAGAGCTTGGTGGTTCCCTGAGCACACCAGTACTGGGATTCAAATCGCATCCTTGCTCTGTACTGTTAGTGTGAGCCTCGTCCCACAGCACAAAGCACCTTTTCTCTGGAAAAATGGTTCTAAATTGACCTTGCTGTGAGTGTGTCCCCTGTGATGGAATAGGGTCCAGGCCCAATGCAACGCTGGATATACAAGTTATATGGATGATTCAGATTAACTCTATTGGTTAGTAAGACTGACCTGGGGCTCTGTGGGACTTAAACCAAAAACCTTCAGGTTGATACGTTTAGTGTTGAACCACGTGTGTGGTCTTGAGGTTACAGATCACACCTCAGTCATCAGTCACACCTTCTAACAACTGTTAGACCAGGCTGAGGTGCTTTGATCATGTTGTGCCCTGTAAAATGGAATTAGCCCACATCGGTACAGTTGAGGCTGTTTGAGACTGGTCTAACAGTTCAGGCTATACATTGACGTTTACTGGAAAGGGATGTTTTAAATCCATTTACTTTGAGATTGGTGCTTTCATTTCCATTTAAACCTTAATTGGGTTTTATGGATACTGGTGCTTCTTAGTACTTGGGAAGTACAACCCGCACAGCAATAGCAGTGTGACAGGAAGGGCTGCACTGCATATCAGCTGCCTGTACTTTGCTTTTTTTTTGCAGCTAATTCTTAGGTAGCATAGTGGTTTATGACGTGGCCTTGAAACCTGAACCCCAAGCATAGCCTGGCTGCATTATTCCCAGGAAAGGCACTTCAGCTGAAGTAATCTACATAATGTCCAGTTGTATGACATGTAATATCATACTATATGTAATGTATAGTTTATTATAGATGTGACTCAATGTTTTGGTGAGTCATTCCATGACCTCACACCTCACAGGCTGTTCGATCACCCCCTCCAGGCTCCTGTGAGTTTACTGTGGGTAGTCTGATTCCTCCATCGGGACGTGTCTATAAAAATGCCTGCTGTACGTTCACTGTGATGCACTGACCTCTTGTCCGGGAGCCCCCTGTCTGTAATGCCAGGGATTGGCTGCGGACTCATCGTGACCTTGCAAAGGATAAGTGTGCATGGAAATTGGACAGAGGAAAAATGGTCATCCATCCATCCATCCATCCAACAATTTTCAAACCACGCACCCAGGACAGGGCCTCATGTCTCAGACATTTTTCTTAATTTGACAATTTAGAACAATCTGTGATCTTATTAGTATCAAAGTTTCCATTTATCTATTGTGAAAGTATAAAAACTGAAATACAGTTCAATTGCAAGATGGCTGAGTGATCAAAGGCACAGCATTCAGGGTGCAGTGGAGGTGCGGGATCGAAGGGACAGCGTTCGGGGTGCAGTGGAGGTGCGGGATCGAAGGGGCAGCGTTCGGGATGCAGTGGAGGTGCGGGATCGAATGGGCAGCGTTCGGGGTGCAGTGGAGGTGCGGGATCGAAGGGGCAGCGTTCGGGGTGCAGTGGAGGTGCGGGTCCAAATGACAGCTATCCATAATTTCCACCTAGGATCAATAAAGTTCATCTTGCATTACACTGCCTGTAGCCATCAAGTTTATAACCATAAGGATTAAGTTCTTTGCTATTACAGTCATATCTGCATTTAGCCTGTTTTCCCTCAGCTTGGATATTTACACTGATGTATAAAGTGCTGAATCACCTTTTTTTCCACAGAAAGATCATGCTTAATATTTTTCTTGCATTACAAGATTCGTCGTTCCGGAATACAAAGGATGGCCTTTAGTAGAGTATAGTCTCTATCGCCCTCTTGTGGTCAAATTGCCACAAAATTCCCTTCCGTTGGACTTAAGCGGAAAAAAGACCTGAAGCATAGAGAAAAATTCACCCATCCATAAATCCATCCATCCAAGAGCTTTTTCCTTAAAGCAGTGGTTTTTAAACTGTTACGTGTACCACCAGTGGTCTTTGGACTGCCTCCAAGTGGTACATAAAAAGACAGTGATAATTTGTTCTATGCACCAAAGATAATAGAAATTGAAAATTTAAAAATATACTGTACCAAAATGGACGTGAAGCAGTCCTGTTCTTAAAGCTTGCTGCACTCATCTCATATTTAAAAGCTCTGCCTTGCCACGCAGGACCACCCCCCCCTCACTTAAATGGTATGTGCTGTTCGTTTCATATGTGCGCACTCATGTACATCAGGTCACTTTTTTCCATTGGGTTGGTATAAAATAATTCATTTCTATATGTATAGTTAACCTCAACCGAAACGGGAACAGACCGCATCCAGGGTGCGCCCTTGCTTTGTAACCTATACTGCCTGGGACAAGTTCTGGGACTCACCAGTAGGGGTCAGCATAAGCAGCTGGAAGATGGATGGATGAAAATGGAAACAGACAAGGAAAAATAACTGCTTATAAGGTTTAATATACATGTTAACGTTTAACATTAAAATAATAATAATAAATGTGCTACATTAAATCAAAGGAGATTTGAAACTCAAATGATTCCATTTATAAGACATTTAAATATTATTTTATCTTGATAATTATGACGCACACAAACCGTTTAGTACACAGGCAGTTAATACCTCACAATCCCAAGCCTAGAATTATTCCACAGTCCTAGACTGTAAGTGAAATATGGTCAGAACACAGTATGATGACTGATAAGACCTTGGTAGTGCGCAGAAATGTCAAAATATCCTGGGGACCATAGTGTTTTCAGAACCTACAGATGCCAATCGCTTCAAGTTCCTGTACAAAAATAAGACTAACTTCATTAATTGTGCTGAAAATGTGAGGAGTAAATTTTGATCAGCAGGGCAGGAAATTTTCACCATATTACATTTTATAGAGTTTAATTTTTACTGTTCAACATACAACAGCGGAGCCATTCCTAAGATTTAAAACTGACTGACATCCGTTTCGGGATTTACTCTGACCGCAAGCATATAATACAGTGAGGATCAGGGCCTCTCAGCCATTGACATCCAGTGTGTTCAAAACATTTTTAATTGACGTTAGTGTTTCTAACTTTAACACCAAAATGTCTTTACATCTATGCATAGTAAATTGTTTGGTGTGCAAATCTCCTAAGTGGCCACTTAAATTTAGAAATATATATATATATACAAAGGGTACAAAATGGAGTGGTCATATTACACACAGTAACTTTGCGCTAAAAGCCACAAACTCTCTGCAAACCCCAGGACCCCCTGCCCACAGACACTTTTAGTCTTTCCCATTTGATAAAAATACATGTACTCATTAGTTCATTCAAAGTGAAGTATTTCACAAGATCATTATCTTCAGTACAATTGTATCTCTTCTCCATAGTGTCTTAATAAGAATCAGATAAAGGAGGGAGGTCTCATAATACCCAGTATATTAGTCAACACGGTACTGCTGTTGATGTTACACATCACCATGTTTCTTACATAGCAAACAAATAACACTTAAAGGCAATCAGTCTGTAAAGTACAGTGTCAGTTTTCTTGCTGTATAGATTTCAGAATTGATCAGCAAACATCCAGACACACAGCTGTGCAGAAGCACACCCCGGCTGTAGCGCAGGATAACTTTACGCCGCTAATTCCGCTGTTCACATCCACGCTCCCATTCGTGAAGGACTTTTCCAAATACCACGTGCTGAAACGGCCTTATGCAGGAAGTACATAGGATGTCAACAGGATGCAGATGGGTGTCTGGAATTTCCACGTCACCTTTTTCCTCCCTCAGCTCCCCAAGTTCATTACATTCTTCAATCCCTATATAAATATACATCTTTCCTTATTCCTTCATCTTAGATCCTTCCAGCCAACCAGACCTCCGTTCATGAATCACAGTTGGCTTCCACATCAAAGTAAGAGACCCTCTCGAAATCCCATTGGTTACATACATTGCTTTCAGTTGGGCCACTCTATGAATCATTCAGCAAGGCAAATTAATCATTGCGATTGTGCACTGGCAACATGCCATAAAACCTCCGTCAAATTACATCACTCTGAAACATTGTGCATCGCAATAACAACACATGCATCTTACGGGGAATAGGCATTTACTTTTCTCACCATTTCAAATCATTCCGGACAAAGGTTTGTCCAAGTCCAAGTTGGAGCAGAGTTCAATCTTGACGTTAATGACTGATTATCAGAAAATCGGGGGGGATATGTGAGAATGTGTTCTAAAAAGATTGTGGATGCTTGTTGAAGATCACCAGGGTAGTGTGCCAAGTAAACATCAATCATTGACAAAATGGTACATGGACTCAGCTGGGGGGCCACGCTCTATGTACATCTGGGATTAGCACAGCCGCTGCGGAGAGCGACAGGCAATATCCGACTGTGAATCCTTGTAGACCAGAAACCAGGCATTTCCAGCTGAATCTCAGGGCCTTTCCAACGTTCTGGGGAGGGAAAAAGCAGGCTTCAGTAGCTAGCAGAAATATGCAGGCCTGTGTATGAACGATGTGTGAACCATGCCACTCAAGATAACACGGTGATACCGGTCATCCGCTATAAATCACAGCGATTTATTCATGCAGATACCAGATGCACCAGGAAGCCACGTGCCTGGCTGCTGGTTTTAGCTGGTCACCAGGAACTTTATACAAATTTAAAACCATTAAATGAATGCATAGCCCCATTTAGCACCTGCTACTCTTCAAAAATTTACAAATCTTCAAAAACTTAAATCGCTTACACACAACACTGCGCAATTTTCGACACATTTCCCTTTCAAACACACACACACACCTCAAACTTTTTAAAATACAGGATAAACGCTGAATAAACGCGTCAGTCCCATTAAGCTGGCGGACGTCATAAAGACCTCGCAGGATACGCATTAAATTAAATAATTGAGGAACAATCCCAAGGTATAAGATTCAGCACAAAGCAGGAGCCAAAGCTGGAGGAAAAGGGAGGGTCTCCATTCAAAGAAGGAGGACTTACAAAAGGGCCGGACGAACTAAAGGACAATGATCCCGCCGCAGACAGGACGGCGTCCGCAGGAAAAGCCGCACCCGCTGCACTCTCCCCACGGTGCGCGGCCCCTGTACCGCCCTTCCCTAACCACGCTGTCTCAAGAGGATACCCCGAGGCGTCTCGTCACTGCCTGGGATCACACCATATCTTTCTGTATTTAGTGCTACACGGACCGACTAAGCGGTCTGTTTGCGATGTAAAGCCTGAGGTTAAAGGAAAGTGACAATTGAAATGTTTGACGTTTTTATTTATTTTAAAAATGAGGTTTTAAGAGCAGACATTATTTATGTGATTCAGGTATTTATTGCATATGGAAAATTCCACATTCACAAGAAAAAAAAGTTTTAAGATCTAAACCCAACTTTTTCCATTTTTCAAAATGAAATGAAGCAGTATGGCGCAACTTTACAGTTAAGTGTAAAAACAAGAAAGCTATCAAGACGTAAAATTGTGGAATTGTGGTTTTCTTGGGTAATTTTTTTTCTTTCTCTTTTCATCCCTGGCTTTGTTACTGTTTTATGTATTGCATGACACTTCCTTTGTTGATATGTTGTAATATTGATCATTATTAAAAAAAAAACAAACAAAAAAAAAGATGTAAAGCCTGGGGCGAGGCGCACAATCCCGGGGCACCCAGAAGCAGGAAACTCGGCCTGTAACTTATAATGAAACAAGGTTAATTGTGTTAATGTACAATTCTTTGATGGTTGTGCAATTTTCCGAAATAGGACGATGTGTTACTTCACAAACTGTGTGGTTTATGTGTAAACATGTGGATCAGTAGCCAAGCCGATCTTTCTCGAATATAATAAATAAATTTACAAACAAGTAAATATAGATATATTTTTTTAAAAGACAGAAGAAACTAGCCATACAGCAGTATGACCTAAGTTCCTCACCACTGTATTGTTCAACACGAAGTTAAACGCATCCTGGTATTTTCCTGGATTTGGACGTCGTAACAAACTAAAAATACCCACAAAACCGCAACGGTTCCCACGGTCTGCAGTCACATCTTGATCAGCCAACTAAAATCAATTAACACGATTTTCACTCTTTATTTTACACATCGTATTCATTTCCCAAGGAGTGTGCTGCCTTAAGATTCATCGGTCAACTCAATTATGAGAAAATGTCAGGGAAAAATCAGTGATCACAAATATTAGATTACGCGTTGATTGACCAAACTGAAATCAAAGCACACGGACCCACACCGGATAACACTGAAATGACATCATACTTAAATTTCAGTTAACACTTACCGATTTCACGAAATATGTTTACTCAGACTGGGGCGAATCTACTGAGAAAAAAACTGAAACAAACAATGAGGTCATTTAGTTTAGTTTTTAAATGTCCGGCCACGTCAATAAACCTAACAATGTGCAAATACTGAAACTCCTTTCAAAAATCTTTTTTTTTTTAATAATATTTTAACTCAATTGCCAAAAGATGTATTTTAATTGTATTAAGATGCATCTCAAAATCTTTCAGATAATAATCTTTAAGATAATTTCCTTTCAATTTATTTATATACTAGCACACAGCTTCCGAGTGTGCGTGTTTAGGGATTTAATCCGTCTTCCGACAGATTTTCAAAATTGATCATTTACCTGGCCTATTAATGGTTGCTAATTAGTTTGGCCCAGTTGTGTCCCTAACGGAAGGACTAGACCTAAATTGGCTAGTATAAATATTTATACCTGCACAAACATTCGTAAACAGTAGACTATAAACTGCATAGTCTGTAAATAATCTACATGAAGTAATGAAATGTATCGACTCCTTATAGGTGCTACAGTAATTCATCTTTTCTAGGTCATTCGTTAAATTTAAATAAAGCCAATCCACTGAGGAAAAAAATTAAATAGGCCTACAGGTGATTGATACTGAAGAAAACCGCTTCACAGCACATCTTTATGGCTCAAAACACGCTTTTATGTAGGACATTTACAATCCGCTTCATTAATGATTTGCTGACAGGAGACGAAGAATTCCAAGCTGACATAGGCGTGCCCGCCGAAAGACTACTCATTTACTGAAGAACAGACTACAATCGGAAATATTCTTATATGTATATATATGACACCTTAACACAAATAATTGACACATAATAATAATAATTTAATTATATATAATGCACATATGTGTATGTGTTTGTGTGTGTGCACATATGTGTATGTGTTAATATAATATAAATAACACACCTCAAAATCTGCATAATTCGTATTTACGCAAAGATAGACTCTTGCTTAAAAGACTGAAAATTATTATTGGAAACTATAGTATTTCACTGCATCCAGAGAACAGTGCTTGTGTATGAGGTGCAGTTCCTAATAGGCCAATATGATGTGAGTAATTTTTGTTAATAACAATGTACAGTCATTTTGGGGCTACTTTAGAAATTACGGGATCAGTATGAACACCAGTAAATTATCAAATTGTAAAAGTATCATTCACTTCAACCAGTAATGTCGAACAATTGATCACTGGTAAATGCAGTATGTATAAATATTTAGTAAATGCACGTACCTTCCTGTACTTCTTGTACTTTTCCCTCTTTTTTCTCTTCTTCTCTTCTTTTGCTCTCTCCCTTGCTTCGTCTTCTTCTACCAAAGGCTCGTATCTCTCCGGTAAAAAAGCAAAATGTATTTCTTTTGCACATCTGTCTCTTTCCCTTACTCTGGAATGCTGCCTTTGGCAGTCGAGCGGAGCGCCGCTGTTCTCACCGTCTACCTGCTGCAGGTACCCGGCCTCGCCAGGCTGCCTGTCCCGGGGCTCGATGTTTTCAAACATGCTGGTTATGGCTCCCCATATTGGCTTCGGTTTCATGGTTTATTTAGTATTTTTGTTAGCCGTGAAAATATGAAAAACTTCGAGTCAGATTGCAGCGTGCAAACCGGTCACACCAAACAATAACAGTGATTCATGCAACGCAGTGCCGGATTTCAAAGAGGAAACCGCTGACCCTAAAAGGGCTGATTTTCTTTTCTTAAAGCGGTATGGCAGGCAACGGTGAATCCTTACCATATTGCTATACGACACATCGATTACTTTGCTGATATTACACTCGATTTAAATAGCAGTTACTCTCCTTTTTCTATAAGCACAAATACATCAATGGGGCATCCTGTCCGGAGAAGCTTGTTTTGTTTTTAATGATTTCCTCATTCTGTAGCGGAATTCAACTGCGTCAAGGCTGTCCGATGGGATTTAGCAGGTTAACTTGGAGAAGGGGGGTTGGGGGGCATGGGTGATTACCACCACTCACACCATCCAAGTGTCTATTGGCCACAGACTCCCTTCATTTCAGGCCCCAAAGTGATTTTTTGAGTTGGGCCCCAGAAATAACAAACCCACCCCTGGTTCTGACGAGTTTGTCGGGTATTTGAGATTTGGACTTCCTATGAACCTCCCATCCCCTTAGCTACATCGCCTCCTTTTTGATGGACGTGGAGCTGCAGAGGCTGAATAAGAGGGACAAAACGGGTTGCACTGTAACAGGCAGTGAAGTGCACTACCAGCCACTGTCTCTATTTATGGAATGGGATGCAGCACAGGGCAGTGTGGTAGTGCAGTGGTTAGCGCAGCTGCCTCACAGCAAGTAGGTCCTGGCTTCGGTCCCGGGTCGGGCGTAGGACTTCCTGTGTGGAGTTTGCATGCTCTCCCCATGTTCGCCTGGGTTTTCGCTGGGGGGTCCGGTTCCCTCCCATGGTCCAAAAGCCTGCAGGATAGGTTGATTGGTGAGGCTAAATTAGCCCTGTGAATGTGTGAGCCCTGCGGTGTGTTGGTTCCTGCCTGCACCCATTGTTCCTGGGATACGCTCCAGTCCGCGACCCCAGTTGGGATTAAGTGGCTTCAGAAAATGGATGGATGGGCTGGGGCATATTAAGAAGGCAGATATTTTTATTTGAACAAGACTAATATTTACCAAATAACTGACATTTAAAAGAATAGTATACAAAAAAAAATATTTTTTAGCAGTTCTTGTCTCAGGCAGGAATGACTTGTCACTGGTCCTGGCTGTCCTCCACCACATTCCTCCTGCCAAAGGGTAGGACAGTCTGGGTCCGATCAGGATCTTTGAGGCGAAGAATCCGGATCAAGCTGTTGACTGGGAGGTTACTGGAAAACAAAAGGAACTTTTTGCCAAACGATGCAGAAATACAGTAGTGATATTGTCATTCACTGCATGCTTGTCAGATGCTTTCACAGTTCACAACCAAACCTGGAATTTGGTTGTCGTTTGTATTTGGGAGCATGTTGGGGAAAACACATGGCCGTGATATTTTATCCCAGGATAAATCAGGGCCGTTATGCATAAAGCTTCTCAGAGTAAAATTTCACTCTTAAATGCGTCACAATTCTAAGAGTGACGTGATTTTGCTCCTACTCCCAGACTTAAGAATAAGTGGTATGCATAAACATTCTTAAGTGTTAAGACTTGGTCTCAATAATGAATTGATAAAAAGGTACAGGCTTGATCATGAGGGCATTCTTTTTGTTACCAACCTAATTAGGAACCGGATACAATCCCCTACGTCACCTAAAAATGCACTTACAGTTGAACTGAAGGTGATAATAATACTACGTTTTTGGCAACTGGAAAATACATTGGAGCAAGACAATGCGACCGCTCTAGCCTTAATTAAAATTCCGCCCGCTACGGTCCTCGCTCACGTTCCGCTCCGCTCACATGCTCTGGCCGGTATGCATAAAACTTCTTAAGAATGGTCGTACACTTGGACTTAAGAGTTAAAAAAATCTTAGCAAAACGTAGGAGCATTGTATAAAGCTGCTAAAAGTAACTTTCAGTAAAGTCTAAGCCCAATTCCTAAGTGCTGACGGAGCCAGCATTTAAATGTCATGAAAAGAGGACTACAAATAAAATCCCTCCCCAAATACTGAGTTCAACCAATAGAGGAGCTGTACGGTGAATATATTACTGACATTAAACCGTTAATGTAGAGCTTTATACAACATACCTTTCTGTGATCATACCTTTAATTGATTGGTGATGTGCTAGGTAGATTTTCGTACAATCAATTTCCACTAATAGATGCACATGTTGTATATAAATTATGGGTCAAACGCAAAACTCATAGCAAGACATTGGATTCTAAAAGAAAACCAAACTGGACGAAAAACAGAACGGTTCTCTTGGCACAGTTGGTGCTTAAATGGAAGGAGGTAGTGCGAGGAAAGTTTGGCCCAGCTGTTACAAGCACAGA
>JAODJW010000039.1:18169741-18208480 GCA_026777045.1 Hyperopisus bebe | reverse complement strand
ACCGTCCAACTGTCTAAAGATGCAGTCTTTAGCCTAACTGGTTGTTACTGACTCAGCGATGCTCGCAGACATTTACGCACTGTGTTGTGACCTGATTGTGACAGAACAGTGACGTTGTTATTGGTAGTTTGAAGGGTACGGTGTTGGGGGTGCATGTTAAAAGTTTTGAGAAGCACTGGTTAGACATGTTAATTTTTTTTGGTGTAACATATTGGCAACATTAACACATTAATTTGCTAAAGGAAAAATAGGCAAAAAGTGCCCTTTTTTCCCCCTGGAGCACTTGCCCCCCAAAATGTCTGTGCACGCCACTGCCCCCAGTCCCCACACATGAGGTATAAGAATTTCATTGTATTCCCTGGATACGTGTGACGAAAATGTCCTAGGTCTCCAATGCCAATTAATCATACTTCCAATTACTTAATATTCTTCTTGCCCAATGACAAAAAAAGCATTTTTTGGTCCTCTTACCGAAATGGCCAATGTCTCATTTTTGTGGTCGAAAGTCATCTTCCCAGTGTATCCTCGCTGAGACAGCATAGAGTCAAAGTAATACTTACAGCGCACTGAGAGATACCTGAGGACATTCAGAAACACCAGTGGTCTGTGAGGAATTAGCATGTTTTTTCCCCAGTTGTTGCCATCCTACCATGTTAATTACATCAAACTGCTGTCAGACTGAGTGCAGGTTTACAAAGAATCAGACACACACTACCAGTCAAAAGTTTTTGCGCACAGATTTGCATGTTACTCAACATTTACTAAAAATACATTCAATATTCTTTGCTAACAAATTTAGTTTGTTCACCATTAATTAGCAAGAAAATGTCATTTTTAATTAAAGTAACCTCCCCATCAATTACAACAGGAGAGAAAATTTGAGGCATTCTTTCTACGAGGGACATTAAATACTGCTGTGGTTCATGGGATGAAACGGATAACTAGTGCATTTAAAGTTAAAGGACGGCCAAGAATTTGACTCTGCCATCACCACACAACCAGTTAATAGGATGTTATACATGAACTGTTTCATACTTTTTCATGTTATAAAGGAAACTCATTTCATTTGACATATTTTCATTTACAGTTGTTCACTGAACTTTCCAATATGTCATTAAATAAATGGAAAAGTGGTGAAAACCTGTGTTTTGCAAAAACTTATGATTGGTTGTGTAAGTTCATAAACAGACTACGAGAAAAGTATATTCAACTACTAAAAGCACATTCAACTGTAAGACGAAGATGGTGGTGGAAAGGAGACTAATGAACAGTAATAATGGAGAACAAAAGAGCATTTTACAGACACGTCTGATGGAGGACCACAAAGGACCCCCCTTAATGGAGCAAGCTCTGACGGCTTCCCACGAGACGAACCAGCACTTACATTCTCATCTCAGTGTACACTTTGTGTCGGCTGTTCATTATCTTCGCCATCAGGCCGATGAACTTCTTCAGGTTCTTCACCTGCATCACGATGTTCTTGTAGTTTTCCAGGGCCTCTTGGTATTGCCTGTGGAGAGTGTGGCCCTTGGTGAAAATCTATACTGAGCACTTTGAGCGTTTCTGCATCTAAATGCTCTAAGTCAAACACTAACACCATTTCCAGAACTGTTGGACCTGTAAAGGTTAGATTTACAGACCACCAGCAAAGACAGGTATCAGGCATCAGATAGGGAGCCGCAACATCCAGTGCGGTCCAGATGTTCCCCAGATGTTGGGTACCTTATGACCTCGTCTCGGTCCCCTTGCAGGTCTTGCTGGTTGCTGATCTTTTGCTTCAGCCGGTTTATCTCGCTGTCCAGACTCTTGGCTGTCCTCCTGACCTCCAAACGTTCAGGGCAAATCTCAGAAGCTTGCAGGATGGACGCCTACAGGGCACAAAGTAGGACATGTTACATTTCTTCGTCGTTTACACTCAACATTACGATGGGGGCGACCACAGTGAGCAGGTTTAGTGCCTAAAATGCTAAATCATTCCCAATCCACCCTAAGACCAGTGGCCCATCCTGTTTACCTCTAGTTCCTTCTTTTTGACTCCCAGATCGGCCTTCAGCTTCTGAATCCCACTGATGTGTGCCTTTCGTTTCTCTTCGTAGTGCTTCTTGTGATGCTTGCATCGTTCTACATCCTGGTCACTTTTGCTCAGCTCTTCCTGTAGGCAGGACCGGACAGCACTCTCTGGTTACTAAAATCGTTTAGGCTCAGTAATAAAAGAGGATGTGAACTGCCAACCTAACTTTAATATTCGACAAGGAAGTTCTTTTAAGGTATCAATCCATCCAGCCATGACAATGCAGCAGGGGGGCCTGGAACCTATCACAGGTTGAATAGTGTGCAAGGCAGGGATCCGTCCTGGATGGGATGCCAGTATGGTCAGCCAATGGTCTGCCCACCTTAATGGGATCTGCTTCTTCCGCCACACTGCTGATGGCTTCCTTCTGCTGGCGATAGTTGTGTTCCGCCTCCTCAAATTCCTTCTTCAGCTTAGCCATCTTCTGATGGGTGACGTCTCTCTCCTGCCTCGCCGAGGTGATCTTCACCGAGATCTCCTGCAGCTCCTCCTCCTGAGAGGTGGAGGGGGGGCATCAATGTGACTCGACGACAAAATATCGTTTTTTTTTATTTCGAGGCGTACAAAGTACAGACACTGGGAACGGAAGGAGGCCCGTAGCGGGCTGAGGCTGCCCCTGTGCTTACAAGAGGCTTCAAGTCTTCGGACTGGGGTTCCTCCACATTCTGCAGATCGGTCATTTCCAGCTGGAGCTTCCGGAATCTGTCCTATTGAGGTGAGGAAATTAACATGAGCCTCAAACACACACACACACGGCTCATGCTGTCCTTACAAAACACGCAGCAGCTCGCTTCCCAAAAACGTTTGTTTTCCCAAAATGCACCTTGGCCTTCTTCCCGTCGTTATAGGCTCGGCTGAGAAGGTTCTCATTATTTCGAATGTTGTCCTCCACCTCCTTCTTCTGAGCCTTAACCCTCGTGACGAGAGCCCTCTGGTTCTCAATGTCTGACTGCAGGTGCCTGTAGTGTGACAGTCAGGTAGTCTGGGACAGTTCCTCCCTCTGGCCCTCCTCTACATTATTAATACACCCTCATCACATGCCTCCACCCGCAAACCCAGCACCACGCCACACACCTGATCTGCTCCTCCACATCCCTGCTCAGGTACTGTGCCCTGTGGTACTCGCAAGAGTAGTAGCGGTTGAAGAAGACCTGGTCCCCGTCTTTAGTGAAGGCCTCCCTGCAGTTAACAGGCGGAGCGCCGGTCTGCATCACCTGTCGCGCTTCCTGGTTGCTCTGAAGGATGGATCAAGTAAATGCGGTCAATCCCCTTGCATCCCCCTCAACGTTCGACGGGCACAAACACGTGCAAGGCACTGCATTTAGCTATCAAACAAGCTACGAAAAATGGGGAAAAAGAAATGGATACAAGAGCCAAAAACTGAAACATACCTCACAACAAAGAAACGCAATAATCTGCTTGTCACATTAAAGTAACATTTTTTTCTGACAGTATCGCTAAACTGGGGGAAAAAAAAAAACACACCTATCAGGATTGTCAGTCCGTTTAGATATATTGGCTGGGAAATAATATGAATGCAATACATAGTCAATTGGTCAATGTAATAGTTTCATTATTAATCATGCATTCCCCACAAAACTACATTTACAAAGTAACTAGGTAGACAGGAAGACCTGATAATGGACAGAATGAGACCACAAAACACACCTTAATCAGTAAGACGGTTTCGACGGCCCGCATGTCGATCAGGCAGTTGGCCACCACCGGGTCGTCGATCTCTAGGGCTTGGAGCACAGTGGGATACTCCGGGTGTTGAGCTGATCTGGAGAAAGACAGAAAAACACTCAGAACAATATCTTGCTCCGTTGAGGCACGTTTGTTGCGGGACGACATCCGGGTGAGGGCCGGGTGCCCTGGGGTGCTCGTACTTCCCACGGATGTTGTAGATGGTGCTGGAGAACTCGCTGACAATGATTGGGGGCCTCCTGCCCTGAGGGAAGTGGCGACTCATGAGGCTTTGAAGCACCTTCTCGTCCTTGTAGTTGTCACAGCAGAAGGCCGTCATCAGGTTCTTCAGGCAGCTCTCCACAGCCATGGCCAGCTCGGGGTCCTTCAGACGCATACAGAATCCTGGCAGCATGGATAGGGACACCTCCTGAACCAGCTGACTTGGACCACAGGAGAGCCACTCCATGAATGAACCATAGATATCAAGATTACCGATAGGTCCCACTGGCTTTTGCTTGAACTGCGCCCTCTTGTGGGCCTCGTCGATGGCCTGCAGCAGCACCGGCATCTGCTCCCCGAAGCGCTTGATTTTGTCCGTCCTGCTGGCCACCAGGGCCCTGTGCTCCCTCTGCATGGCCTCTATGGAGCGCTGCAACCCCCGCTCTTCGCAGCTGGAGTGTCAGATAATATTCAGATGCAAGCAGCCAATCAGACAATGTTTCTAAATCTAAAACCTACATATTAGCCAATTGGGTACCAAGGAGTCTTTAGATTTAAATACCAAATGTTCATCAAAATATAGTTCACCTGCATTATTATGTTTCAAAATCAGTAATATAAACATCCTCTGTAAGATGAAGCCAAGCCAAACAGATCGCTCCCTCTTTTACCAGTGAGATCTTTGAGGACTTCAATCTGTAACATTAAACTAGGGTTTCACAACCTGGTCCTCACGGACCCACAGCTGGTCCACATTATTGTTCCCTTGGAGCTTGGAGGGAGAAAAAATCATGGACGGTCTGGGGGTCTGAGGACCCATTCACAGATCAAGGCGACGAGATTGAGGCTAATCAGAATCAAGAGTCTGCAAATGGGTGGATGTACTGGTGTGGTTTAGCAGTATTTAGTGTCCTCAAAGTGAGCCAACCTTATCTTGCCCAGTTCCTCTTTGCCTCTGGCCACCGCCTGCTGGAACTGGTCGATCTGCTGAGCGAGGGTAGAGTCCTTGTGCCTTAGGGTGTCCAGCTCAGCCTGCAGCGTTTCGATACGCTCCATCCTCCGCCTGCTGTCCACGCCCATGGCCTGGCTGATACTGCACAACAAAGGGGCATCAGAAAGGGCGTCGCCTGGCAGCCAACAGGCCGGATCTCCACCCGCCGTCGGTCATAGTGACACCTGTGCTTCAGCTCGTCCACACGCCTTGTCAGCTGCTCGTTGTCCTTTTCGAGATCTCTTAAGGTGGTCTTGGAGCGATGGAACGCGGCCTGAAGGTAGAAGAGCAAAAATCCACCGTTATTGTCCTTCCTGTTTGCCTGTGCACAAAGGGGTTCCCTGCATGCAAAGGAAACCCCCCCGACTTAGAAAACGTTTCACGCCTTTTCTGCGAGTGATGTCCCTGCACAAGATCTGCAGCCAGGTGATGTTTCAGATGTTTCCTATTGTTCTTTTGTTAGCTCATCTCCAGTTTCCCTCACTCCCTACTCCCTCCGGTGCTGCTTTTCCCTGCAAGTCGTGTGCTAAGGCCCCTTTCACCATTTCTGACATTCTACCAACACTTGACTCAGAGTAAAATACTGCAGTAATTTTCACTTCACTTTTAATACTATGTGAATCACATGTTCCTACCCCACACTGACTCTGTTATATGATTTGCTGCCACTAAGGCTTGGCATTTCATATTGCATATATTCTGTAATCCAGCAAAGTAAGAGTTAATCTTACATTCCCTGAGGAGCTGCGTTCCCTCCCAATCGGGAGAGCAACTTAGGGTCATGCTAGCACACTAAGATAGGTTCCTTCCTTATCTACAGCTCTGGAACCATCTGTGTGGCACATATTTCTTAGTCACATTTGCAGTAGATAGTTACAGTCAGAGTGAACAAGGCCTACGGCATTGACAGCAATCGTAGCAGCCTTCGACTCACTAATTTCAAGGGGCTATCAGACTTCTTTAAATTTTGTGTCCACAACCGCACTAAGATTTGATCATTTTAGCATCTAGTGGAGCTTCCCAGGCAGTGTGCCCCCTAGTGGAGCTTCCCAGGCAGTGTGCCCCCTAGTGGAGCTTCCCAGGCAGAGTGCCCCCTAGTGGAGATTCCCAGGCAGAGTCCCCCCTAGTGGAGCTTCCCAGGCAGAGTGCCCCCTAGTGGAGCTTCCCAGGCAGAGCAAAATTCCAAGCTACTGCAAGCAATTCAAATGCAAACCACTCGAAACTAGAAGGAATGGATGCATAATGGTCAAACACCACTTGCTGACCCGCCAGTCCGACTACCTCAGCCTGCTTGAAGGCCCGGTTGAAGTTCTGGGCCTCGGTTTTCAACGTGGCACATTGAGGCTGCAGCTGCTGCACCCGCTCAGAAATGCCTTCAAGCTGGTCGTGGATCTCCTTGTACCTCCTCTCCGCCTCAACCACCTTGGTCTAAGGAGGGAGAAGGCGGTGAAGATGCACCATAAACAGACACGAGGCTCCATGGAATGTCTGTCAAGGTCACAGAGATGCTACCTTCCATTCCTCCACTCTCTGGTCATATTTAATGGTGGCCTTCTCCTCCACAGCAACTCTCTCCTCCAAGGGTTTCATCTCCTTCTCCATTTCATTGACCTAAAGATGACAAAACCTTTCTGATTAGACCTAAATATTTAAAGCAAACATCAACTTGACATTTAAGGGATAGACATGCGTTAATAGTGAAAATCAGGCACTGTAACGTAAAATCAACAAGCCAGAAATCAGCACTAACAACTCACACTATTATAACCCAACAACTGCGCTTTGCAGGTCAGAAACACAGTCCATGAATCTTATACGAATGCATATCCCATACTGCTTATTCAGGATAGGATCCTGGTGAAATTCATCTTGAATAATAAAGTAATAAGGTTTGTGGCCCTTTCAAATCTGGCCGCCTCATCATCTCCTTTACCTAGTGAATTCTCTCCTGCCCCTTCGCCACCTTAGCTACTGCATGGTGTGTGTACTAGTGAAGAATGGGTGCTACACAGCGGTGGAGGTTGAAGTGGCTTCCCCATTGGTTTGGTCTTGAAAAAGCGCTATATAAATGTAACATTAATTCATCCATTAATTCATTCACTCGTTATCTCTGAAATGTTCCCAAATCTGCAGCAATTTCATATTCATACAGATAGAACCCACTCTATATGTTTCATTTAATTTGTTGCCTGCATTCTCCACCGCATACGATCACAGCCATGGATGAAGCGTGTCAGGGTTAGGAAGTCCGGCTGACTCTGCTTAGGCTGATATCCTCATGAGGGTTTAAACAAGGTCTGCTGGGAAGATTACGGGGAGCACGAGCTCCAATGAGACATTTGACTGGGCTGTGGCAAGATATAATGAGTCCATTTTGACAAATAAAGGCCCTTTATTTAGCTAAAGCCTGCAGATAAAAACCATCAGGATGACCCACCAGAGCCCAGGCCATCTGATTATGCAGTTCCTCCAGCTTGGTCTGCATCTCATCCAGGGAAGCCAGGCTTTTGTACTTGTCCTCTTTCTCCAAATATTTGCGTTTCAGGTCTTCCAAGCACTGGCCAGAACAATTCATAGATTGTTACATTATTACATTTAACCTACCGTTGTCAGCAAGTCCAGCAAAGCTTGAATCAAGGCCTTGAATATTTATAAAGTGATTATTTCAAAAAACAAAGCTAAAACATTAAATGCTTCAAATTAAATGTTTGAGTCATGCCACTAGCACTGAATTAAAAAACCCACTTAGGCAATGTTCTCAGAAGTAAAGATATTCACAAAAGAAAAATTAACTTGGCATATACACCCAAGAGGCACCGAGCACGACCGTACTACTGCAGTGTTACCTGCTGCAGAAGAAAAGGACTGAAGCTTCAAGCCAGAGGGAGCCTCACCTCTTCATGCTTCTCGATGGTGTTCTGCGTCACCGTTTTCGTCTTCATGATGTATGCATAATCCTCCTTCATCTGCTCCAGCTGAGTAGCCTTCATGAAGAACTGAGGGAAGAAGAGGCAGCGGAAAAGCTAGAGGTTTACGATGTGTGGCCAATCTGGTCAAAAGACGTTAGGAGGATCTGCAGACACAGCACTGCAGTAAAAGGTAGGTGTTATAACATGCTGAGCCAAGAGAAGATGAAGGTTTTATGTGTTCACCTTGTATTTATCTCCTTCACCTTTTGAGTGCAGGAAGTGCTTGCTCATTTCCTGGGTCAGTATCGATACTGGGTTGTCCACCTGTGCAAAACAAGTTATTCTTAACTGGTGATACTTTTCTTGCTCCTTTGAGCAAGGCGTGGGGGCACCTTGAACCCTTTTAGCACACTCTTCTACCTGGATGTTGAAGTGGTCCAGGATGGAAACAAGCTCTTCCTTCTTCGTTGAAACGAGGTGACCTTTAATTTAAAAAAATAAATGCCATTTTCAGGTTGCTTTTATTGCTATGCTAATAAATAAGAACTTCAGCTATGTTGCTGCCATGCTAAGCACTACAGACCACTTGCACTCATCTTCCATAACTAGCCAGTACCAGGTCCCACTGAGCCTGGAGTCTATCCCAGGAAACATGGAGCATGTAGACTGTACAAACCTACACACACATACCATGAAACCCTGCAGACAATTCAGAGACTTCAATCCACTTCCATGGTTTTGGAAAGTGGCAGCTAGAGGAAACCCTGATAAAGAGTGGGATAGTTTACCAGCTTTGCTCCTTAGCCTGTAGGTTCTCAGCCCTTCGCTGGATATCCTGAGCTCTACGACGACGGACTCGCCAAACACCTCTGGCTTATACGCATCCTGGCCTCGGTTGCGTAACGTTATGGAGACATCTGCTGAGCTATTTAGGAAGACACACAGCTGTTGGAGTGACTAAAGCATGTCACTTTGGGAACACACTGACCAGCTTCATGAGGTAGCACCTTGCCCCCACTGTGTCAGAAAGCAGCATCACGTGTGTCATGTGAAAAATTTACACAATGGTGGCTCTGCCAGTTTTTCCGGCACTAAACACACAAAGTGAGCTGCAATAAAAAGCAAAGCCAAGTGATCAAAGGGAAAATAAGATCATAGAAAGACAACAAAAAACATAAACATAAGTAACAGTGTAAAACACTAGCAGTAAAAATGCGTGCTTTTCACCGTATTCATCCTCCAGCTGCTTGACATAGGGAGAACATGCAAAGTCCAAACGCGCAGAACGGATGTGGGATTTGAACCCACAACCAAGCAAAAGACACTGAATCTTCTGCCTTCTTCTCCATTACAGGGTAACATGCATACTTATCAACATTTAGGTTTTGAAAAATTTGGGGAGGGTTGGATAAGTAAATTACATTATTAACCAAATTTACACACACACACACACACAAAAAATACAATTCAGTTAGCTTGCTGATACACTGAATCAGGTTGTGGGTTGCCAGGTTGACATCAGATAAGCATACAAAGCTTAGTGATCCGTGTGTGTACCGATTATTTATAATGAAGTTTAAGGGCCGTGCAAATCATTGGAGAAACAACAAAACAGGTGGGTGCCAGGAAACAGCCTTGAAATATGGCAGAAATCTGGGAAAAATAGTAGAAGTAGTAATATGAAAGAAAACAGGTAAGGCTGACCTTTCTCCCTCCTTCACAAAGCCCTTAAGAGAGGATCCTCTGTTTGTTGTGTGTGCTTTACCTCCCAGGCCAACAATCAGGGCAGTCAGTACAGCACTTTTACCACCTGCCGGGAGAGTAGAGCAGGTAAACACATCTAACCTGGCCACCTGGACCAAAAGCATAACAGGTGGATGGTTAAAGCTACTCACTCCCATTGTTTCCAACGACAAAGTTGACATTCGGCCCAAAAGCAAAAGGTCCTAGCAGGCCATGGCACATGAAATTCTTCAAGAAAATACTTTCCACTATGCCCACTTCTGCAGATGTCTGAAAAAATTAAGAGGCTAGCATGTCATCATTTGCTTAGACTGGTAAGATTTTCATGCACAGACACTGTATTAAGTACATCTACCTATATTTACATGTGTCTGTATATAAGTATATTCCCACCTGTGAAGTGTATGGGACTGGAGTGGGCTGACTTGGTCCAATAACATCTTCGTCATCTTCATCTTCCCCATTTTCCTCCCTTAGGCCAGACCTGGCTTTCTTAACATGGTTACTCGCGTTTGGTGAATTACTCTTTCTTTTAGACATACCTAGATGCTGAAAAACGGCCGGAGTTAGTTTTATAAATATCACGTCCGCAGGCATCGCTCAAGGAAACATGATCGAAAAGGCACGGAAAAATGCTGATCAAACTCTCTCATCACAAACGGGAATTAAACATCAACAAACACACACATGCCGATGAATAAGTAACCCTTCAACTGTAGCACGCGTATATGGCTGAAGAGTATTCGACTTGCAGGCCATTTAGCAATAAGTGATTAATCAAGTCAGGTCTTCTAAAGTGAAACTAAACATGTTTCGTTTTGCGTAAACCGCTCTGCAGCTCAGACGGGCGGGCATTCGCTTGGCATTAGCCGACACAATAAACATTGCTCCTTACCGGATATAAATAATAACTTTACACTATACAGGTCCACTGCACCTAGCAGTTTTTAATTCCACCTTTTATTTATCAAACGCGACATCTTTCTTCAATCTTCGATTTTTACATTATATACATCAATGAATGCACATCTATTATGTATGCGTATATTAAAATATTTGTTATTAAATATAAATTCATATGACAAGTCGCTAGTCCCTCGCCTTCCTATCATATCAAGTTCCGGTTTTAAAGTTGTGAAAATGTGACTAATCAGATAACTCATCAGGCTGATGATAACATAATTTACAAAGTGCATTATTTAACTATAACTTCAAATTACCAGTACTTACTCTAAATTGACACAGAGCCGAATGCAAGTTAACTTCCCAGTCTTCTGCGAAAAATCTAATCGAGTCTTCTATGCGAAATCAAATATGCCTGTCCTATTTAAATAATGTAAATATATTAACCTAAAAGTAACATCACGCCACGACTCCGCATTCATACAGAAATCCACAGCGCCGAAATCCAGCGGAAAGCGACGCTTCCGAAACCCTCGGTAGGTGGGCTGAACGCAACCTGTCAATCATCAAATTGTCTAAACCAATGAGAACCAGTTACATATCCAATGGGCAGCGCGGCTCTGAGATCGACAGCGCAGATTGGCCCAAGTCCCATCCGCCGCAGAGACTGGAAGCCAGGGGGACTCCGAATTCCGCGCGCGGCGCGCTTCTTTGGCAGATTCACGACGCCTGCCTGTAAAGTGAAACCAGAAACGTACTGCCACCCGTGGTACAGCCACATGGTTAAAGAAGAGCTAAATTCTTAGTCCCAGGGCAGGCTACCTCACAACTGTCCACAAAATCAACCAATTCCTCAGTTCATTGCAGCCTTCAGATGATCTCAGTAGTTCAATTAGCCCAAACGTAATTGATTTTATTAGCCCAAAGCTATACAACAAACAATGAAATCCAGTATTTAATATTTATATTCAAGTAACACTGATTTAAAATTCTCAATATACTACAACGTTCTCTATAGAATACCGGAAGTTTATTCCAAAGAGAGCCCACCCCCTAAACCGGAACCGGAAATAGATGTGGCGCGAGTTTGAAAATTGTTTACAAAATATAAGTAAAACCGGAGTTTTCGAGGTAAACGTGTGTAATTTCGTTATCCTTTATGATGCATTGAAAGGTGTTTTAACAGTTATAATGTGATTAAATTGTTTAGGAAATGTTTAGTAGTTTTGTAAAGTCGGTGATTATTAAAAATGAAAATCCTTTTTGTAATTCAAAGCGACTTTTCATAGTAGTAACAAAGAGGGTCTCGTTTAGTCCGTGAAAGTGCATATTAATATTTAAATAGAGTCGTGCCAGTGGTTCATAGTTCCCTGGTTATGAGTTCTCTTTTATGTGACAAAGCTATCTCCCTGCAGTTATTCAGGCTTAACTAGTAATTTCTCGAATAAACCATAAAATGTAATTACACAAATTATTAATTGATTTGGGTTATAGTTTATTAAGGAGAAGTAATAAATTACCATTAAATGACTTTGTTTTTGTGTTCACTAGCGCTGTCAGAATTTATGACAAGTTCTGTGCGATATTTTAGTTACGCTATAAAGTGGAAGAAACGCACCCACTAATAATCTATGAGAAACTAAAAATGTGGTAAATATCCCGATACATAAACTAAAAATGGGTGTTTTTCTCCTGCCCAAGCTGTATGTGTGGAGTTTGCATGTATTCCAGTGTCCTTGACATCGATAATATAAACGGTGTGTGTATGTTTCGCGATGGACTGGCTTCCAGTCCAGGGTGTCCCCTGCCTAGTGCCTTATGTTGCTGGTCATATGCTCCAGACCCCCTCTGATCCTTTCTGGGAAAATGGTTGGAAGATGAATAGATAAAATGAAAATCTGAATAACTAGTAATTTTATAATGTATACCTTATTTGTCATAATTTACTGGAAATGAGTTGGAATGATTGTGTTTAGTAATATTAATTATAAGTATTAGTAATAATCTAATACATGTGTGATCGCGAACAGCTTACATATGTTTGCAAATGAATTTTCTCTTTGCTCTGTGCTGATCCTTTGTTAATTAGCTAGTCCTGTTATCTGCCTTCACACATGATCATGGAGCTGTTGTTACTTTCGACAGGTCTTAAGGTTGACTGTGTCACAGCCACTCAAGCGATGGGAGTGAGTGACTTGTGGTCTATCCTGGAGCCAGTGCGGGAGTCTGTGCCCCTGTATAGCCTTGCTGGGAAGACCCTAGCAGTGGATCTGAGTCTATGGGTCTGCGAAGCCCAGTCTGTAAAAGAGATGGCAGGGCGGGTAGCTAAACCCCATCTCCGGTGAGTCATGAGGCTCAATTGACCTTCATTTATGACCTACTCTAAGCTTATAAATTTGTATTTGACTTAATCAACTGAGCTTTTACCAGTCAGTGAGACAGTCTGGAATCTGATGACGCTGATGTCTCTATGCTTATTGATTAACAGTAGGCCATCAGCCGTTTCTTGACTCTGAACAGTCAGAATCATCCTGTATTGTGAAGCTATTCTAGTGAAGTTCACAATCATTCATAAATTATATTTTAAGTATTTTGAGGAGGAAATAAATTTTTAAGATTAACTTATTTATGCATATAAAAAATTGAAGCTGTCCTTGAGTCTGGTTTTTCTTTCCTGTAGAAATTTATTCTTCAGAGTTTCAGCCCTCACACTAATGGGCATTAAGCTCATTTTTGTCATGGAAGGAGAGGCCCCACAAATAAAGGCAGAGACCATGAGCAAGAGAACTGCCCTGAGGTTTGGAACTTCCCGAAAGCCGGCTCCCAAACCGGCGCACACCGGCAGATCACGCTTCAAGTTTGTCCTCAGAGAGGTCAGTCTTTTATGCACGTTGTCATGTTCGTGTTGCACAAACGAGCTCCCTTGCTGAAAGGCTAAGCACGGCTTGGTCCTCACAGTGTGCTGAAATGCTGGACTGCTTGGGCGTCCCCTGGGTCACAGCCAAAGGCGAGGCAGAGGCCATGTGTGCTTTCCTGGATTCGTCCGGCTCTGTCGACGGCTGCATCACCAACGACGGTGACGTTTTCTTGTATGGAGGACAGACGGTGTACAGGAACTTCAACATGAACACCAAGGTTCCTTCCTAGTTTTCTTTTTGCTTGCTGTTTAACATTAGCGATGGGAACGTGAGTGGACTTACTCTGCTCTGATGATCGCTGCATAATGTAAACAAAATCTGAACAAAATTGCAACCATAAAGTAACCAAATTTAAAGTTTGAATCAGACACGTCATAATCCGAACTACTATGAGTTCATAAGCCTTATTTCTATTGTCATCACTTGGCTGGTTTAAGTTCCATCCATAGGGAAGTCCTTTTAATTTTTGTTTTTAAATGCTTCCTAACACGTTTGGAGAAAGGCATGTATATTTATTTCTATTTACATATCTGTAGCTACATTATTATGCTGTTAAAAACCAGAAATCCATTTTGACAAACTAAAATTTGCCTGCCCCAGGTAAAATAGCTACATGACTATGGGCCCTTGAGTAAAGGCAAATCAGTACTTCACTTTACCACTTTCAGTTTCAGGCTGTGGATGATCGTGTGCACGGCAGCTTGTTTTCATACTACATTTGGCTGCAGATGCAGATGGTTGTGGTCAGTGCATGCATACAGACGGCAGTGATAATCCACCGGACCAAGAGAAGGCAGCTGTATTGCAACGAACAAGAATACAAGCAGTGTAGTGAAACTTTTATCAACAGTTATTACTCTAGACTTGGGTGGTACTACGGCAATATGGCATTCCAAGGTATATTGAAATCTTTACGACAAAATTAACTGAGAGGTTTCCACCTGGTTCTCCAGTTTCTCCCCACAGTCCAAAAATATGCTGAGGTGAATTGGAGTTACCAAACTGTCCATAGGTGTGAATGGTGTGTGAGTGTGCCCTGCGACGGGTTCGTACCCCATACTGGGTTGTTCCCTGCCTTGCATCTGTGGTTTCTGGGGTAGGACCCTCACGACCCTGAATAGGGCAAAGCTGTTACATGAAATGGATGGATGGGTGACATGCTGAAGTAACCTATTTAATGCATTTTATTCTAATTAATAAAACTCTACCTGTGTCCCCACTGCCATCCCAAATGACAAAAAAAACATTGTGCTTTACAGCATCATATTGATTATGTTCCCTAATTGTACCACAAACCTTTCACTGTTCTCACTGCTTTCAGGACCCACAAGTTGACTGTTATAAGATGGAGAGAGTAAGGACTGAGCTCCACCTGGAGCGAGAGACTCTTGTGGGTCTAGCTATACTACTGGGCTGTGACTACGTTCCTAAGGTAACATTTCCTCTGAGAGGAAGAATATTATTACAGTTAAATGTTAACATCAGAATCAGAAAAAAACTTTGTTGATCCTGGAGGGAAATTGCTTCTCCTACAGTTGGACAGGTTGACGGAGACAGCATTGAACATAATGAACACTATGTAACAAAATGAAATGCTGTACAGCAAAACATGATATGAATATTACATGTATTACATATGATTCTGAAAAGTCTAAAAGTAATAATTTTTCACTAGGGAATAGCAGGGGTTGGAAAAGAACTGACTTTGAAGCTCATACAGACTTTGAGCGGACAGACACTCTTACAGAAGTAAGAACGTCTTGCTTGTGTTGGTAAACTTGACCTTACTTTAACAATGAACCATTCCTTGCTTGTTTGCTGCCGTGTCGTAAATATAAACATCTAAATGAAGGTTCCCACCAAGCGTTTCCTGTGCAGTAATAAGTGTTTGCTTTGCTGCCACAGATTCCGCCAGTGGAGTGATGACGGCCAGGAAATGCCAGAGAGACGTGTGAAAAAGGTCACCCACTGCCCCATGTGCCGTCATCCAGGTGACATCACCCCCGTCTCACACCTGTCCCCAGCGCCACATCACATAACTCTACTTGTACTTCAGCAAATACTCATTTTATTATACAGTGTATAATATGTACATATACACACACAGCATTATAAAATGCGTCTTATTATACAACCGGTGTTCCCATGTACTGAAGTGATGGATGCTTTTAAAACACATCGTAGCAGTCATATATATTAGCAGTCATACATACCAAATATGTAGGGTGGTGTGTGGCTCTGTGGTTTAGGTCTCTGGACCTGTTAGAAGGACTCGGGTTCAAAAGCTGTAACTGGAAGAATAATTTCACCATTGTGCCCTTGAGCAACACCCTTAATACTAATTGCTCCAGGGAGTGGCACTGATATCTGGTTTGGCAGCCGTTGTGATTTCAGCGTTTCTGATTCTGACTGCTTGGCGCTGCTCTCTCACTTGTGTGTCACTTTGGATAAAAATATTTGATAAGATAAGTGTTGTTGAAATTCTGGAATATTTGAGTAACATTTAGGGGGCACCAGGATTTGAACCTGGGACCTCTTGATCTGCAGTCAAATGCTCTACCACTGAGCTATACCCCCCTATGCACTATCCAGCTAAATAAATAAAACATAGAAGTGAGTGTTTAATTTGAAGGCAGTCACTTTGTGCCTGCTTCCGAAGGCCCAGCTTGTCAGGGGGACATAATTATAAAGCGTGGCAAGTTACAAATAAGAATCTGAATGAGAAGGAGTCTGACATCCTATCGAAGGCAGTACTGTCCTGAATACAGACTTTAAAAAACATGACTAGTTTTTATTCACCACAATTCTGCACGATAATAATCTCTTATATGCGGTGGAGTGTACATACATGGCCATTAGCCAGCGAAGTGACGTCATGTTTACGTCTCAGTGTGCACTTCCCCCCCCGTTAGGGACAGCGAAGGCGCACGAGCAGCGCGGCTGTGGACTCTGTGGAAGCACACGGTTCTGCGAGCCCCAGGACTACGACTACCTGTGTCCTTGTGACTGGCATCGTGCCGAGCTGACACGGCAGAGTGGTACCGTCGAGTCCATCGTTAAACGGTGCGCCTCCTGCTGGTCAGCTTCTTAATTACTCAGCCTCAAATGTATGGACAAAGGAGAGATTCAGAACTTTTATCATTATTTTATTTGTTTATTTAACTTTAGCTGACCAAATTAAATCACGTATAAAAATAGATTTATCTATCTATTTTTATATTCAAATACAAATAATAGTTTAAAACTTTTTCTTTTCACAGGAAGGCTTTAGCATGCAAGGGATTCCCTTTTACAGAGGTAATAATGGACATTCAGTAAACTAAAATGAAACGTGATTTTCTTAAGATGACAGTATTTCTTTTTTTCCCAGGTAATACATGAGTTTCTAGTGCCTAAGGACAGACACACTGAGAATATTACAAGAAGAAAACCTAACCTGTTGCTAATGCAGGTATTGTAAGACTATGTATTCTGTTCTTGCAGTTACTAAGTTAATTATTTTTGGTTAATATGAAGAACATTTGATGCTGTATATGAACCATTTGATTAATGTTGATTTATAATAAAATGGTAAACCATAAATATTTAAATACAGTGGAAACCGCTTTTAGTGATTACAGTTACAGTGTTCAACCGCTTATATGGATCAAAAGCCTGGGACAGAATCATTCCTGTACAAATACTGTTTAAATAATTCGCAATAATAATCAAGTAGTCTGCTTACAATATTTGTTTTTAGGTTTTTATACATGACAGCATATGGAAAAATTAAGCTTTAATTCTTTTTTAACTTTACTTTGATAGCCCTACTTTGCGGTAACCTGTCTAGTCCTGGCTAGCAATCTGCTGCGTGTACAGAAAACACGACGGGAAAAAGAAAGTTGTTTTCTCTCAGTGAAAAATAAAGACTCAGGCTTATAATACACTGCCAACAATGAGCCAAGGAGATGCAGCAGTGAAACCACAATAAGCTATCTTTTATATACAGTCCTGCACTGTTTTATAGCGTATTTGAGTTATACAGTTAAGTAGTTTAATTTTTACAGTACTGTAATTTGAAAAGCGTTTTAAACAGCTGTACTGTATTCGATGAAATTCGGTAAATAGCGACATTGTCGGTTTTATTACCTACAGTTTTATATTCATCTAATAAATATACAAATGTCAGTTAGATGGCTACCTGCCTGAGACATAAACAGAAAAACTGTTATAATGAACATCTGCTTATAGTGATCAGTTTCACCCAGACAGACATGGTCACTATATGCAGTTTCCGCTGTATGCTGCCTTACATCTGTCACGTAATGATTTTTTTTTTTTTGACTTAGAACTTTGCCCTGGAAAAAATGGAGTGGCCAAAGCACTACACCAGTGAGAAGGTGCTGGTGTTGATGACCTACACAGAAATGATGAACATCAAGTGTGGCAGGAAGACTTCCTCCCCGATAGAGCCCCTGCGGTAGGGGGTGGGGCGGGGTCACCAAAGGCTGCTTTACAGGCTGCATGTTTACGGCTGTGCCTGTTTGGCATTTATTTGTTTTTTTCTTTGTTTGTTTAATGAAACAGGATATGCAAGACACGGGTGAGAAATGGAATTGCCAGCTTTGAAATAATATGGAAGAAACCAGGTAGGAACTATTTATCAGTCATCCTTTTGTTTTGTGTTGACATTTACACACATTTTTAATTGAAAATTTCTGGTGGAAGGATTCCATCCCACGTGTTTGTCCATGTGGTCATTAATGAAAATTGCTATTGGGACCTTTTGTAATGACAGTGCAATAAAATAAAATGACTATTTATTTGGAAACGGTTGCTAATTTAAGTTTGCGTAGCTTAACTATTGTCATCTTAACCTGAATGCGTATTAAAATGATCATGTTTTCCTGAGGAACACGACGTCCACCTTGAGCCACGGGTGTGAATAAGAGCAGCAGTCGTTTGTAGAAGAGTAGAACCATAATAAGTCGGTGTGCTGTATTGGTGGCGCTGTCGGCGCAGGCCTCTGACGGGTGCTGCCCACCGTGGCTGCTAGCTGACACCCTGTGGTCTCCTGTTGTCTCCCTGTGAGGTCGGGTGAACGAGGCCCAGAGGTGACAGATCACACACAGGGCTGTAAAGGTGCCAAGTCTGCTTCCTCTCTCAGCCGGGAAACTAGCTGTCTAAGTCCCCCAGCGCCCATGGCAGTCCTCCGGCCCAGTTTCCACGCCAGCTCACTCAGACTGGCCAACTTTTCTAAATGTTAAATTTATGCAAATACTGTGTAATGCTTTCCACGACTCAAAGGGGCCACGTGAGAAATCACACCCAAAAAAATGTGTCCCATCATTTTTAACTTGAAACTATAGATGGATCGAGTATGGGTCATACTGTATGTGACCAGTCTATGTCCGATACTTTTATAGTTTTTGGCAGTATGTAAAAAGATTTATTATTTCTTGTTAAACTGATCTGGGCAATCAATCACATGACAACTTTCCCATTTTAGATGTCTTTTTGCAGCATTCATGCTGAACACTAATGCTACCACTCAGCTTTTTGCCACTCAGTGGGTGTGAGTGCAGTGACTTCCGCCTGCTGTGACGTCATGCGCATACCCTTCGCAGTACGAGGAGCCTAAGAACAGCAGATAAGAGGGTGACAGTCTGGAAGTATTTTATGCATTTGACAACAACTAGTAGCACAGAAATTTGCACAGTCTTTGTAAAAACAAGGATCTGAGAGGTGGGAGTAGCGTTTAGTGGAAAATTGCACTAAAACTGCATGCAGTTGTGCAAGACAACGGGAATAACATGAAAAAAAGCAATGTATGATTGGGAGTCACTAGCTCGGGCTGTTTTGTGCACTGGTCGCAGCTTGTAATGCACAAGGGGCTGTGATCGCAGCGGAGTATAAGTGACACTGTTGCCAGTGGGAGAAAAACTGTGGGGCATTTTAAGTATTTGCCACTTGCGTATCATCGCTTGGAAGATATCCGTACTGAACTGCAAAAGCCTCAAAAACACTTAAAACAAGATGCACAGGCGAGAGGGAACAGTGCGTTATGTATGCTTCTAGTAGGCTAATTAAACATTTTTTGTCATACATTTTCTCATTTGTATTTGCTAGTTTAAAAAATATTAATAATATGAAGTGTGTGTATGTATATATATAGCTCTTGTATCAGAATCTGTATCATTCTCGGCAGGTGTATATTGAACATGGATCAAAACTGAAAAAATGTCCCTTAGATTATTGCTTGCTACCAGAAACCGGACAGTGCTGAGTAAGATGAGTCACATTTACATTAAGGGAGTTGGCAGTGGATGCTCTGAGAATAGCCTGGACACGACCATCAGACAACCTGGGTTTGATAAGATAAGTGTGATTTATTTGGGCTGTGCTTCCAAAGAGACACGGTACCCACGTGAACCCTTTGGACAATGCTAGCTAGGAATACGCTCACTATTTCCAAAATTGTGCAATCATGTCTGCGTTCCTATTTCCTATCTCCAAACTTTGCTTTGAGGTCAGTGCTGCATCGTATGTTTGTATATTCCATCTGAAGTGTGCTTATCGGTATTATTGTGGTACAGTTAAAATGTTCTGAAAATGGTACACTGATACACAAACTGCCATCATTTCAACAAGTTCTGTATTGAAAACCACATGTATAATTAGCAGCACTTTTTGTTGGTATAAACATTAAAATAACAACATAGGCAATACGTATGTAAATGTATGAAAACCGTATCGTATCGTAAGAATTCGAAATTTCATAAAGAAGAAGGAAACTGGTCTAAACTGTTCTGTTACAAGAATATATAAATACAAACGTACATGGAATTCACTCTTAGCAAATGGGTATTCTGCTAGCTGTGAGGATGCTGGAGAACTTCTACGAAGCATTGTACTGAGCCACATTTTCAGTCATAATTAAAATTTGAAATAGTAAGTGCTGGGAAATTTACTTTGAAACCGGTAACCATTTTGTTCCGGTAGCTTGAGACCCCTGATGTACAGCAAGTTAAGAATATGAAAGAGTAGCACTTCTGCTTTTTTGAATGTGTATTGTCTTGGCACTTTGTCTGTCTTGTACTATATGTACTTTCATCTGTGCTTTGCATATCCTGCTGATGTACACATGGGATTTCCCCCAGGGATTAGCAAGTTTATTTAATTACATCTATCCTCACAGAGCACTTCCTCCACCCTGGAGACTGCCCAGACGAACTCAGGGATGTGGTGACGACAATCGAGGAGGAGTCCCTGTTCCGGTCTGCATATCCTGGCATCGTAGAGCGATTCTTGAACGAGAAGGAGGAAGCGGAGCAGAACAAACAAAAACGTGAGTTTTGGACACAAGCTGCCCCTTTGGGAATGAGGGAAGGGAGAAAAGATACGTGGGAGCAACACATTTTTTGCAAGCCCCGTTAAAGCTTGAAAGGCGATACTGATCAAAGGCTCTAAAGTTTGCGACAATCTGTTGGATTTAGTACCCTGACACCTGAAAATGCTGACTTGAAAGACTTTGATTAACAAGAGTTAACACGCTGGGCACACCTGTCGCTTCCAGCACATCTGAATATCCCCCTGACATTCAGTTCCTCTGCTAGGATGACATGTTAAATTATTAAATGTCAGATGTACCGTGTATGTGTGTGTGTGTGTGTGTGGGGGGGGGGGGGTTCACCAGTGGCCATTCTCAGCAATCGCCTGAATTCTATGCTTCTGCGTCTTCCAGAAAAGAAACGTCGAAATGGGAAGCGAGATGGCACACGTGAAGGGTCGGATGACGTCTCGGAAATGTTTGCCCTGATGAATCTGCATGGCTGTTCAGAAGGGAAGGTCGAGTCTGCCACTGGGAAGCAGAGTACATCCCCATCTAGCAACGAATCCTCTGACCATTCGTGTTCCACCCAACAAGGACAGGCGCCCCCTGCAGGCTGCTCTGGCTTCGGTCCTCCACGGGAAGCCCCGGCCAAAGAGGATTCACCGTCCAAGCCTCCCTCATTCCCCGGGACTGCACCCCCCACAGTGTCGTCATCTCCATCTGAGTCGACAATCATCGGCGAGCTGCACTTGAGCGAGATTGACTGGGATGCCTGCTCTTTCAGCTCCTCTCCGCAGACTCAGAGCGCTCAGCGTGGGGAAACTCTCCCTGCAAGCCCCAGCCTGGAGGAACACTCCACAGGAGTCTTGGGGCACTGCAGGTCGCCTGGAGGGGAACCTGTAAATCCATCTGGTGTAAGACACCCAAATCGACCCTCTGCAGTCAGTCGTTCAGAGGATTCTCTGAGAAACAGAGTTTTAGTGAAAAATGCCACAGGGCACCAAAAAGTGACTGCTGACGTGGTAACGCGAACACACCAGACCCAAGGCTTACGGTCCATTCCCAGCAGCGGTGGCAGTTCCGCTCCATCAGAGCCGCTCGCTAAAGTAAACCATACAGCCAAGCTTCTGCAGAGAGCCCAGACACTTCCCACGCCTCCTGGTGGTGGTGACGACGCAAGGAAGGGCACAGAGAGTTCCCTTTGTGGCCCAGAAGGCAAGTACATAACGACTCAGAAGTCTGAAGACCCACGTCTGTGGATCCAACCGTCCCCGAAATACAGATTTGTAAGAAAGAAAGATAATGCTGGAGCAGGGCATCATGGGAATAGTAGGGGAAAGAAGACTCGGCCCATGAAAAAAAGCGTGTGCGACGGCTTGTGTTCGTCAAGCGACGACAGCAATGCGGAGAATGTTCCGGTGGTCAGAAAGAAGACGACTGTGAAGGGGAAGCCTGGGCTCAGATACCCACATGCTACAGATCTCCAACAGAGGACAGGGGACAGAGTGACACCTCATGTCACCGTGAAGGGAACCTCTGACTGGGATAGGGGGTGCCGTGGGCCTGCTGAGGATGGGAACACCATGGTACCTTCTGATCTCAGAGATGTTACTCAGAGCCCATCCTGTCAAACAGGTCCCGGTGAGGGAGATGACTCAGTCATTTCTTTGGACAGCCCGCTGCCGTTAGCAGAGAGGCTAAAACTCAGATTCATTTAGGACACCTAGTCTGAAAGAATGTTTAGCTATTTTTATAGCCTGTCTTTAATCGTGTTCTTTTTCTGCGACCCATTTAATAAGAGTGGTAGCTTTTACACTGCATTTACAAATGTCCTCATTAAAATTGCGTATGCATTTTCCAAATTAGATTAGATAAATTAATTAGGTTCGTCTCACTTTTAAAAGTATAAAATTTCTATCAACGATGAATTTTGCAAGGAAAATAATAATAATTATTATTATAACGGTTTCATATAAAAGTGTACGAGAGGCATCGGAGGTGTATTTTCGTTTTGACTATAATGTGACAAGTCACAGAATATCCTGATTGCTATGAAATGCGTTGCTTCCCATGTCGTGGGAAGGTGTGAATGCATTTCGCCGTCACTTTCGTCAGCTTGGAAGACGCTCAGGTCGGAATCTATTGATCATGGGAGCTGTAACGAACACCTTTGTCAGACATGAAAGATTCCACTTTTTCACTTTCAATAAAACCTATAAATAAGGTGTGTATTTAATGCGGGGGGCTTGTCAAATGTTTGAATTGATCGACACAAAATAAAACTATCGTGGTCTGACCGAATGATACACTACTGCGGTTTGAACAATTAGTTATGAAATGATAACAAGGAGGAAAAAAATAGATAAATATGTGTTTTTAGTAGTTTGGATTGGTATTTGTCTTCCTAAGTTCACTAATAACAAACAATCCTTTATTGCCGTCCATTCTGTGATCTCTGTGCTAAGTTGTTTTGAGTTTATTATGTTTGTCATGATGTATCTTATTTGGTGATAGTTGCTTTGTATATATATTATTTTGTGTAGGTTTGCTTTTTTATATATAATAAACAGACGCAACGAATCAGTCCCCAAGACGCTGTCTCGACTCGCCGTGAAAAAATAGGTGTAACAGACTCCTTTCATTTCTTCATTAGTCTGATCGCATCAAACCGATAACTGCGGTCGCGCTAATTTAAATAGCCATTTTCACAAAAGTAAATCTAATTGTTTTTCTTTCTGACGCACGTTAGCCGCCTATTTGGGCTTATTAGCGTCTGCTCGCCAAACTCACGCCGCGGATTCGCACCTGCGTTTGCTTTGAACTTCTGCGGGAGCCGCGAATCCATAAAGCGCCTGAGCGCCGCACCTGTTATAAAAACGAGCGAAGCTCCCTCGGACGGCTTCAAGCTTTTTCCACGCTATCAGGACGCCACGTCGGTATGGAGAACGTGTCCGAGGACATCGCCTACTTGGACACTGAAATCCAATTGGTAACTTCCACAATCCTTTCCAGCTGGGACTGGAGGAGCCCGGACAAGTCTTTCGGTACTGATGCAGACTCGCCCCTCTGCGCGTCTTCCGATACCTCTTTCGACTCCACGTGTTCTTCCCCGGAGACGCCACCAAGCTCCAGCGACCGGAGGAGCCTAGATTTTCCCTATCCCCAGAGGAATAGCGGCGGCTACCAGGAGAAGCCCTCTAAGCCGAAGATGTCCATTAAGCGCCGCATGAAGGCGAGCGAGCGGGAGAAGATGCGGATGCGAAGCCTGGCTGACGCGCTTCATCAACTGCGCGACTACTTACCCCCGGACTACAGTCAGAGGGGACAGCCCCTCACCAAAATTCAGACTCTGAAATACACAATTCAGTACATCAATGAACTTTCTGACCTCCTGAAAGCTTCGTAAACAGTCCGTACTTTTTTTTTGAAAGACTGATATTTCACCGACGTTGGAGTGGATTTGGTTTGCGATGCTTCTATTTGTTAAATTTTCATTTTAATATCGATTTAATGTTTTACAACGAGTGCCGAAAATACTTTTCATTGATTTTGTCATGTGTTGTATATAGTATTATGCTCTTGGCACTTGCATGTCGATTTTAGTTTTTTTTTCCAAGCGTGGATAATCTATAGTTTTCTTATTACTACTAGCCTCAATAAAAATACCGTGGTGTGCTAATGGTCATTGTATAGTTTTATTTAATGTGCTGGCCTGTGTTTGAAGAGGCTGAAATTTTATTTCTGACAAGTTTAGCTGTATGTTTGCCCCCTCCCTGACTTACTTAGGCTAATTCATAATAAATGTGCATTCTAAGACGTGTTCTCCACTTTTAAGTATATACAGTGTAATAAGTGACGTGGATGCATGCTTCATAAAGTTTAAAGGTGCATCAGGGTCAGACCTAGAATTTCTGGGCTCCATTACAAAATGTCACTTTTGACGTCCCTGACAAATTGTACACATTCAAAGCCCCCTGTAAAGTGTGGGGCTCCTTGAATGTGCCACAGTATCCATGCCCCTCTAAACCAGCTGGGCACAATGGCTCTCTGGGTAGCATGGCTGCCTCGCACCTCCTGCCTCTACTGTTTGTGTGGAGAATTCCACCGAGTACGCTGCTGACCCTGAATTATTCATAGTGTATGATTTTTTTGTACATTTCGGTTCCCTGGATGTACCTCCAGGCACCCCCCCCCCCCCCCCCCCCAATAAAAGAGAGGTTGGAAAATGGATAATCATAAAACAGATTATTTAAAGAGTTTGTTTAATGTCCTTCAAGTTGGTTGATGATTGTTGGGGATGTGGAAACCAGAGGCACCAATTGCAGTCCCCAAATGAGTGGTGATTTAATAAAATTTTAATAAACATGTACAAACTTGTCTTCATCTCAATCATAAAACCATTTCAGGTAAATATTGTATTTTTGTTCCTTAATGTGGGAAATAGACAGGATAATCGGCTGAAAGACGGACGGACGGATGGATTGATGGATGGATGGATTCATTCATTGTTTTTTCAGTCCCCTCTTTGGGTACTGCAATGTAAGGCTTTATCATTTCTTTTCCTAATGCCAATGCGAGAGGTGCCGCTTCTCCGCGCCCGGTACCGGATTTCTCCGGCACTCGCTTGGTACCTTGGAGCCGGAACCGCCTGCGTTTCCTGTGGGCGGGCCTTGCAGCCCGTTACATCGCGTCCCGGTCTCAGAAATCCGGGACCTGCTGGCTTCAGGCAAGCCGCCATTTCGGAGCAGCCGGCGACGGCTGCTCGTCGCTGCCTTTTACAGTCGTCTGCCGTATCGATTCGTTTCTGCAATACCGAGCAGCCTAATTCAATTTCACGTAGCCTATTTCTTTTCAGTACTGTTACAGGGATTTTCCTTGCGGTGAGGTAAGTTAAATCTTCTGTCAGTGACACATACACGTGAATCGTGGTATTAGATTTAGCCCATAATTGCTTTGCATGTTTTTTCCTGTTTTCATGTCTTATAACTGCATAGAACGAGAGTAAAAAAAAATAATTCTCGATCTGTCGCGTAATTAATATATTTAATGATACGTGGTTTGCATTACCGTGAACATGAAATTTTGTAACTGCTGCTACTGTTTCTAACTGCTAGTGCGAAATTTACTTTTCTCTGATTTGTCTGTTTTCACAGCCTGAATTGATTATCATAAAACTATTTTTTTAGAACGAGGCTATATACAGATAATCGGAGTAGCAGCTATTGATACGCGACGTTGAGAAATTACTAAAAAAATATCTAAACAGGCTATTCTACTGAAACCTTTCTATTTCTTTTGCTCGATACATTTATTTTGGTTATGAATGTGATTGTGATGAATCAGTTTTTGACAGTGTTTATTGTAGTGCACCAGACTAGTAAGCACGCAGTTTGTCTCCGGGGGATGTTACTCTCCGCATTATACTGTTATATACTTTTCAAATGCAAAACAGAAGGGAAGAATCTGTAGTATGCTCACTATTTTTTATAGAAATGTAAGAAAACAATTTTATGAAAAAGAGGCTTTTCACCTAAAACATGGCAATTTGCCTTCGCCGAATCCTAAAGCCTTGTTCTTGTAAAGTAGCTTGACGCTGAGAAGGTGCTTTCCCGTGTGTGACGGTGCTGAAATGGATTATTGCAGCAGTGACACGTTTCTTAAGCTCTTTTTATTGCAGGAATTGCGATCGGCCTTAAAAACCCATTTTTAACGTGTAAGGAAGCCTGGAAGCCTTTGGAAGTGCGGTCAGTTGCACCCAGATACGTATATCCAGTCTGACAAGCGCTGCCATTGCACAGTCCCGGCTTAATGTACATAGGGAGTACATAACTGGAAAGTTCTAACACATTTTCAAACAGTTACGCTTAAGTCTGCTCTGGTTTGAAGTTTAAAGCAGTGTTTAATCGCCAGTGGCGGGAAGTCGTACGCTGTGTTTATCTGGTACCTGGAAACCTCTCAAGCATGATTAATAAATGAATATATTTGTAAGGCGACGACATTTGTTCTTTTCATGCCTGATTACCCTGAACTAATTGTCATCTATTTGAAAATAGGTTACATTTACAAGGCAATGGACCCAACTGACTGTAGTATTACCAATGATGCATGACAGTTCATACAGAGCTGTGTTTGCTGTTGACGTGGCTTGCGCGAGACATATCTTAAAAAGTGTCCGGAAACAGTGCTTTATGTAATGCTCACCCAGGTGTCCGTCAACGTCTCCCCAGATGGATGGTGTCACAGAGCAGGCTGTGGAGTCCACAGATCCCGATCCACCGTCCACGCAGGGGAGCGTATTGGAGAGTAAAGACAGGTGTGTCTCGTCACTGTGTTCATTAAAACAAGCCGCTTACTCAGTTCTCCTAACGATGGCATCTTGCTCTCTGCCTAGGGGAGGGAGGTTTAAAGGGCATGGTCGAGAAGGGCGGATAGGCAGAGGCGGCCGTGGTGGTCGGGGCATAACGATGAAAAGATACGCCCCCTCCTGGCGAGGCAGAGGAAGGGACAACGCTATGAATGGCTTTGGACCTGAAAGGTACAACTGGTGTTAAGTACACATCTTTAAAAGTATCATTATATTTCGGTTGGAAAATGAAGGCTGGCAAGGAATTGTGTATAGCAGCCAATCAAGCAAAGACGGAAGCTAGTTTGATGGCTTTGTGTTACAGGCGAGGATTAGGAAGGATGCGGCCTTACCCAGAGCTCCGGGGTCGACGGGCAAGGGGTGCCATGGGGAGTCCTCATCCCCCTCCCCCGCTTCCTCTTCCTGCCCCACCGATGCACATGAGAGGGCTCCACCCACCCATGAACAGGTAGGAAGCCCCAGCCCTGCTTGAAATGCCTGCTATACCTGCGTCCATTATTAGAGGAACATTCTTCTGCAACGTTGCATCAGTTTTTTAACTTTTAGTGATGTTTGTGTAGTAATGGACACTGTCGGCCCATTTGCCCTCCCTCCAGGCCAGGAGGCCCTCTACCTCCTCCACGATATCCTATCTGTCGGGGACACCCCCCTCATCTCCGTGGTCGGGGGTTTCCCCCAGGTCCACCTCGACATTTTTGCCCCAGAGGGTAAGGCTGCTCTCCCACACATTTACCATACATGCAGTACTCTTAGCCAAGTAGAATTCCAACTTGTTTCCTTTTTCCTTCTTCCTGTTCTGTCGATTAACTCCAGTAACAGTAAGGTTAACCAGTAGGGGGCATCCATGTGGTAAAGTACATTGCATTTAAAGCAATTGTGGTAAAGGACACCTTCAATTGCCTTTTGTTTTCTGTTTCGACCACAGTTAAATGACTGCATGAGTCTGCGAGAACAATAAAAATCAATAAAATCAAGTCATAATTCATCAGAGTTATAAGAAATCACATCAGTGAGTAATGGAAGGTTAGATGAACCACATGGCTCAGCAGAAGAATCAAATGTGTGATTTTATCCTTTTATGCAGCTTCCACAATGGACCAACCTCTCCGCCTCACTCTCCTCTTGGCAGAGGCCAGCGCTGGCCGGGGCCCCCTGGTGGCCGGCGCTATTAAAACCGCCTTAATGCTATACACATAGCCAAGGGCCCGCATTTCCATCTAACCAGACAACCCTATTGAAATACCTAATGTTCTCTCAAATGCCTTCCAGATAAACGGTTGGAATATAACACAGAACAGTGGCCCCACATACAAGAGTGGACATATTGGCCTGTTTGAGTCTGGACTTGGATCATCTTGACAATACCAATTAAAATAATTTTTAGTTTCCTCTAAAAACAGGGATTGAAAATGTCTGTCCTCAAGCATGACTCAAAGCGGTGTCTCACAGTGTTTTGTTATCAGCACCAAACGTTTACCGGAACAGAAGATGGGTGCGGGAACATAGAGAGGCAAAATTAGAGAGTGACAACACAACAGCCCTCAGATGTTAGGCTTAGGTTCCTCTTCTTTGTCCTTGGACCTCCACGATTTTTCCTTTAATATAAAAAAAGTAATTTAAAATGATAATCATAGCACAAATGAAACAGCATCATAAGCTATGAAGAATTTTACATGCTGAAAATGAAATCCAGAAAACATGTACATTAAATGTTTATGATTTTTCAGAGTAACAAGAGTTTTAATGTCTTTAATGTGCAGCTATATTAAGGTAATACATGTTTAGTGAAATTTGTGTACTACATTTTATTGTTACATGGACTTTTAAAATGGAAATTAATGCATACTATACTGAAAACATATAATGAATTATACACATATTTGCATTTATATTCAAAGGCAAATTTCTGAAGAAGGAACTATTTCAATGCAGTATGAAATCCTATATATTGTGTGTTACAATATCTTTACATACTGTAATTAATATAAATCGTGTGGTTTTGTGAATGTGCATTTGGAAGACAAAGTTCAATTTTCACATAGATATAACGGAGAAAAATAAAACTAAAAATAAACTGTGAGCTGTTCCGTTATTGTTTTTTTAAATTAAATATGCCAGTGTGTTTCCATTAGCCGGCCTTAACGTGTCAGTGTGGAAGGTAGCAGTAATCACTGCGAGGTGATGGATTCTTGCACTCAGATCTGTGTGTCTCCAAACGGACACCTACTGTATGTGTTCACAGCGCCATTCAGAAAATGGCCGCTATTATAAAGTCTGTAAACCAAATATCTAACCGCACTTTATCATTAAAATAATCAGTATGATGCTGTTGTACTACTTGCTGTTGACAGTGTTCCACAGTAGTGTCACTGATGCAAACTGTACAGTGTAAGGCAGCATCTTACACTGTATAGACATTGAAGTTGGAGGACCAAGTACCATGTATGAAAATTAACTTAGAGTCTTTAAAGTTTGAAAATTATTATCTTTACATGAAAAATTAATGCTGAGGGCTGACATCTAATAACTTTTGTGCAAATTTATTAAGGAGACCATTTTGTCCTTTGCAAAAAAGTATATATTATATTATATTAAATTATATTATATTATATGTTTAATGTCCCTGTTGATACCCATAAGCATAATGGTACAAATAGGGCATTTGATATCTTATAAAGGTATTATTGTGCTTGATGAAGATGACAGTAATCTGGGAGGCTCAGTATAATTACAATTTTAATCCCTTTTAATCTTTGGTTTCTGATGTTACCTCCATTTATTTAATTGTATGTATTAACAACAAGCCAGCTGGCTCACATACTCCAAAGTTACACTGCATCCAGTGGTGTCTTTTTCACTAATGTTACTTTAAAAAATGGGGTGTAACTGGGGCTTTCGTGAGTAATCAAATGAATGGTATAATGATGCATGTAAGTATACAATGCCTTAGATTAGCTGCATCGGTTCCAGGTGTGGTAAATTGCTTTCACATACATTTTGTGTGTGGTTCATAAGAAATATTATGGCAGGAACATTAAAGTAGAAAACATTGACATGAGTCGGTTATTTGCGGTCTTCTGTGGCCATTGGAGCAGATTGCATTGTCTTAATGTAAATGTTAATTTACATTTGCATTTTACTTTTCAGACAACTTACTTTGGAATGTGAAAAAATGTGAAATTTTTCCATCCGTCCATTTTCTACATCCTCTAGTCCTATGCTGGGTCACAGGGGTCTGCAGCTTTAAAATATTTTTTCAGATAACTTGTTTTATTATGCAGTCTGTAGAGACCTCTGTATATTTGTATTAGTAAATATTTATGAAATTAATGTTAAGGTATAAAATTTCTCTAAAGGTCTGATGGATGTGTAAGAAGATGTGAAGGTTTTATTAAAAAGCACACTGGAAATGTGCAGTGACATGCAAATAACTATACATGCTCATCTCATAAATAGTTTTAATTAAAAATCTGATAAAATCGAACCCAGGGATGGAGGGTTTGGTTGATATTAGTTTAGGAGTTGAGGAGAAATAGCAGATGAATTTTATCTGGGCTGTAATAGAAATGTCTGTCTCCAAACGGCCCTCAAGACTGAAGTTTGAAGAACCCCTCTCTTCACCCCCTTTTTTATTATTAATTATTATTATTATTATTATTATTATTATTATTATTATTATTATTATTTTGCTTCTCGCTTAGTAAATGCATTCTGACTGCCAGCCAGGTGTGAAACTGAAGTCCCCCTCCCAAGGTGAAAGTTGACTGTTATTGTCTCCTGAAGGGTGACATAGAAATCCCTTCGAAGTCAGCAGTTGATGGCCGCACACCTCCACCCCTCCCCCTCCCTCGAAGCCTGCAGCAGCCCTCCCCCCCCCGGGCAAGGTGAGTTTTCTTTTCACCCAGCTATCCAGCTCTCTTGACTTCAGAATTCGCAGGCATGGGACCGAGCAGGAAGGGAGTGCTGTTGGTGTTGATCCTAACAAACGGGATTTTATAGCATGTGGACCCACGTACAAAAGGCCAGACATTTCTAAAGGCATGTAGTTAAAAACACTTTTGCCTGAAAAGTGAATAAAGCTGTCATATCCCTTTTATTCAGTTGCCACTCTACTTGTGATTTTTCGGTTATGTACCCAATCAGAAAGTCGCTGTGGCTCCTCCTGCCCCGCTCACATGTTTCCAAAACTAAATAAATGTCTAACCTAGTAAGTATAGTCAAGATTGTGGCTAGCTAGCTGGTTAGCAATTTGTGCTTATTTAATATTTATTGTGGTGATTGTGGCGACACAAATCCATGGTTTGAGTGCTTGTTAGCACTGTATGTATCCTGCCCAAGCTCACTATACCCAGGACCCTCCAGGTAACTCAGATACTGAATCAGTTTATAACTACTATGCTACTCTAGCTAAAATAGCAATTTATATATACGTAATGACCATTAATAATACAGGGAACATGTTTAGCCCATTATGAGAAAATTAGGTGATAATGTGCACTGTATATTCATGTAGGTTTTCTACAAAACAAAAAATAGAAACACAAAAAATAGCTGTGTATAGCTTTGTCTGCCCCCAGAAATAAAATAAAATAGAAAGAAATCCATCTATTAAATAAAAACTATTAAAACCATACAGAAAATGAACTAAAATGAAACTGGATTTCAAATGAAAATTGGAAATAATACAAAAAGCTAAATAAAAAAAAGAAAACTATAGCAACACTGGTGTGAACATCTGAAGTGGCAGCTTTGCCCGCTGAGGTAGTGGCTAGAACTTCTAGACCAAATTTTCATTGACCAGATATTTTTATTTTTGATAGTTAGTGAATATAAAACTAACCATTTAGATTACCCTAACCTACCACTGAAATTTCCATGTCCACCTCAAGAATGAAGTTTAATTTACAACAGTTTTGCCATTTAATAAAATATTTTGTGCTTGTATAACAGGACATGTTAGGAGGGAACTTGTGAAATGTGAATTACGCAATAAAATTAACACAACTTTTCACTTGGTGTGATTTGGGAAACAGGAAATACAAGTGGGAAGTGTCAGCATTACTTTGCCTTATTTTGAAAGCATTTTTCGAAACAAAGGGGTTTGTTTTCATTGTTACCGCTAAATCTGTTTTACAGCTAGTAAACTTAAAGTTACTTTAGCCTTTATGTTATCATCTTAAATAAAATTCTTGCTATGTTCATCTCTGCGTTTTAATAAAGAAGTTTTTTTTTAAATGTTTCTTTGCGGTTTTCTGTATGATTCTGTATGAATGTAGTAGACATGAACATCTCATTTCTCATAAGTAGAATCTCTTGAAAACAGACACAGTACTTTTAAGTAGCTTGTCCAGTCATTATTGACAAGGAAAAGGCAGAGTTCACTGCAATCCATCATGTTTCCATGGTAAGCAGATTCATTTCTGTGGAGTGCTGGTTCCCACACCTGTCCTCGAGTAAACACAGCTATTCAGTGTCTGTCTTCTTTCTATCTTCACATTTAGTTGAATGGGATGTGATTGAGTACGAATATAACGATTACACACACACACAAACACGGGATTAATCAAGGAGAGGACTCAGGACTGCCGTTGTGTTATCTGTGATATCCGAGAAGTTTGCATTATTGTGGTTCAGGGGATGGAATATTGTCTTCTTGACTCATTCATTCTTGAGAGTCAGCCTGGCCTAGTTTTCTGTTGGCTGAATTCACATGTTCTGCAGATGATTGTATGGTTGTCTGCCCAGTTCATGTAAACCGGTGGCTAAAAACTTCAGGTGAAGTTCTGACAGCCAACCCAGGGTAAAATCTACTATACAAGCTGCTCCCCCAGGAAAAGTAACTCATCCACTTTTACCGTGACTGAATCTTTATCCTTCTATTAGATATAGTACAAACAATAACTGTGAAAACATAGTGAAAACATTTTATTGAATCAGAATTATTTATACAACACACTATTGACATCAAGATGACAATGGAATTTTTGCCTTTTCAGGAACTACAGACAATTTTAACTCCAAAAGCTGAACTTTGCCCTTTGATGGAATTTGAAGTACTGAAATAGTGAGGGTACATCATAACAGTACACCTTCAGCTTAGCCCAGCACTAATTGTACATTTTGTCTGTCGAATGCCTCTGATGTGACACTGTGAAGGTCTGTTGTATTGCCACGCCTTCTTGCTCCTTATTGGCTGGACTGTTCTTTCTGGGGGGTGGAGTTCCACAGTGGCTCCAGGATGTGGTCTGGGATCTTTTCTATTGCAGTCTGTACCACAAAGCAACATATTTTTCTTAGAAATCAAACTCCTCCGTTTGATTTGTGTTTGTATTGCATTATATTACCCTCACAGAAACTATAAACTCCAAAGATGCAAAAAGATACCACCAAAATCTCAACTTTCTCTTAGTGACATTGCTTTTGTTCTAAAAACCAACAAGGACACAACGGATTGTCAGTCCTGGTTCTGGTGGGCTGCACTATGAAAAGGTTATTCAGCACCCTTTGAACTTCTACTAACCTTGGTACAGAGAGATTTCTGACTAGGTTTAGTACAGCATTTACCAACTTGGTTTCCCATGAAAATCTGACCTATTTCTGTGATGCTCCTGGAATGAAGAACTAAATAATTGACCTGGGAGACATGGTGCGAAATGCTAAAACAGCCTAATTACCTTAGTCACCTCCATTGCAACCCCTTCCGGCAGGTTACGCTGAATGTACTCTAGAAACACCTCTGCGGTAGAACCTGTTAACCGTAAAAACTACGGGGGGGGGGGGGGACACAATCACATCTTTAGCCCCAGGCTATGCTCTTAATAACACATATGAGGAAAGTTTGTAAAATGAGGGAAGATAAAAGGTTTAGTCAAGTTCTACTTCATACAACTAACTGATGATCAGGTATTGAAGCAAATTTCGGTAACGAATTACAAAACACCAGAGCTGTTTTAAGATCCACCAGAGTGCCGCCTTCAGTCAGGAGCATGATGCGGGATCGTCCAGAGTCCTCACCTCTATACATCTGTAGTGTGTCCTCATCTCATACTGTACCCTGTGCTTCTTGTGGATGTGAACGGACTTAAGCAGAGTCAGTCTTTCAATCTTCTTTTTGGGTTCGTAACTGAAATAAAAATAAAATTCCACCCGTCACTACCGGAAAAGGATTGACAGATCGCAAAGGACAAAGATGTGTCATCATCTGCGGGTGGCAATGACACCCAAGTAATCCATCTTAAAACTATTCTTTTTGTCCCCCATTACAGTTCAACACCCAAATTTTCCCTGTGACTGTACTCACACTTGACCTATAGTGATCCCGAGCTCCTGAGCAGACCACCCCTGATTCCCTGTGACTGTACTCACACTTGACCTATAGTGATCCCGAGTTCCTGAGCAGACCACCTCTGATTCCCTGTGACTGTACTCACACTTGACTTATAGTGATCCCGAGCTCCAGTGCAGACCACCCCTGATTCCCTGTGACTGTACTCACACTTGACCTATAGTGATCCCGAGCTCCTGTGCAGCCACGGTGGTGAAAAACTCATAGCTGTCCAGAACCGCCTTGTCATGTCCTTTCACAAGGACCTCCACCTTCCCATACAGCACATCTGCTTCGTCTGTGACTGTGATCTGATGGGGAAGACACAGACACATGGGATTTCCAAGGCATGCAGAAACCACAGGTAGCTATCAGACCGGGGTGGGGGTGTACTCACAGCTGGTGGGAGAGAGTGGAAGACACTCCCTGTGTGCAGGCATGCTGCTGTGCTCCAGGCACCCTGTCCAATACCCGACACAAGCAAAGTCCCACGTTTCCCAGTACTTCGACTGGCATGCACGCATCTTATTTCCTGTGGGGAAAAAGGTAATTTTAAGGAAGTTCAATAAATGTGTCATTTAAATTCTTTTACGACTTTTTTTTAAAATCAACACTACCTTACAAATACGTATCACGAAGGCAAGAATGACTTCATATGTTATGCAACTCAACAAATAATAATAATAATGTAACTATAGTACTAGGCCAGGGTCAGGTCAGGTTGGGAAGTTGGCACTTGTACAGTGTGTTGCGGCACCCCCACCACACACACACACACACACACACATACACACACACACAGTGAAACATCTTGGGATCCTGATTGACAGCCCCTTTCCGGAAAGGGAGCCACATGAGAAGTCCCATTTTCTTCAACTTGAAATTTTTAATTCATCCATTAAAAAGGGCCTCTGATCATAAGGAAGAATATAATAGTACAAAGCAGAGATGATGCTTTCTGACACGCAAGAAATCTACAGAATTCCATTACAAACCTAAAATTAACTACATCAAAAGCATTGGGATAGTTTGCAAACCGTAAAGCAATAACACCGTTACATACATGTAAATACACGTGCATAGGTGTGCAGACTTGTATGGAATTAAAAATCTCACAGCAGCCAACTAAGCAGAGCTGGCAACCCTGAATAACAAGTTCCACACAGTACAACAAAACTTCATACAAGGCTAATGTTTGCCTGTTTTGTATTTGAATGTAATTTTATTTCACAGCTAGGAAGTTAATTGTATAGATACAATAACCTAAGTACTCTTGTTAATGGTAGGTACCTGCCGTGAGCATTAGCCGCTCCCCTTAAACCCATGCGAATCACTATCGCCAACAAATAACTAAATGTTAAACAACCCTTCAGCTCTGCATTAACCAGACAGCTATCATTCGCCGATCACTAGTGACATGTCAAGGTCCTTTGGTGCAAACCCAACGGATTAAGGCGAATTAACCCCACCCATATAACAAGACCAACCAATAACACCCGTGTTATAAAGACACAACCAAAAAACATTAAAGAAAATAACAACCTGCTCTGGAAGTCGCAGTCTTCGACACAAGAACCGAAAACCTCTAACTACGCCGACGGAGGCCGCCATCATTGACCGGAAGTGGTTCATACCGGTCTCTCTTCTTCAAGAAAGAAAACGATGCTGCCACCTAATGTGCTGGAGTATAAAAGTCACTATAAAGTCACATGTATTCTGTAACTGAAGTGTCAGTTTAAATGCACCAGAGAAGGACGAATAAAGACGAATTTATGTGCAAATATTTAAATATTTATATAGCTGATTGATACTATACATTTATTAATAATTCACGATTAGTTAATTCCTGTAAATCCCTAAGAACTCAAATCAGGCCTGCCAAATACTGTCCTCGGCTCCCCTGAAACATGTGGGATTCCCTGTTTTTCAAAATAGAAAATAAAGTTATAATTGCTGCTTGTCAAGGTATTGGGAAAATCAAACAGGTGGAAACTATCAACAAGTATTTTACTGGGGTAAAATCAATGGCAGGTTCCTGTGTACATGCAGTGTATGTGTGTTTAAACAATATCGACGATAGGCCTACAATCATAGAAAACAATCAACCAAATGATAAATTATGTATATGAGTATTACTTTTAAAAAGAATCGTTAAACAAATTTAAAAAATAACGAAATACATAGCATAACAGTAACATATTTCTGAGAAGTGCTGAAATAAAATTAAACGGCTTGGTTGGCCCGTAAATAAAAATCATTAGAGTTTCAAAACGTGTCATACTTCTGTTACGAAGACTTTTCAGTAAGAAAGAAACTTTACAAGCTACAGTTATCACGGGTAATAAGGAAGTGGCATAAGAGGCAGGGGTGTGGCTTGTGAGCACCTTTTCATCGACTGCAACCTAAAACAAACTTGCAGCATAATTTCCTTTTTACCACGCGCTGAATTTGGAGAAAGCAGGAATTGAACGCAGCCTTGCAGGTTGGTGGCACAAAATGAGTGAAATATGTCAAACCGTTGCGTGTCATTTGAGGCAGAGTGTACCTCTTGCATTGTGGAAAATAAGGAAGTTGAACTTTGTCTTGGTTGGGGGCAAAAAAACTGAGGAATGTATAGGCATATTACATTTATTTATGTTTATTAATATTATAAATCAAACGTACTGTGCGTAACATGTATAGGTCTTGACTTCCAGCATTACGTTAAGTTAATCTCGTAGTATGTAAATGTATGATGCATATAGTGACTCCATATGTCACATTCGACTATCATGACTATCAAATTTCCTGGATAACTCGTGTAAATATTTATAAGGAAAGCAATCATTTCAGTGTTTTTGTACGCGTATCTGTTTCTAAAATATATGCCGCTATTTGCAGCGAAGTTGCGGGACATGTTAGGGGTGAAGGATTGCGCGTTACTTCATCACGGCAAGTTTCTGCACGATGAAAGCAAGCGTTTGTTGCCGCGGGGTATGAATTAACATACATATATAACAGAGATCGGGGGGCCGAGGGATGTCAATAATGTCGAAAAAATGAAAAATTTTCACAATGGAATGTTACAGTTGGGAAAAGTGTTAAGTTCACTATCTTCATGACCAATTTATCATAAATGTTCGGGGAAATAAATTTTGAGAAAAAAACACACACACGTTTGTCTCTAAAAGGCACTAATTGTGCTCCGATTCAGTCCACAGCTAAATGAAAGCCACAACAAGCCAGCTACTATAGCATTCGTTTACCTTCAAAAACATTGTTTGCTGTATTACAAGTGTACAAGTATTGGGACTGATACACGAATTGGCAGTGATATACAAAAATGCTGTTATAATAGTTGCCATGACCTGAGAATAATATACATAATTTTGCACCCCACCACATCCCTGACCGGGATCAGTGGTTACTAGATGAGTGGAACTTTTACTAATTCATAAGCTTAAACATGTAGTGCTGTCATTTTTTAAAAGCAATCGTTGTGCTAGGGCTGCTCGATTATGGCAAAAATCACGATTATTTTGGTCAATACTAAGATCTTTATTATTTGATGCAATTACTCATTGACTTTGGAAATATGCATTTATTGAACTTAAAACTTACCTTATTAACACTGGCTTTTTTTTTTTTACTTTAAATATAATTCAATTGAGAAACAAAAAAGGGGCTGGATTTATAACAAGACAAACAGATACGTCATTGCGAAATGCAATGCGGCACAATAATTGTTGTATATTTTATTTTTTGATTTGTGACATAGTCGTTGGCGGCCAAAATCATAATTGAAATTAAAACTTGATTAATTGCCTAGCCCTATGTTGTGCTATGCATTACAGGCATATGGGAACAGTAAGATTAATTGGTTATTATGGCAGTGGGAACGGGGTGTGTGTGTGTGTGTGTGTGGGGGGCGTGGCTGTTTGTGGATAGGCAGGATGGGTTCCTGTCATTGAAAGGTTGCTGGTTCAAATCCGGCGATCAACAGAGTGATTCTACCATTGGGCCTCCCCGCCAGGCCCTTAATATGCAATTGCTCCAGAGATGCTCATATAAAAATACATATGTTCTGATGCACTGACCCGTCCATTTATTGAGAGATTTTGTCAACAACCTGCTGCCTCCTAGATCTACACCAAATATCCGTATCATTTCCAGATCTCATTGAAAACTTGCTGGTCAGTTGTTTGAATTTACATGCAGGATTGGTTTTTGGTATGTTATGACTCACTAGAAAACTGTGATTTCTAAATTCTATATTTTATATTTAAACACAGGATCTAAAACAATGCCATATGGGGT